>ML058343.1:1800000-2112222 GCA_003013855.2 Liriodendron chinense | reverse complement strand
GTTGTACACCCACACGCTGGAACAAAGAACGGGATCGAGAGGGAGGGAAAGAGAGGGAGAGAGAGAGAGAGAGAGAGAGAGAGAGAGAGGATTGGGGCGAGGGAGAGAGAGAGGGTCGTGAGTGAGAGAGAGAGGGGGGTCTGTCCGTGAGTGACAGAGAGAGAGTGGGGGGGGGGGGGGGGGGGGGGGCGTGCGTGAGACAGAGAGACAGAGAGAGCGTGCGTGAGAGAGAGAGAGAGAGAGAGAGAGAGAGAGGGGTCTCCGTTTGAATTAGATGTTACCCTGGTAACACCTTAGTGGGTGTTACCCCTACCGTGTGGGGCCCATCTTGATGCATTTTTTATATATCTATGCTGTCTATCTGCTTTCTCATATCATTTTAGGATATGATCTAAAAAAATCTTAAGAAGATCCAAATCTCAAGTGGACCATACCACTATCAACAGTGATTAATAACCATTAAAAACGTTTTGTGGGCCATAAAAGATTTCGCTCAATCTCATATTTATATTTTCCCTTCATCAAGACCTTATTGACATTAACAAGAGCTTGGATTGCAAATAAACATTACCAAAACCTTATCATGGGCTCTTTGGAATTTTAATGGTGGAGCACTCAATCACACTGTTTCCAGTGGTATGGTCCACTTGAGATTTGGATCTGGATAATTTTTGGAACCTTATCCTAAAATGATCTGTATAAACGGATGGACGGAGTGGATATACAAAATATCATCCACGTGGGCCATACGGTAGGGGTAACACCCACTAAGCCGTTCCCGGGTAACACATAATTCGCTACCCTCTCTTTTTTGCGAAGAATAGGTAACACCTAACTCCACTCTCTTATTGTACAGAGTAAACTCTGTTGGGCCCACCCAGAATGTATGTGCTTCATCTATTCCGTCCATATGTTTTTACAGATCATTTTAGGGGTTGAGCCCAAAATTTAAGCATATCCAAATCTCAAGTGTACCATGCCACAGGAAACAGTGGGAATAATGATTTCCACCGTTGAAACCTTTCCATGCGCCACAGTGATGTTTATTTGTCATCCAACCTGTTCATAAGATCACATGGACATGGATGAAGAGAAAACACAAATATCAGCTTCATCAAAAACTTCTGTTTGCTCCCAAGAATTTTTCAATGGTAAACATTCAGTTCACACTTTTCCTATGGTGTGGTCCACTTTAGAACTTGATATGCTTCAATTTTTGGTTACATACTTAAAATTATCTTTTAAGATGGATGGACGGAGTGGATAAAATAAGTAAATCACGGTGGGCCCCTCAAAGTTTACTCTGCACGCTTAGCGTGCGGAGTTGCTCACTACGCAGTCCGCTTATGGGCGAGACTTGGGTGAGACTGCCGAACCAGTGAAGTGGGTGGGACCCTGAACGTAGGGCCCACCTCGATGTATTCCTTGTACATCCATGCCGTTAATCTGCTTTTAAAGATTATTTTGTACTATGTTACCAAAAATGAAGAAGATTAAAATTTTAGTGGACTACAACATAAGAAACACTGGTTAATGACCATTAAAAACCTTTTGTGAGCCACAAAAGTTTTCTATCAACCTGATATTTATTTTTTCCTTTCATCCCTGTCTAGGTACCCTTATCAACAGATTGGATGGTCAATAAACATTACGGTGGACTCTAGGAAGTTTTTAATAGTCACAGTTGAATTATAACTGTTTCTTGGGTTGTGGTCCACCTAAAATTTCTATCTGTTTAATTTTTGGCATTTCATCCTAAAATAATACAAAGAAACATATGGACGGCATGGATCTACAAAGAATACATCCACGTGAGCCCTAAGTTTAGGGTCCCACCCACATCGCTGGTTCGGCGGTCTCACCCAAGTCGCGCCGAGAGCGTATTAGGTGAGACCCCGGCCTCACCCAAGATGGTGCGGCCCTTACCATCGGTTACCGTGGGGCCCAACTTGATGTATGTGTTATGTATCTACACCGTCCATCCATTTTTTCAGATAATTTTAGAGAATTACACCAAAAATAAAGCAGATCCAATCATCAGGTGGACCATAACATAGGAAACAATTGCGATTGACCATTAATGGGGCACAAAAGTTTTAGATGAAGCTGATATTTGTTTTTTACCTTCATCCAGGATCATGTGACCTTATCAACATATTGGATGGTAAATAAACAGTACAGAAACATGAAGGTGAGTCCTAATAATTTTTAAATGGTAGGATGGTCAATCACCACTATTTCTTATGGTATGGTCCACCTGATAATTTTTTCTAATTCATATTTGGAATAATACTCTAAGATAATATGGAAAAACGGATGGACGGAGTGGATACATAATACATACATCAACCTGGGCCCCACGGGAAGGGCCGCAACTTAGGTGAGCCCGGGGTCTCACCAAATCCACTCTCAGTCACGCCAGTCTTCTTGGGGCGGGAGAGAATTAGATGTTATCCGGGTAACACCTTAGTGGGTGTTACCTCTACCGTGTGGGGCCTAGATTGATGTATCTTTTATATATCCATGTCGTTCATATGTTGTTATGTCTAATTTTAAGACGAAGTCCAAAATTATAAGAAGTTCCACATCTCAGGTGAACCATACCAATAGAAAGAATGATGAATAATCATTAAAAGCATTTCGCGGGCCACAAAAGTTTTAGATCAAGCTGATCTTCAAAATTTCTATTCATCCAGATCTTCCTGACATTATCAAGAGCTTTGATTGCAAATAAACATTACGGAAACATTACATGGGTTCTTTGGAATTTTTAATGGTGGACACTAAATCAGCACTGTTTCCAGTGGTATGGTCCACTTGAGATTTGGATTTGCATAATTTTTGAAAGGACATTCTAAAATGGGCCGGAGAAGCGGATGGACGGTGTGGATATACAAAATACTATCCACGTGGGCCGGTTGGTGGAACACCAACGGATTGTTCCCGGAAGCAGATTGGCTTGTGCACCCTACACCAGCTACGTTACAGCTGGTGAAGGGACGTGGCGGACCCAGAGCGAGTGGGCAGTCAACGAGCACCGTGTTTGTACGATTCTATTGTGAAGATTAAGGCTCTATGGACCCCACAATGATGTATTTAGTACATCCAAACCGTCCATCTATTTAGCGAGATCATTTTAGTATATGATACCTAAAATGAGTCATATTCAAAACTCAAGTGGACCACACCAATAAATTTATTGTGGGGACAATGATTATCACCGTTAAAACATACCCACGGTCCACCATGATGTTTATTTGTCATCCAAACTGTTCATAAGGTCACACGGACCTGGATTAAGGGTAAAAATAAATATCAGACTGATCCAAAACTTCTGGGACCTCCAAAAAGGTTTCAATGGCATACGTTTAATCTCCCACTGCTTTCTGCAGTGTGGTCCACTGGATCCTTGGATCTGTCTGATTTTTTGGGTCCAGCCTTAGAATGATTTCAGAACATGGACGGACGGTTTGAATATAACAAGTACCTCATGGTGGGACCCACAGAACTTGATGACGTCACTGCATTAATACATAGAGGTGCGCCCTATGTTCAGAATCCCACCAGATCTTAAATTCCGGGATCTTTCCCAAGTCGCGCCCGAGAAAATATTTGCTACACCCACGAGTAAGCTACGCTAGCTACACCGGGTGTACCAATGACCCGTCATGATGCATTTGTTGTATCCACGCCGTCCATCCATTTACCGAGATCATTTTATGGCATGATACTAAAAATCAGGCAGATTCAAAGCTTAAGTGGACCTAGAATAGAAAATAGTGGGAATTAAACGCCAACCATTAAAAAATTCTTGGGGGCCACCTGAGCTTCTGATCTGCCTCATTTTTGGTATCATGCCCTAAAACGATCTCTCCAAATGAATGGACGGAGTGGATACGACACATACATCATGGTGGGGTCATTACTACACCCGCTGTAGCTAGCGTAGCTAACTCGTGGCTGTAGCAAGGCTTTCGCAAGAAATCCGCGCCCCACAGAACCCAACCTTGAACATTTTTGGGAGATCCTATCTGCCCAACAGGTGGGCCCACTTTGTGGGTTTCCTTAAAAACAGGAAGAAATGGACTGTTTAAAAAATTGATCGACGGTCCAGATTCAACGTACGTGGTGGCCCCACTAGATGAGCAGACCGGTCTCAGTTCGGCGGGCGTCATCTACACAGTGGATTCCGCCTGATGAGCCGCTTGGATGACATGCGTAAGTGACATCGACACGTGTGAGTCACAGGCCGAATGAAAGTACACACGCACACATGCATGTTCAAGTTCTCGAGAGCTTTGTCACAGACGCGGCCTCATGTGCAAGAGATCCAAACCGTTCATCCACGTCAATGATAGCTCAGTTGTAGGTTGTCTTTCCTTCCTCACATAGGCCTACCATAAAAAGGTCCCAGACCGTTCATGATTTGGATTTTACAGTAGGTGGTCCATTCTCCTAAAACACGATGGTCAGATGATCATAGGTGGAGATTGCATCTCTTCTGTGAGACCCATCTAAAGGACCGGCTAGATCTTGATCAACGTGCCAAGTTGGCACGTGTGGTGGAGTCCAGACAGTCTGCCTTATACATGCGTGTGGGCATTCCAACTTTCATAGGCAATTCAAAATTTTGGGCGCCAACCCCATCAACCAACTATAACTGATCACCTAACAGCCGGTAGCATGCTAACATCTCATGCAGCCTCATCGTTCCTGCCAACGTGTCACTCGTGTAGGGCCCCATCAGATTCATGCAAACGGTGGGCCCCACAATGTAGCTAGCGTACCTAACTCGTGGCTGTAGCAAAGTTTTTCTGGTCGCGCCCGGTAACAGGCGCGGATTTCCAGCGAAAGCCTTGCGCAGGAAGTTACTCCGCTGGGAACCAAGGTGGGGCCCACAGTGATTATTTTCATAAATCCACCCCGTCCATCCGTTTTGGGAGCTCATTTTAGGACATGAGAACAAAAATGAACCCGATCCAAGACTCAAGTGGGCCGAAAATGTGAGGATTGAACGTCCACAGTTGAAATATTTGTCGAGCCACAGGTGTTTCGAAACAGGATAATATTTGTGTTTCCTGTTCATCCCAGTAGTAGTGACGTTATGAACGGTATGGATGTCATATAAACATCACTGTCGACCCAAGGGAGGTTTCAATGGTAGTAATTTACCTACCCACCTTTTCCTTTAGTGAGGCCCACTTGAGTCTTGGATCCGGTTCATTTTTGTTTTCATGTACTAAAATGAGCTCCCAAAACGGATGGACGAGGTGGATTTATTGAAAAACATCACTGTGGGCCCCACCTTGGTTCCCAGTGCAGGAACTTCTCGCGCAAGGCTTTCGCACGAAATCCACGCCCCCTTTGGAAGGGACGCGGCTTCGCCGAACCCGTATCCACCGAGGTCGGTGGATCCATTACCGTGCCGTCCATTGTGTGATGTTTGTGTGTTACATCCACGCCGTCCATTCATTTTGAAAACATATTTTAGAGCATGATTAAAAAAATGAAGTACATCCAAATCTCAGGTGCACCATAATACAATAAACAATGGTACTCAACCATTAAAAGCTTATAGTGGGTCACAAAAGTTTTGGGTCAAGCTGATATTTGTTTGGTATCTCCATCCAGGTCTTTGTGACCTTTTCAACAAATTGGATGGAAAATAAACATTCCAGTGGTCCCCATGAATTTTTTAATGGTGGGGATTCAATTACTACTATTTCATGTGGTATGGTCAACCTAAGATTTGGATCTTCCTCATTTTTTGGGTAATGCCCTAAAATGAGCTTTCAAAATGAATGGACGGTGTAGATGTAAGGTATATACATCACAGTGGCCCCACAATTGGGAATCCACCAACCTTAATTAGCGGATCCAGGGATCCACCCAAACCGCGCTTGGATAAAAGGCTTGCGTATTGAGTAAACTCTGTGGGGTCCACACCTTGATTGTGGGGCTTACAGTGATATATGTGTCTTAAATCCACACCATCCAACCATTTTGAAATATCATTTTAGGGTATGATACCAAAAATGAAGCTCAGTCAAATATTAGGTGGACCACACCATAGAAACAGTTGTGATTGAATCTCTACACTTGAAAACTTCATGGATTTCACCGGAATGTTTATTTGCCATTATTTTCCATCCAACCTATTTGTAAGGTCACAAACACCTAGATGAATAGACCACAAAAATATCATCTTGATCCAAAGCTTTTGTGGCCCCACAGGAAGTCTTTAATGGTCAATCAGCACTGTTTCCTCTACTATGTCCCATCCGGGACTTAGAATTGCTTCATTTTTTGGAACACGCCCTAAAATGAACTTTCAATATGGATGTACGGCGTGGATGTAGTCACATTCATCAGAGTGGCCCCACGTTCAGGGTTCCCACCCACCAGGATTCGGGTTCTTACCTTTTTTTTTATAATGTCCTAAAATTATCTCACAAAGTGGATGGACCGGTTTAGATTTCTTAAAATATCAATTTTGGTATAATGTCCTAATGTCCTAAAATTGTTAATTTTTTTTAAAATAATTGTTGGGGTCCCAAAAGTGAGGATCCCCGAAATGATAATTCTGAATGCCAAAACCAGCATGCGATCAGATTTAGGGCCAGTGCATCGAAAATCGCGGCACGGATCGCGATGCATGCATCGAATTTGCCTCAAGCATGAAATTGGGCCGGTAATGGACCCCACCGGTCACCGTGACCAAAACTGTCCAAAATTGGGAGGATACCTCAATTATGAAGAAATAGGAGCAGTGCATCGGCATTCACCGCGATGCGGACCCCGCAAACACCCCAATTTGCAAAACCCAAATCTGTGGGACACGAGTACGTCCAGCGCATCCAAAAAATCAATTAATGGACGCACTGCGCCCAGCGCATCCAAAAAATGAATTTATGGACGCACTGCGCCCAGCGCATCCAAAAAAATGAATTTATGGACGCACTGCGCCCAGCGCATCCAAAAAATCAATTTATGGACGCACTGGCCCCAGCGCATCCAAAAATTCAGTTTATGGACGCACTGGCCCCAGCGCATCCAAAAATTCACCCAGCGCATCCAAAAATCAATTAATTTCAGGATGCGCTGGCAGCTGGCGCGTCTTGCAAACCAACTTCTGGACTCCGATCATTTCGCGACGCGCCGAGCACATTTATCGACGCGCCAACTCATTTTCTCGACGCGCTACACGTGTCGACCGCTTATTGGACGACGATACCTATAAATACCCCGCCCACCACCTCATTTGCATCGTTCAGCGAGAGAGAGAGAGGACCTCGTCGCCGGAAAACCTTTTTCCGATCGCCGGAATCCTTCTCCGACCGCCGGAACCCCTCGCCGGAAATCGCACCTCCGATCATACCAGGTCTGGAGAAATGACCAAGTCATCTTTTTTCGATGCGCCAGTCCCAGCGCATCACAAAAGTGACCCAGCGCATCAGGAAAGTCCTTGATGGATTACACAAACCATCGATTGGGGCATTTTAAGGACGCACTGGCTCCAGCGCGTCATAAAATAGGCCAGCGGATTAGAAAAATGCAAGTTTTAGAGTCAAAGCTGTTTTAAGGACGCACTGGCCCCAGCGCGTCGCAAAATAGCTCAGCGCATCAGGGAATTACATTTAAGGACGCACTGGCCCCAGCGCGTCGCAAAATAGCTCAGCGCATCAGGAAATTACAATTTTAGGACGCACTGGCCCCAGCGCGTCGCAAAATATCCTAGCGGATCAAAAATTGGTTTTAAGGACGCACTGGCTCCAGCGCGTCATAAAATTACCCGGCGCATCATAAAAATCATTTAAGGACGCACTGGCCCCAGCGCGTCAATAAAATCAGGCCAGCGGATCGCAAAAATCAGCACTTTGCACATTCATTCCAGCACCTTTTAATCCTCATTTTATAACATTTTTAAGCCCCGTTTGAGCCTATTTTGGGTATTTCGAGCGTTCCGGACGCAACGGAGCAGTCAGACGACCCATCCGGGCTACCCAATGAGTAAAACGCTAGCCTTCGGAGTCCGATCCGACCCAACGAGCTGAATGGAACTATTCTCTCGAAAAGAGGCCGCCGGCGTCCAGAATCATACTGATGCATCATCATTACGTGTACTATCATAATATGACCCGAATCCAGGTCTGGACTAAGCAAAGGGGACTATGGTTAACACGATAAACCACGCCAGGAGAGTTCTAAACTATCACACACAATCTGTTAAAAACTGATATTCCAAGAACAGTCGATGCCCTACCCATCCAAACGGCATCCGCTGGTTGAGCTGCGCAGGTACACACAACTGTAGAATGGACTTCCCGAGGTCACCTGTCCCTACATTGACAGGCGCGGGCCCAGAGTCGTCCATCTCAGTCATAAACCCTGACAGTCTCAGCCCGGATCTCCGGCCAAAACATGGGACATAGACATCCGACTCGTGCAAAGGTGGATCAGTCTATAACAAACACAGGTCTCCGCGACCATACAAAATACGGGTCTCCGCGACCACCAAAACACAGGTCTCCGCGACCACCAAAACACAGGTCTCCACGACCATGAACTCTGAGACCATAGTCCCTGCTGACTAGTCTTTTGCCTTTTAATCAAGGGTCATCGATCATTCGATGTAATTAAGGGTTCGTGCCAGATCACGGCCTGGAATGTACAAGATCTCAGAATCTCTGGAATAAAATTCGCCTTGCGATATCTCTTCTCTTGTGTATTGCGTGAATGCTTGTGATTGTCTACGAATGTTTCTATATTCAGAACCCCAGAGCAACAAAACACCCACATTTCATGGAAATGTCATCGTGATGCATTTTCTAGTTCTAACAAACTGGCGACTCTGCTGGGGATCGAACCGTACCAGAATATCTGGTTACATCTGAATATATGGACACTCTGAGATCAATAGCTCGCAAACACGAATATACACATAAGAAAGCTACCGCGAGGCGTAATGTTTCGGCGCCCTTCAGGCGTCAAACTGGCGACTCTCAACGGGAACGTTCTTCCCTTCATCTTTAAGGCAATAGATATTTAAAAGGTTTTCGAACCCACAATTCCCACAACTACACGTATTTGTCTCCGTCTTGCTTATCTTTGTCAGTTTATGCACTGCGATCGATGGGCTCAATACTCCCGACCGCGCTTGTGAACTGTTCTAATAATTTTATGACACAACAGAACTAGCAAGATACTAGCACAGACAGAAGAAATGGCATGTTCAATGACCGGTTCATGCACCTTCCTTACCTACGGAGGCTTCAGCTTCCCTCGCCTCATTCCAGCCACGACGGTCGCTTCTAATTCAGGATGGCAGATGGTCAAAACACGCCAACAGAAGAAAGAGCAGAAGAAAGTAGCCAGCTTAGCCACATACAAGAAAGCGAATGTTGCAAGACCTTGCCCGGCGACCAAGGGACAGTGGCAACCAAAACAAGGGCAGAAGACTTCCACCCACGGTCAGGTCACGTCAACCACGTCCTCGGTGCCCGCAATGACGATCGAACAATTTCCGCCGTTGTCCAAGGTCATCCGTGCCGCACAAAAATCAACCAAAACCACGATCGCGAGAAGCTCCAAGCCCACAATAGTTATCGAGCCAGGACAGGGGCAGAATCAGAAGGCCCGACCAGTGCTGGTCGCAATGGTCCAGGTAGCAGAAGCGGAAGAGGGATCATATGAAGCAGACGAGCTGCCTACGGTCCAAGATCAGATCGACAGGCTAGTTCAGGCTAATCGGGAAACAAATGAACGAATGAGAGAAATTCAGGAAGCCTTGACCACTTTAATAGCTCAGAATGCTACTCGAAGTCTTGCACCACCTACGCGCCCATTAGCTGAAGAATCTCAAGGGGCAGCAGGAGAGCCAGCTAGTGCTGAGCCACTCACCCAGGCCAGGAGAGTTCCAGCGGAACGAATAATAGTTCCAACTACACAAATGACGAGAGAAGAACTGTCGCAAACCATTGCAAGTCTCATGCGACAAGAGAAGGAGAAGGAAAGAGGAACCGGGTATAAATATCAGGTCCCATACCCTCTGGAAATAGAAGAAGTACCATTTCCGGTCAACTTCAGATGTCCGGATTTCGAAAAGTTTGACGGAAGGGGGTCACCAGAAGAACACATCACTCGCTTCCTCACAGCATTGGGAAACTGGTCGACCGTCCCACAGTACTGTATGCGGTTATTCGGGTCAACGCTGACGGGAAAGGCTTTTCAATGGTACATGTCGCTACCAGCAGGATCAGTGAAGTCATGGGAGCAAATGCGGGATAGTTTTATCTCAAAATTCTTCTCTATAGAAAGAGAAACATCAGTAACAGATCTGGCTTTGATCAGACAAAGGCAGGGCGAACCCGTGGAGAGATTTATGGACCGATGGGGAACAATAGCGGCTCAGTGTCAAGAGTTACCCAGCGAGAAAGAACAGATAAAGATGTGCATGCGAGCCCTGGACCCAATGATATCCTACGGGTTGTCAGGGAACAGTTTTCACTCTTTCCGAGAATTAGCCACCAAAGCACACCTGGTAGAGGAAGCCGCAGCACGGGTAAATCTCAGACCCGAAAGGCAGAAAAGAGAAGGAGTGAGAATTGCCGAGACGCACAACGTAAACAAGGGAAAAAATACGATAGATCGAAAACGGCCCGCCGCAGATTCCAAGACAGACACGAAACCAACACCTACCCAAGAAAAAGGCAAGAGGCCCTACGCTTCTCAGAGAATAACAATAGCCGAGAGGGAAAGAGCCAACGGCCCATACACCTTCGACATGGCCGACCTGATCCCCATCATGGAGCAATTGGTAGAAGAAAAGGTAATTCGCCTGCCAGAACCAATTCGGCCCCACGAGGTTGGGAAGGTAGATGATCCCCGGTATTGTAAATACCATCGGTGCCTGAGCCACAAGACGGAAGACTGTTTTAGCCTGAAAGGAAGGATACAGGGGTTGATCAACCAAGGGGTAATCAGTATGAAGGCACCAGAAACAGCAACAAGGGAAACAGCAGGGGTAGTTTCAGCCCTCCCCTCGGATAAGAATACCCAATTGCATGCCCTATCCCCTGAACCTGAAGAACCTTGGACTTTGGTTAGCAGCCGGAAGAGGCTCGAGAATCGAAGAAGACTCCTCAACCGCAAGAAGAAAGGGACAAGAAAGAAGGATAGCCAGGGGAAGAGCCGACTTATAGAGGCTAAGGTACATTGCGCAATGGTATCATTCATAGAACAGCCATCAACAGAAGAGACATTGCAGGCGGATAAAGAAGAAGTCAATGCCGTCGTCCTCCGATCCGGAAGGCAGATGCCGGAGCGCATTCGGCCAGAACCAGTCGATCCGATGCAAGAAGACGAAAACCCGGATATACCCGTAACGAGGCCCCAGGGGCAGAAGTTGAAAGAGAAAGTTGTCGAAGCCACGACCAGTCGTCCGGAGCCAAGACAAGGGGCAGCACCAGTAGCGTATGATGTCGTGTCACACCTACGAAGGGTCCCGGCCCGCCTGAGCATATACGACGCCTTGTGTCTTTCAAAGGCGTACAGAGAAATGTTGATCAACGCGCTGCTAGACAGTGAAGCTAGAGAAGTAATGATGACAGAGATCGAAGCAGAAATGAGCAATCCAGACAAGTTTTGGGAAGGGAATGCACCAATTCAGCAAATAATGCAGATAGATCATCCCTCTGTGATCACATTCTCCGAAGAAGATCGCACAATTGAAGCAACAGACCACAACCGACCGTTGATGGTCACAGGAACAATTAGAGACACGGAGATCAAGCGATGCATGCTTGACGATGGGTCCGCGGTGAATATTATGTCACTGAAGACACTCCAAAGATTGGGTTACAGGCCATCAGCCCTGCGTCCCAGCACCATGGTCATTCAAGGGTTCAATCAGGACAGCCAGCGCACTCTAGGGTCGATCACTGTGATGCTAGAAATTGAAAGGTTGAAGACGAAAGTAACATGCCAGGTAATCGACGCAGTAACAACGTACAATCTTCTGCTAGGGAGACCATGGCTTCATCAGAATCGCGTCGTCCCCTCAACCTATCATCAGTGCTTTAAATACAACAGAGAGGGAGTTCAGTACAGAGTGGCAGCAGACCCAAAGCCATATACGATCGCAGAATCATTCTTAGCCGATGCTCGGTATTATGACCTGGTCAACGAAGGGGGAGACACGAAGAAGCCCGACGAAATGCGGAAAGAGCAAGGGGCAAAACCGAAAGTCAGCAAGTTTGAACAGAGGGCCAAACCTCAATCCATTATTCAGAAAGAAACAAGTCAGGCAGCTGAAGGACCTCAAAGGACTACCAAAAAATTCTACATAGTCCCGAAACACTTGCGACAGCCCGGGCAGTCCGTCCTAGAGATGATCTCGAACCAGCACATGAGTGTGCTCAAATCTAGCTTTAATATGCCAGTGCCAAAAATAGGAAGAGTTAAACCTTTTCCGAAGGCTCCAAACCAGTTTGTGGTACCGCCGAATGCCAATACAAAGAAAGAAATCAAATTTTATTCAGTGACAGATGAACCTGCACGGTCCAAGGACGAGGCTGAGAAACCACTTCGTTTACCTCGGCCCATAGAAGAAGAGAGATACAGTGAAGCCAGCCGTAACATCATGAAGAGTATGGGCTTCTGCTATTCAGAATCAGCCTCGAATGGTAGAATGTTAGCGCCGTTCGAGGAAAACAACAAAGTCCATCAAGGAAGAGAAGGGTTAGGGGCAAAAACGAAGATCAGACATGTTAATATGGTGACAATCAATACTACGGAAGAGGTACAACCACAAGAGGTAGCTGACGTTATCCAACCCAGTGCCGCACCTGCACAGATAGAGGACGGGGGACAGCCCACGATAGATGAGCTTGAAGAAATAAATCTGGGAACCCTAGAAGACCCTAGAAATACGTACCTAAGTAAAAATGTCCCAGAAGAGGAGAAAGAGAAATACATCCGACTGTTGAGGGAAAACAGGGACGTATTCGCTTGGACATACTCAGAAATGCCGGGGCTTAGTCCAGCAATCGCGATGCACAAGTTGAGCATCCTGAAAGGGAAGAAGGCGGTCAAGCAGCCTCAACGACGATTCCACCCAAATATAGTGCCCAAAATCGAAGAAGAAGTCGGAAAGTTAATCCAGGCCGGGTTTATCCGAGAGGTTAAATACCCACAGTGGATCTCAAACATTGTGCCGGTCAAGAAAAAGAATGGTCAAATCCGAATCTGCGTAGACTTTCGGAACCTCAACGAAGCATGCCCTAAGGATGATTTCCCACTACCCATCCCAGAGCTACTGATCGACAGCACGACAGGATACGCAGTGATGTCCTTTATGGACGGTTACTCGGGGTATAATCAGATTCGTATGGCCCCGGAAGATGAGGAATCAACAGCCTTTCGTACAACGTTGGGCATATACTGTTACCGTGTGATGCCGTTCGGGTTAAAGAACGCAGGGGCAACGTACCAGCGCGCGATGCAAGTAATCTTCCAGGATATGATGCACAAACATGTCGAATGCTATGTGGACGATCTGGTAGTGAGATCAGCCGGGCACGAACAGCATAGGGAGCATCTACGGCAAGTATTCCAAAGACTGAGAAAGAAAAGCCTGCGCATGAACCCATTGAAATGCGCGTTCGGGGTTTCCTCTGGCAAGTTTTTGGGGTTTGTTATCAGACATCGAGGAATAGAAATTGACCCAACAAAGATTAAGGCAATTAGGGAGATGCCGCCACCGAAGAATCTCAAAGAGCTGAAAAGTTTCCAAGGCCGAGTCGCGTACCTAAGGAGGTTCATCTCGAACTTGTCCGGTCGTTGTCAACCATTCTCGCGCCTCAACAAGAAGGGAGTACCGTTTAAGTGGGACGATGCTTGCCAGAAAGCGTTCAACTCTCTGAAAGACTTGCTCGACAAATCTCCGGTCCTCGCGGCACCGATTAAAGGGGAACCACTAATCCTCTACATTGCCGTCGGCGAAAATTCACTTGGAGCCCTCTTAGCCCAGAAGAACGAAGAAGGGAAAGAAAGTGCACTCTACTACCTGAGCCGCACGATGGTGGGAGCCGAATTAAACTACTCAGCGATCGAGAAGATTTGTCTGGCGCTAATCTTTGCAGTTAGAAAGCTCAGGCATTACTGTCTCTCTCACCAGATAACATTAATATCCAAGGCGGATCCCCTCAAATTTCTCATGAACAGACCTATGCTGTCCGGACGACTGGCCAAGTGGGCCCTTCTCTTGTCAGAATTCGACTTGACATACATACCGGCTCGAGCCGTCAAAGGGCAAGCTATCGCCGATTTCCTTGCCGCACATCCAGTACCAAGCAGCGAAAAAATAGAGTACGACTTCCCAGACGAGCAGGTCATGGCGACAAACGAAACACGCCATTGGGAGATGTATTTCGACGGCGCAGCCAGAGCGGTAGGAGCAGGGGCAGGGATCATATTCATCAGTCCGCAAGGGGACCTGCTACCCTATTCATTCACATTAGTCCCGGCATGCACCAACAACGAAGCTGAGTACCAGGCTCTTATTATTGGATTACAGTTGGCCCTAGAAATGCAAATCAAGGAAATACGTATTTACGGCGACTCTAGGCTTGTCATCGGACAATTGACGACAGAGTACGAAGTCCGTAAACCCGAATTATCACCCTATTGCCACCAAGCGCAGTCCCTGTTTGAGCAATTTCGGAACAGCAGTATCTCACATATACCAAGGCAGGAGAATATACGAGCTGATGCACTCGCCAGTTTAGCCGCTGCTTTAGCTAACCCTGGAGGCAGCCCACTGCAGGTTACGATTGAAGAAAGAAGAATCTTGCCAACGACTGCGCTGCGCAACGGAGAATTGAGCACCAATCCCATTTGCTGCTTCGAGATCACAGAGGAAGATGACTGGAGAAAATCATTCATTGACTATCTGAAGTACGGATCTCTACCAGAAGAGCCCAAGATGCGCACACAAATCAGAAGGCGTGCCAGTTCGTTTGTGCTCCAAAATGACGTACTTTACAAGCGGTCCTACGAGGGGATATTGCTGCGATGCCTAAACCAAGATGAAGCACGTAGTACATTAAAAGAAGCTCATGGCGGGGAATGCGGTGCTCATCAGGGAGGAAAGAACTTACACCACCGTGTACGACACATGGGTTACTACTGGCCGACAATGACGAAGGACGCGATAGAATACGTAAAGAAATGCCACCAGTGTCAGATCCATGCCGATATCATACGCTCGCCGCCGGAAGAGTTGCATCAATCAGTGATGTCCTGGCCTTTTGCAGCCTGGGGCATGGACGTGATCGGACCAATTAGTCCGCCGTCCTCCCAGGGACATCAGTACATCCTCGCAGCAACCGACTATTTCTCCAAATGGGCCGAAGCAGTCGCCCTGAGAAATGTGAAAGCCAAGCATGTCGAGGGTTTCGTTCGTCACGCCATATTATACCGGCATGGTATTCCCGAGAGAATCACCACGGACAACGGGACACCTTTCAAGAATGCTGCCATCGATAAACTGTGCGCAAAATTTAAAATCAAGCATTGCTACTCATCACCCTATTATCCCCCTGCGAATGGGTTAGCCGAAGCATTCAATAAGACCATTGTGAAGATTCTGAAAAAGACAGTGACGGAGAATAAGAGGGACTGGGACAGACGGTTGCCCGAAGCACTGTGGGCTTATCGAACTACGCACCGCACGGCCACCCGGGCTACGCCTTACTCACTGGTATACGGTACAGAAGCTGTAATCCCGATGGAAATACAAGTTGAGTCGCTACGGGTCGCTCTCCGACACTCCCTGACAACCGAGCATAATGCCAAGAGCCGGATGGTCGAACTTGATAATCTGGATGAAAAGAGGCTCGCTGCCCAGCAAAGGCTCGAGATATATCAAAAGCAAATTTCCTGCAGCGTACGATAAGCGCGTTAGAGGCAGATCATTCAAAAGGGGCGATCTTGTGTTAATGATGAAGCGCCCAGCACCGCTCCAAGGATCGAGGAGCAAGTTCGACCCAAAGTGGGACCCCGTTTGCATTATCGACGAAGTATATTCCAACGGGGCCTATCGGGTAATAGATTGCAAAGGACAGGGTGTCAGTTCGCTAGTAAATGGTCGATTCCTGAAAAGATATTACACCTGACGTAAAACTATCATTGCAAGTTGTAAACACCCCGATAGAGGGAATGTAATAGAATAGATGCCAAAAGAAAGAGTGCCGTGCTATGACTGAACTAAAGAGCTGATCATCTGCTTTATGCTTACACAGGTATTGGAAGGGTCACCAAAGCTCGAGGCACGTCAAGCAAGACACGACGCCTTTTCGAGAATATTAAAATCAAGATAAGCCCTAAGCCAAGGCTCGGCTACATCCTCGTACACACGCGTAGGTTCAAGTCCTAAACAGGGGGACGTTCCTTTCCAAATAGCACAATCTGTTTTGCATTCAAACTCAAGAGGAACGACAAACGGGCCAAGAAGCACCATATGAACTCATCGTCACACTAGCATACATAATGATACAACACTCATTACAACGTGTTTTAAAACTACAAAAGAATCATTATCATTACATTACAGCCTAACCATCTAAAGTCCTCAAGCACTGCTCTAGTAGGTTAACCGCGGACCCCGCGATTGCCTTTTGTCTTGCCTCAGCCTCGGCCAGGACTTGAACAGGGTCGGGAGTATCTTGAAGAGACCGCTGCAGCTCCGCGATCCGTGCCCTCACAGCGTCACATTCCGTCTTGCGTTGGTCGATAGAAGACTGCAGGGTTGCTTTCTGACCACCAAGTTTCGAAAGTTTGAAATGGACGACAGAATGTTCGGCACGTAATCGGGCCATCTCATCCTCAATTTCTGCAAGACGCCTGGTGACCTCTTGGTGCTCAGTATCCACAGCCTGCCAATCCTTCTGCACTACGGCCACATCTGCCTCGTGCAACTCTAGTTCCGGAAGAAGGGACCGCAACTGACCGCGTTTTTCCTCAATAGAGGGGTCAGTCCCAAAGTGCCTCGCATCGTTCACTTGGGCCACACCATCTTTAAATAGTGACACATGGCTGACTATCGAAGAGATGTCGACCCCAAGCCACGTAGCAGTGAGTTCCAGCGCCTGCAGCGCCTCATCCAAGATAGACCCTTCGTCTCCTTTCCTAAGCGAATCAACGATGTCGGACAGTAAGCTCTTCAGGAGGTTCGCCTTGGTCCTTGATAAGCCTCGGAGAGACGAGAGGAATGCCTCGGGCAGGACTACAGGAGCCGGGACGCTGGCAGGGGCAGTGGCTGGTAAAGGAAACGGTGAACGTTAGCGCACTGGAGAAAGAAGAGAAACGAACAAACGATGAAGGGAAGTATTATACCAATAGGGATTTCATCACCCGGTGCACTGATTGAGGCAACAGGTCTCGACGAGCTGGGGGCATATCCAACCACGATTTTCGCTGCCGGCTCGAGCATTTCAGGAGAAGAAAGAATGACGACCTCCGAGGCAGAGATAGCCCGGGCTGGTTCAGCAGCCAGGAGCACTTCGGCGATAGGCTCTGGAACGCTAGTGACCCCTGCAAGCATGATTCCTCGGGGAGGGAGCGAGGCCTCTTCTAATGAGACAACGGGTCTCGCCTCAGGAGCAGGACCAGGGTTCACTGCTGCTTCGATGTTGACAGAAACGGTAAGGAAGGGGTCTTCAGCTTGCGGCTCACCATCGACGTCCATAGGGACGGGTTCTATGTCTACCTCAGGAACAGATCGCTCATGCACTGGCACGCTACCCTCGCCTCCCTCCACGGGATGATCTCCGCCGAGACCCGCCTGCGAACTCATCTCCCCTTCCTCCCTTGGACCGCTTGCATCATCGGTCGGGACGCTGCTGGCGGCCCCGGGGGGTTGGCTCCGCGCCTTCTCAGCTCTATACAACTTCAGCAGGTCCTTTATTTTCTTACCGCCGTCAGAAACAGAGACGCGATGAGCAGTCTTTATGCGGGGCCCAGAACGTTCAGGAGATAGTTCGAAATCACTATCCTCGGGCGCAAAACGTCTGGACAGGCCCGTCCGACTTGCCGGGCTTTGGTCGCGACCTCCCTGACCCCCGGAGGGCGGGGTGCCTGCCGCCACAACGCCTCCCTCGCCGCCGCCTTCTCCGTCACCACCATCATCACCACCGTCATTCCCTTCGCCGCCATCATCCGTCTCCTCTTCATCACCGGCATTCCCCGCTGCAGCAGCTTCACCACCCTCATCATCGCCAATGTCATAACGCTCCCTCTGCCCCTCTGCCATAGGACCAACAAGCGGGGAATCCGGGTTCCCTTGCAACGTAACCCTCTGGCCATGAGCGACCCACCCCTCGAGTGTATGCTCGGGCTTCTCATGATCTATTACGACGTTCAATGAGGTCATGAACTTCTGCACGCCAGGGGTAGCCAGTTGGCGAAGCGGCTCTGCTACGTACCCTAAGCCGTCGGCAGGAGTAGGATTAACAATCGGAGGGGAGACGAAGACGGGATCTGTCACGTGTCGGTTATTGCGAACCAAGGAATATTGGTGGGCCCACCACCGCATCCATCCATACGTAGCGCCGGGGACATACTCCGTCCCGGGAACGATGAAAGAACAACCTGACCTGGTAAGCAGAAGCTGTCGCCATATCCACTTCCAATGGATCGGCCCTGTGCCGTATGCCCGCTGCTCCCTGGTCACCGGTTCGATCAATTCCGGTACCCCTTGATCATAACCGAACTGCCTAGCGAATCGGTTCGGGTAGTATGGTTCTCTCCAAAATTCAGCGCCCTCTCTTAAAGGCAACGAACTCGGGCGAATGGACACCAAGAACGAGCGGTGATAAGAGCTGAGACTCTCGTCGTCGTCAAGCAGGTCTGGATCCTCACTGTTAGTTCCCGAGAAGAGGAAGAAGTCGACGTCGTCATGGCGGGCTATTTTCGTCTCGATAGTCGCCGGATTTCCGCTGATCATCTTCCGTTTTTGAAAAGCGTGTAGTGGAACAGATCCCCTCTGGATAAAGTCCTGAAGCTCCATGCCGTATACCCACGGGAAGTAGACCCCAAGCCATCCCGAGAAGAAATGCCACCCACAATAAGCAGAATTCAATCCGAAGGATGCCGAACCTTTGTTGCTAATGACACCGCCGAAGGCCCGATATATTGAACACAATACTACTGGGGCCAATGCGTAGCGATGACCATCGGCCAAACTCCCCGCCACGGCGAAACAAGAAACTCGCACACCGTCCGCTTGCTTAGAGCTCGGGAGGGCCACACAACACAGCCAATAGGCCAAGAACCCGGCAAGTTCGCAGGTAGGGGATAGCTTATTCGGCCGCGGAAATTTCTTCTTCATCTTGGCCTCCAAGACTAATTTATCCTTGCGACCTTCATCGCTCAATCCGTAATCCAAGCTGAGACAGGAAGAAAACCATCAGCGAAAGAAAAAGAGAATGAAACAGTGCGCGAACAATGCAAGGCAAGAAAAGAAACTCACTTCAGGCCATGGCTAAAGTACACTAGCCAGTCTTCGAAAGGCACTTTATCTCTGGAGGATAGAAACTGCGGCAACTCCGCGAACAATTCGTAGCAGGCCGCAGAATAAAAGCCTTCATCAACGCCCTTCTTCTTCTTGGACAGCTCCTCATCACTAGGAGTCCATTCATCATAGATTCTGCCGCGAATAGGAAGACCTGCTATCCGATACAGATCCCAGAGGGAGATGCTCATTTCTCCGCAAGGCAGATGAAAGGAGTTGGTGACAGAACTCCAATGATTCAGGAACC
The DNA here is from genome assembly GCA_003013855.2 of Liriodendron chinense. NCBI lineage: Eukaryota > Viridiplantae > Streptophyta > Magnoliopsida > Magnoliales > Magnoliaceae > Liriodendron > Liriodendron chinense. The sequence goes on along the minus strand of ML058343.1, from coordinate 2,092,405 downwards.
CCTTATAAATGCAAGGTTCTCGATGGAAGTAGCTCGATGTCGCTTGAATGGCCCGAAGGAGACCCACTTGCTTCAAGATCTCTTCGTGTCGCTCGACTATCCGATTGGCCCAAGCTTCATAACCGGGATGAGGGCTCAAATGTCCTCGGGTCCTGAAACCCCCAGTAGGCCAAATTTCTGCATCAGACAGAGGACGAAACCTTTGGCGCAGGGTCTCGTAATAGTGAGTCGGAAAGGGCAGATGAGGGTCGTGGTTCGGTTCCAAAAATATCATGTCCTTCTCCTCAAGGACAGACTGCTGAGTGCCGTTCTTGGATATGGCACAGTTGACGAACGTCTCTGGAATGGACGTCCAGGAATCGACGCTATAGAAAGAATTTGCGCGACGTATATCGGAGGGCTCGATGCTTGGTAGAGAGCGGTATCTCTGGAAGCTTTTAGGGAAACGGATGAACTGCTTCGTATAAGGGTTGCGGATTACAAGGGATGATACTGGCAGCTTCACAGAAGACCAGACAACCCTCATTTTGTCGGACTTCGACTTAGTCTGGTTTTCTATATAGATTTGCTTCGCGCTCTTCCCAGTCGTCTTTGGACGACCGCGCTTGGCAGACTGAGCAGGCTCAATTGGGCTCGCTTCGCCCTCTTCGGACCCGACAACCTCATCGGTCCGAAAACCTTGTAAGGGAGCGTACCACGCATCCCACTCCTCCTGGGTACCCTCGTCAGGAGGGGGCGGTAAGACCTTGTCGCAAAGTATCTTTCGCTGGACACTCTTTGGAAGGGTCAGAATACGTTCGTAGAAATTGAATGTCTCAGGCGGGAGAAACCACTGTGGGTTCTCAGCTGACGGTCTAGAAGTCTGCTTGGAGACGGCCCGCTTACGCTTGGATGGAGTTTGAGACGGACCTGAGGGACCGGCTTGCGAAGGGTCGCTGGCCATTATAATCTGCAATGGCATAGAAAAGGGGCTTAAGTACAGAGCACGTGAAAACATCCTCATAAAGACGATTAAGCAGTCACGAAATCCAAAAGCATAAGAAGCAACAAGTAAGCGAAGAACAAGCACCGATCCAGGCCAATGCGCAACACCACCAACCAATGAGAATGAAATGAAATGGCAACAACAACATCATCACAAACGCACAAGCTTTCAAAAGACAGAAATAAGGCGGAAAAGTATGATTAGCATTCATTAAACCACGAGGGCCATGCCAAAGCCCAAACCATTCAAAGTCAATTGTTTTGAAAATATAAAAAGCCGACAGTCAATATTAAATGACCCAAAATTGTGGGGACCCCTTCCCCCAAGCCAGAAAATGAAGTTTTCAGTCTTGCACCAGAGGAAGAACTCGAGCCCTCAGCTCATCGACCCTCGCTTGAATCTGGGCCTCCTTGTAGACCAAGTCCACCAAGATGGAGATGCATTGTTGCACAAGGTCGAAGTTCAAATGCTCAGCATCGGCGTAGTTCCTTATCGCAGACAAGTCAATCGCCAAGTCATCATGCTCCCGAAGAGCCGCCCTGACCATCCTCCAAATGCCAGCACGACGATCCGGGTATTCGGCCTCCGCCAAGGGAATAAGCCAAGCCAGGAACCTCCTACTCTCCCTCTTCTCGTCCCTTAGGAAGTGGAGACGTTTCGAGAGGGACAGAAAGGAAGCAGCAAGAGAAGGCTCCGCCGCCTCCAGAACCGCCAATTCCTCCAGGAGGGAAGAATCGCCGATGTAGCCAGATATAGCCTCCTTGCGCTCATCAGAGATGCCCGCCATCGCCGAGATATTCTGCATAGCCCGGAGGATCGGGCGGGATTCAGCGCCAAGGCGAGTCGAGGCTTCAGCCACCTCATCGCATTGATTAGCAAGAGATGACCAAGCCTCGGGTTGGTCCAGATCGTTTAATAGCCGCCCCATGCAGTCACGAGCCGCGCGAAGGGAAGCACGGGTTATGACCATCGTCTGCTAAAGAACAAGACAGATGAACCCGTAAGGCAGTTCGACAGAAGAAAAACGCACAAAACCGCTCACGCAAAGCTAGAAAAGCCAAGAAACGACATGCAAAGGTATACTCGAAACAACACTTTAAAATCGTCATTAATTGCCGATTAAACTAAAAAAAAAGGGGCCGGGGAGTCTCCCAAGTGTGTGAGACCCTACGCCTCCATGAGACGACTGGCACACATACGCGAACACGAAACAGAGGCATGGGGGTTCACGCCCTTTGGAGACACGACGGACCGCCGGTGCAAAACCCGCAGGAACCGCAAACTCCACCGAGGCCCACGAGTTAGGTGCGCGGGGTTTCACACACCCTGGTAATGCTCAAAGCAGATCTGGTTTAGTAAGAGGGTGCCCGAGACCCCTCGCACCCGGAATGAGTCCCAAATATCGTGAGCAATGGTCAAATGAACCCGCAGATGAGCGTGTTAAGCCACGATAAGCACACTAAAATAGGACACCAGAATTGGACAACTTCTCCAATTCAGAGATCAGCGCCTATTGGCCTTAACACACCTTGCGATCAGGCCAATTGATCAAGTCCGCAGGTGCGTGTGGGGACCGGTTTACGTAACAGATTTAGTAAATTTAACTAAGTCCCAAAGTCGCACGCACAGAGCCCAGCGCGTCGAGAAAGTCATGTAAAATCACAAGTCCGAAGGACATGACGCGCCGGGCTCAGCGCATCTAAGAAATGGCAAATTCACCCTAGCGCGTCCATTAAATAAATTTTCCCAGGCCCAAGTACGCGCTGGACCCAGCGCATCAAGAAATTACAGAGTTCAACGCGCTGCGCACAGCGCATCATGAAATCGGTTAATAAAGACACGAGATGACGCGCTGACCTTAGCGCGTCGATAAAATGGACGCGCTGAGTACTTATTGTGTGCGCTGCACTATGGCGTGCTCAGAAAATCAGAAATCCACAAGTCCAACAGCCGCGCTGTGCGTAGCGCGTCGATAAAACACAAAGTTGGAATACTTCGACGCGCTACCTAATATTTCGATGCGCTGGAGATAATAAATCGATGCGCTGGAGAAAAATCGATGCGCTGGCCGAGAGCTCTGGTCGTCGAAAATGAACAGTGAAATGACGAAATGACCAGGGATCCCCTATTTATAGTGGGACCCAGAAAATCCGATGCGTCGCAATGGATCGCCGCTCGTCCATCCCAACGCATCGGAGGGGCATCTGTTGGGGTCCCAAAAGTGAGGATCCCCGAAATGATAATTCTGAATGCCAAAACCAGCATGCGATCAGATTTAGGGCCAGTGCATCGAAAATCGCGGCACGGATCGCGATGCATGCATCGAATTTGCCTCAAGCATGAAATTGGGCCGGTAATGGACCCCACCGGTCACCGTGACCAAAACTGTCCAAAATTGGGAGGATACCTCAATTATGAAGAAATAGGAGCAGTGCATCGGCATTCACCGCGATGCGGACCCCGCAAACACCCCAATTTGCAAAACCCAAATCTGTGGGACACGAGTACGTCCAGCGCATCCAAAAAATCAATTAATGGACGCACTGCGCCCAGCGCATCCAAAAAATGAATTTATGGACGCACTGCGCCCAGCGCATCCAAAAAAATGAATTTATGGACGCACTGCGCCCAGCGCATCCAAAAAATCAATTTATGGACGCACTGGCCCCAGCGCATCCAAAAATTCAGTTTATGGACGCACTGGCCCCAGCGCATCCAAAAATTCACCCAGCGCATCCAAAAATCAATTAATTTCAGGATGCGCTGGCAGCTGGCGCGTCTTGCAAACCAACTTCTGGACTCCGATCATTTCGCGACGCGCCGAGCACATTTATCGACGCGCCAACTCATTTTCTCGACGCGCTACACGTGTCGACCGCTTATTGGACGACGATACCTATAAATACCCCGCCCACCACCTCATTTGCATCGTTCAGCGAGAGAGAGAGAGGACCTCGTCGCCGGAAAACCTTTTTCCGATCGCCGGAATCCTTCTCCGACCGCCGGAACCCCTCGCCGGAAATCGCACCTCCGATCATACCAGGTCTGGAGAAATGACCAAGTCATCTTTTTTCGATGCGCCAGTCCCAGCGCATCACAAAAGTGACCCAGCGCATCAGGAAAGTCCTTGATGGATTACACAAACCATCGATTGGGGCATTTTAAGGACGCACTGGCTCCAGCGCGTCATAAAATAGGCCAGCGGATTAGAAAAATGCAAGTTTTAGAGTCAAAGCTGTTTTAAGGACGCACTGGCCCCAGCGCGTCGCAAAATAGCTCAGCGCATCAGGGAATTACATTTAAGGACGCACTGGCCCCAGCGCGTCGCAAAATAGCTCAGCGCATCAGGAAATTACAATTTTAGGACGCACTGGCCCCAGCGCGTCGCAAAATATCCTAGCGGATCAAAAATTGGTTTTAAGGACGCACTGGCTCCAGCGCGTCATAAAATTACCCGGCGCATCATAAAAATCATTTAAGGACGCACTGGCCCCAGCGCGTCAATAAAATCAGGCCAGCGGATCGCAAAAATCAGCACTTTGCACATTCATTCCAGCACCTTTTAATCCTCATTTTATAACATTTTTAAGCCCCGTTTGAGCCTATTTTGGGTATTTCGAGCGTTCCGGACGCAACGGAGCAGTCAGACGACCCATCCGGGCTACCCAATGAGTAAAACGCTAGCCTTCGGAGTCCGATCCGACCCAACGAGCTGAATGGAACTATTCTCTCGAAAAGAGGCCGCCGGCGTCCAGAATCATACTGATGCATCATCATTACGTGTACTATCATAATATGACCCGAATCCAGGTCTGGACTAAGCAAAGGGGACTATGGTTAACACGATAAACCACGCCAGGAGAGTTCTAAACTATCACACACAATCTGTTAAAAACTGATATTCCAAGAACAGTCGATGCCCTACCCATCCAAACGGCATCCGCTGGTTGAGCTGCGCAGGTACACACAACTGTAGAATGGACTTCCCGAGGTCACCTGTCCCTACATTGACAGGCGCGGGCCCAGAGTCGTCCATCTCAGTCATAAACCCTGACAGTCTCAGCCCGGATCTCCGGCCAAAACATGGGACATAGACATCCGACTCGTGCAAAGGTGGATCAGTCTATAACAAACACAGGTCTCCGCGACCATACAAAATACGGGTCTCCGCGACCACCAAAACACAGGTCTCCGCGACCACCAAAACACAGGTCTCCACGACCATGAACTCTGAGACCATAGTCCCTGCTGACTAGTCTTTTGCCTTTTAATCAAGGGTCATCGATCATTCGATGTAATTAAGGGTTCGTGCCAGATCACGGCCTGGAATGTACAAGATCTCAGAATCTCTGGAATAAAATTCGCCTTGCGATATCTCTTCTCTTGTGTATTGCGTGAATGCTTGTGATTGTCTACGAATGTTTCTATATTCAGAACCCCAGAGCAACAAAACACCCACATTTCATGGAAATGTCATCGTGATGCATTTTCTAGTTCTAACAATAATACAATTTTATTTTTCAAAATCACATTTTTTAATAAACTTGTCAACTTTCAGAATTCAAAATGTCAAATTTTTTTTATCAAATTTCTCAAAAATTTTCAATATACAAAATCCTATTTTATTTTTAAAAATTGTAATTTTTTTTCACACTTATAAATTTTATTCTATCTTCGCAGTTTTTTTTAAAATCTTAACTTTTTAAGAATGACAATTTCTTTTTGGTTCTTTGTAAATCCCGAATTTCTTTTCAAAATCTCGTTATTTTAAATCTTAATTTTTCTTAAACATTATTAGTTTTATTACAATTTTTTTTCACACTTCTTAATTTTTTCTCAAAATCGCAATTCAATACATAAACACTTTTTTCAAAATGTCAATTGTTTTTTCAACATTTCATTTTCTATCAAATTTCTCAATTTTTTTTACAAAATACAAAATCTAAATTTCTTTTTAAAAATCACAATTTCTATTTTGAAAATATATTTTTTCAAACCGATAAATTTTATTCAAAATTCTTGATTTATGTCAAAATGCCAACTTTTTTTAAATCCTTTTAAATCCTAATTTATGTCAAAATTCTTTCAGATTTTTTGTTCCTTTTTAATCCTAATTATTTTCAAAATTTTGATTTTTTCTACATTTCAATTTTTCTTAAACATTATTAATTTTATTACATTTTTTTCAAATTTATAAATTTTATTCAAGATTAACTCAACATTTTTTCAAAATCACAATTTTTTAAACTTTCCGATGTTCGTTTTCAAAATGCCAATTTTTTTATTATCTAATTTTTTTTTTATCAAAATATGTCAATATCTTTCAAAATGCAAAACCTCAATCTTCCTCAAAGTCTACATTATTTCAAACTTATACACTTTGTTCAAACGTCTCTGTTTATTTCAAAATGTCAATTTCTTTCAAAATTCTATTTCTTTTTTAAATTTAGAATATTATTTTCAAAATCTCGAATTTTTCCAAATCCCATTTTATCTTAAATATTGTTAATTTTTATTAAACTTGTCAACTTTTTTTTAAAAGTTAGTAAAGAAAAAATTTATTTAAAATGAGTTGCGAGATGTATAATTTTCAATTTACGACGAACCAAGTCCGTCGTTAAATCCAAGAACGTCCGTCGATAAATCCCAACGTCCCGTCTCCGGAAGCAGAATTTTACGACGCAGGAAATCCCCCTTGAATACATTACTATACGACGAATTAGATCCGTCGTAATAGTAACGACGGATTATATTCGTCGTTAATTAACAGTTATCGACGGATTCTAGTCCGTCGTACAATTTTGTCGATTAAACACGCCAAAGCCTGAGGTGGTAGTAGTTAGCGACGGACTGTTTTCTTCTTAACGACGGATATAGTTCGTCGTTAATATTAACGACAGATATAGTCCGTCGTTAAATCAAGCCTTTTTAACGACGGATCAAGTCCGTCGTTAAACCAAGCGTTTTGTGTCGTTTTTCGCTGTTTTGGCGTAGTGATCAGTAGGCTTTTAGTTAGTTTTCATAGTCAAAATCAATGGTTTAAATCGAGTTTGCATACGCATTGCAATTTGGCCACGTACGTGTTTTTCCTGCTAAAAGTAATTATTTCAAGGATTTTCAGGAAGCATGGATCGAGCAAGGATACAATCAAACTATCAAGGGCATCTTAGAATATGTAGAGAGGTCACTAGAATCCAGGAGTTGAGAGAAGAAGTGAAAGAAATAGAGAAAAAAAAAACGCACCGAGTGATAAAGTGCCGAATTTGAAAATACAAGAAGACGTATACTTCCACAATTACGACCAAGGGTCAAGAAATATTTCGCATAATTTATTTATTGTGCCAAGTGACATGAACGATTTAGATTGAGTCAGAAAAGTATATATGGACCACAGTGCAATATGAGTTATAATGTGGGACAAACAGTTACCTTCAAAAACTGACTTTTTACCAGAGTGTCAGTTTGAGCTGATTTTCGTACAGTAGGTAGAGCACATTAAATAACGCCTACACGTCAAATTTCGTCAGATTCTGAAGTCTGTGGAAGACAATATTTAAGAAAAACTTAAAGGACACCATTGTCATTTTCTTAAAAATTAAAGTTAGAAATCTCATACTTACATTGATTTCCTATTTTGATTTCATATTATACATATAATTTTTAAGATCTGACCTGGAAGATCTGAGACTTCTATACTGTCAAGAGCGAAGTTTTAAACTAAGGGGTGGATTTTCTCTGAAAAATAAGTTTCAGGTGGGCTAGAAAGAAGGTAAAGGTACACGATCATTTTGGGCCTACACAGGAAGCTATGATCGTCCATTTGACAAGCCAACAGTCAGTTTTAACCTGTTCGATGAGAGGGATAGCTCAAATTTCATTTGAAGAATGAGAAAGTAAAGAAAAAGAAAAGGAAAAGGAAAATCTACACTTACGTGCACTACACGGTGCATTGGGCATGCATAGAAGGCTATAAAAAGAGGCACGATTACCTCTCTCCATTCATTCTCTCAGAGGCTCTCTCTCTCTCTCTCTCTCATCTTTCTTATTCTCTTTTTCTCTCTCGTCTCCGTCTTCTTTTTCTTTTATTTATTTAATTAGAATGTCTTCTTTTTCTTTTTTTAAATTATATGTTTTGTTTATTTAATTAAAATGTCTTTCTAATTCCCCCAATCAAGGCTAGAGGGGGAAACATGTAGGATTCATACATACTTGAAATGTAATAGGATTTTTATTTTTACATGATGAATGGATGAATGTGGTGTTTATTTTCTATTTTAAGTGTGTATCACAACTTTGAAGTTTGTAAATACTTATTCAATGTTGTAGATCAAATCACACTTATGAATATGATCATAAATCCATATTAGTTTTTTTTTTTTTTGAAAACATGACACGTAGGTGGGCCTTTGATCCATTCTCTCATAGATTTTGAGTGCTTAGGACCCATTCTATAGTTCATGTGTGCTAATGCTTCATTCTCATGTAAAGATCTCTTATAGGTGGATGATTTATGATTCATGAATGTTGGTGGAATGTTTACATCTCAGGTTCATGTATGATTTTATATGTGGATCCTTATGCCTTGGTTTGCTTTATTATCTAAGTGATCATCTTTTTAAAAATAATTTCTTTTAGAATTTATTTTCTTTTACCTAGATTGAATTTGTCCTAACTTTCTTAAATTTCTGTCCCTGAGGTATGACATTGGACTCCCATCTCTACACTACATTGGACCCTCATGTTGATGGAGGACAAGTAAAGTAAAATATACATTAGTGCACCGGAGTTCGGGATTCTCCTCTATCTCTTGCGATATTGCAGAGAAATTTCATCTAGGTAGAGAGGACTTAAACTCCCCTCCCCCTGCCTAATAAGTTATCACGGAGATTATCCACAACTCCAAGTGCAAGGTCGTGATATAGTAATAATTTTGATGAGACTGAAGTCGATCCACGGGGAAGGAATATAGGTCTAAACAACCAAAGGCTATTCAAGATCTAGAACTAAATTAACTAAACTAAATTGAAATTGGATTTAACGATAGATAAATTTAGAATTAAAAAATAAAATTGATAAACTAAATAGTAGAGCATCAAGGATCCATTTCTAGTTATTAATAATGCTCAATTCAATTGATTCGATTAACTACTTAATTGGAATTGAAGTTTCATCTTATCCAGTTGGAATATGGAGTGGTTAGATCATATTCAAATATCTTAGATAGATAGATCACTCATTGATGTAGTCCCTCAATAAGGCTCAGGTATTGGGCACACTCAATTGTACAGGTCAATTTTTTATCCAACAAGTTAAGATCATAACCATAATCTTCCTCAAATCATGTCACTAGACTTTATTAGGACCATGATTTGAGCTCCAATATTAATCAAACCAATATCAATAAGAAAAACATACATCTCGGATTCATACAAAAGATTAGAACTTCGATTTAAATAGTTCCCACATTAAGAACCAAGTTCCAGAGCGCGGTGAATTCAATTCCTCAAATTATACAGGTCTAGACTTTGCAAAATAAGTAAGAATCTAGCTTTAGAACATCTAAGCATCACATGAACTCGGAATCATCAAGAAATAAAAAAAGAACTAGACCTTCATTCAAACTAGAATTAAACCATGTTCAACATTAAAATCAAAATTTTGAAATAAAAAAAACTAAAATATCATTAATAATCTAAAAGTATTACCTCTCAGCTGCAACTGAGAAATAACTAAAGAAAAACGTAAAACTAAAAGAACTAAAATTTAGGAAAAGAAAGAAAACTAGAAATACAAAGGCTTAGAGCCCCTATCTCTTAATCCTTGCTCCCCTTCTCTTTCCTTGCCTAGATCTCCCTCAAAAACAAGTTTAGAAGTCCTTTTATAAGCCTTAGAACTATTCTTGCACTGCCTTAGGAAAGTCTCAATCAGTTTAGTAAACAAACTCTCCGAGATCGCAAAACCATGCATTTTATCCACACGGTTATCGAGCGACCGACTTTTGGCTTCAGGCGCCCGAACTTGCACAAAACAAGACAGTAAGAAAAGTAAATTTTCATTTGAATTTCGGGTGCTCGAAATTGTGACTGTTGGGTGCCCGAAGGTTAAAAAAGCAATTTCTATTCTGTAGGGTCATCTCCTGAACTTTTTGTATCTTACTTTTCTAGCCCTACAGGTCTGCAATTTGACTTTTCTGGCCAATTGAGGTCTTTTGACTTGATTTCTTTAAGACTTTTTCTTTACTTTTCAAACTTTATTTCTTTTGAGATTTAAATTATATCCATTACATGAATTTCATTGAATCTCTCTCAAATCACCTATAATATAAAAACAAACTTAATTAGTTTGATTTAACCATGATTTAAAAAGAAAAGTAATGTGGATTAGGGGAAAAATATGTAATATTAGGCACTCAACAGAGATCATAGTGGAATAAAAAATTTCACCACATTCTAGAAACAAAATACATCCATCAAAAACCTCTTATTGACGATCATATTAGATTTCGAAAGGAATATAAATAGAATAGTTTAGAACATATTCGTATAGACTATCCAATGGTTAGATTGCTAAAAAAAACCAATGCAAATCTACCAACCTAAGAGTCTCTCTTCAATCTATCCCAGTGCAAAGAGTCGAGATTGCCTTCCATCAAAAACCTCTAGTAGGTGCCCAAGTTGATGCTAATCATCCACAAGTGGACCACACATAATCACACATACATATAGGAAGGAGAAAGAGAAGATAAAAATGGAGAAGCAATCTCTTCTATCTATAAACGACTCTCTCTCTCTCTCTCTCTCTCTCTCTCTCTCTCTCTCTCTCTCTCTCTCTCTGTATGTCTCTCTCACTCCACATCTCTCACTAGGGCAGGGGGGACGTCCAACGCTCTCTTTGTTCTTCCTCTCATCTGATATAAGATTATGTGTGTGTGTGTGTGTGTGTAGAGAGAGATGAAATAGGGTTTCAGGGGTGCATCTAGTATTGTGTTTCACCACCTTACGAACTTCAATGTAGCCCACTACAAAGGAAGCCCATTGATCTACCTCATTCACACATGTACTTATTATCTAATTCTTCTACCGTACAACCATCCGTTAAAGACTTATATTCCGCATACTGATCAAATAATGGATCATTTAATCTAGAACATCATATCATTATCAAGTGTAAATAAAGTAGTTTCAATGGTTAAAAGAAAATTCAATGGTCAAAATCCTTATAAACCGATTAAAACATTTCAAATGTCAGGCTTAGCGAAAAACCACTAAATGAGTCATTGATCCAGTATATTTAGCCACATAACAATCCTTAAGTAAAATATAATGGATTCTAATGGATCCTAGTTTGTCACATGCAAGAATAAACAGATCTTGATGGAAGTACCCAGCTATGTCCACTTTCAGTGGCCTATGGGTAGCTTCTTACGAAGGAATAAGGCTTACCAATCAAGGTCATGGTCCTTACACATCTTTGGATCTAAGGATTAAATCAATTTTATGCAACATTAACTCGTAATCATCTTGATCTTCTAATCCAAGCTAATCGACCCTCGGACTGGTAACTTAAACTTGATCCATCCAATATAAGTGTCCAAAGGTCACGACCTGGATCCCGTATCCATAATATTCTCACACTCTTATGTGAGTTAAAGGGTAAAGGCATACTAACTCCAAGTCAACTCCCTAATGGTGGAGATTATCCAAAGATATCACTGAAAAAAATGTTAAAATCCAAGGTTATCTGGAACAAGATTGTTCTGATACCACATTAGATTTTAACGTCGAAAATATAGTAACAAGAAAAGGATTTTCACGAATTTTAATTGATTACTCTTATTCCTTAGAGCACATGGAAAAAAACCTTAGATTTCTATAATCATGAACCTAAAAAAAATGATTTAGCTTTTACCTCAATGCCATCACGATTGTGATGATGATTTTTCCACGAAGATATTATCATGCCGATCCTATGATGAAAGAGGTCCCTCCCCTATCTATCACAAATTAATGGAGTTGAGAGAAGTTGTCATCCACACCTCTAGTTGGGTAAAGGTAATGCAAACTATCTATTAGATCGATAAACTGCACACACTACAAATCTGAAGGAGAATAAAATAAGGGATGAAGGGGGAAGGAGCAAGCTCTCTCTCTCTCTCTCTCTCTCTCTCTCTCTCTCTCTAAATGACGCTTAAGGGATGGGAATATCTAGGGCTCTATCTTTTGTCTTTACTCCTCTTTACAATAAGATTTTATGTAAAAAGGTGTGGAGATTTCAGGGGTTCCAGTAGAATGGTGCTCTATCACCCTATGGTTTTCAGTAATACTCTATTGTAAAGGAAGTACTCCATAAAATAACCTTATACGTACTTATACTCATGATCTAATCCTTCTATTGTCCATATTATGCACCATAGATCTAGATTCCATATTGATCAAGTAATGGATCATTAGATCTATACTATTAAATAATCATCAAGTGTAATTAAAATAATTTGAATGGTTAAAACAAAAGTTCAATGGTTGAAAACCTTTGAAAAATCATTTAAAACTTTTGAAGTATTAAGCATGGTGAAAAAGTACTCACTTGATGATTAGTTTCTAATCTAATCAAATCTGGCTATATAACAATCTCTCGACAAATATAGTGGATCCCATGTTGACCCGAGCAAGAATTAGTGAGTTCTGATAGACGTACTGAGCATCACCCACTTTTAGTGGCTTCTATAAAACCTCGTAATGTGAAGCAAAGTCGCCTACTCAAGATCTATAACCTTAACTCATATGTAGCTTTAAGGATTGATCATCTTTCGTATAACATCAAGTCCTTAATCACTATGTTCGTAATCTAAGCTAATGAGCTTTAAAATTACTGACTTGAACTCGCTTTTCTAGTGCAAATGTCTAAATTAGGTTCAATACTAAGGTCTTATATATTCATGATATGCTCGTGCTCTCATGTGGGATAAGGGCAAAGGCACAACTAACACCCACTTGCCTTCTAATGGTGGAGACCTTTTATCATCCTCTAAAGCCAATGCATTTAAAAAAAAAAAAAAAAATTTGTCCCCATCTTAATTCTCTAAAGGTGTGGAGATCGCATTAAGCATCCTCAAAGATAGTTTGCCCATTTAGGTATTATTTTAACTTTGGGCATTCTAAGATTATGTTCAAACATCCATCAATAACTTAATTATAGTGTCTCAGGCATGCAAGCATTTCTTTAGATCTCCTTGTTTGATGCATAGGATGATCTAATATTCAGCAAATTATATGCTACCAATATGGTAATTTTTTTAGGAAGAAATAGGTGAAGAAGGTCAAGCTTGTGGTGGATGAAGAGGAATCGCACTTGTATCATGTGATCCCTCCTCACTTGGAGGTAACCCTCATACAAGATCAGATAATTGGGTTCACCATGATGTTTATTTTCCATCCAACTTGTTCATAAGGTCACAAAGTCCTGGATGAATGGAAAACACAAATATCAGCTGGATCCAAACTCTTATGTGGCCCCCAAGAAGTTTTCAATGGTAGGTGTTCAATCCCCACTGCTTTCTATGGTGTGCTTCACTTGAGCTTTGGATCTGCCTACTCTTGGGCTAATGCCCTAAAATAATCTCGCAACATGGATGGCTGGTGTGGATATAACACATACATCGTAGTGGGTCTCACAGAACTTGGTGACGTCAACACACCACTGAGGTCGGTGGTGTGCCGGCAAACTACGCAATCCGCTTCCGATTTCATCGGGCATTGAGTCAGGAACCATGTTAGAGGTATCCTGATGATTGGAATATAGTCCATCCCATTGAAATTACTGTCGATGGGCCACGTATAAAAGATCCAGACCACTGGCAGAGTTGAATGTGAACCACCCTTTTGCTGCCCAAATTCAACTCTGCGAATTACTGAACAGAGGACTCCATCAGCTTGAGCTTGAGACCTGGCCCATTCATGACAGTCGATGGTGCCACTAATAGATGGTTCAAACCATACTTCAAAAAACAGAAAGCCTCTACAGGTCAACCTGAAAACTGATGTACTGCAATAGGATACGTAGAGACTATCTGTTGAGCCGACAAAATGTAAGAATGAAGTTGGATGCCAAAACTCTTTAAGATTGGAAAATCCTAGACTTTTGAACGATGGCCCATGAAGCAACGGTCAAAGAGAGGCTCCAAATTCTTCCGGAAAGAAAAAGTGAAATAATCAAAGTGCTAAGTATTCCAGGATGTACATTAGGAAACCTGTGTAATAATCCAATATAGAAAAGAGTGGTAAAACTACAAATACACCCAAAGGAGGCTACAACATTTAAAACTGAATGTTGCTACTGACTAATTAACTTTGGAACATATCATTCTGATCTCTCCTTGTGTCCCAGTCTTCACACCAATGCTGCTCATCTTGACCATTGATTTCGGGAACTCGAAATTGAATCTCAGCCCCAGCAATCCTCTAATGCTCCCCGCGTAGTTCCGGACAATGCTCTGCGTTGCGTCGTCTCCCCAGAGCCTCTGGTCTGATTCGAGGATCCCATTTCCGTCCCGGACGTTCTTGAAGAAGCTAACGTCGAATTTGGTCTGGCTATCTTTGTCCAGTGCTACACGTTTGGAGCCATCGCCGTTAGAGGGGCACAGGGCTCGGAGTTGCCCCAAGTAGGCCTGGCCTATGGTGGGATCAGCATTGCCTGTTGTTGTGAAGTTGTATAGGCGATATCGGAAAAATTGGCAGTCAGTCTGGCCAATTGTATGTGCCCCTACAGTACCCATATGCACAATCAGAATGTTGTACACACGTGTGGACATGTATGCATGCATGGATGCAAATGCATGTGCACGAGTACATGCGTAAACATACATACAAAGAGAGAGAGAGAGAGAGAGAGAGAGAGAGAGAGAGAATATACCAACTAGTGTAACAAGATCTTGATCGTTTAAGCCTTTTGCGGTGAACTTTTGCCTTTGAACGGTGATGGAATCAAGGGGAGATGGTAAGTTTGAGGCTTCTGTGGACGACGAAATCCTACCGTCTCTTCTTCCAGTTGGCACTGACCAACTTGGCCCATCGCTCTTGAAAAGTCACAACATGAACACATCCTCCATATGAGAGAGAGAGAGAGAGAGAGAGAGAGAGAGAGAGAGAGAGAGGTTTAAGGGATTCTTTGCCTGAACCTGGCCCATATTTCCAGGCCTGAAAACCATGACTGGCCCATGATCCTGAAAAATGGGTGCAGAGCTGGCCCATGATAAACCTAGATTCTGCTTTAAGCCTGAGCCCAAGAGTTTATTTTTTGGACCTATTCGGCCTGGCCCATTATACGAAAACTAGGATCCACACCCAGCCCATAACATCTGGGACAGAACCAAGATGTGCCAGACTAGCCTATTGACAGCTTTTTTGAGCCTGTGAGGAGAGTTTACGCCCTTGCAAGAAAAAGCTCTGTGGGGTTCACCATGACGTGCGTGTGACTTCCACTCAGTCATTATTTGTAACAGATTACGTTAGGATGTGAGCCCAAAAATTCTCCAGATCCAAACACCAAGTGGACCATGCCACGGGGACTGATGGAGACTCTTAACTATATATTGAAACCTTCTTGGGCCCACCGAATTTTTTTGTAGGCGGATATTTGATTTTTTTTTTTTTTCATTTTTCCTTCATCTGGGTGGAACTGACTTTATGGATGGGCGGGAGGGCATATAAATATCAAAGCGGGCCTTATGAAGGTCTCACTTGTGCGTGTTCCCATACACACTGTTCCCCGTGCTGTGGCCTAATTGAGTTTTGTATGCAGACTGATTTTTGGTGGTCTCACTTTCTAACATGAGCTGGCGCATATGCTGGATGGACTAGATGTCACACACATAGCTTTTGGTTGCAACGGTTGTCCCTGCACCCACTGTTGTGGGAAATTGACGTCCCAAGAAAACAGGACGGACTCTCCTTTCAAATCAAATTAACTCATCTTACATGTCTAAGCCTTTTTTTTTTTCCCTCACATGTGCCAGTTACTACTGCAGTCGATGCATGCACCTATTTACATGTGAACTTGTGCATGTACGTGTGTGTATTTAATGGTTGGTGCATTTACCAAATCGACGGCATCGCGTGCAGCCAAAGCGAGTATATCAGCACAAGAGACCACGCCTGGGCACAGGACCTCAAGTTGCGTTTTGGCATCATCCACCACTTCGAAGCCTCTCAGCCCTAGGTTTGGCAAGGCACTGCGCTCAGCCGAAGAACCCGATATCAAAATCGACCCATCACAGCCCTGCGTTGATAGAAACTAATTGCAAATCATTCAATTCAGATAAGTGGACCATGATTTGGTAATCCAGACCATTGGTCTGTTTATTCCCAGGTGCATGGAGTCGATGAACCATGCTTAAGATATATATCTGTGCGATCAGAAGAATATATCCATCTACCTGGTGGTCTGTATCACTTAGCATAGCAAATGGGCTATATATATATATAGAGAGAGAGAGAGAGAGAGAGAGAGAGAGAGAGAGAGAGAGAGAGAGAGAGAGAGTAATGATGCCTAACCGGTTGCATGTTATGGTTCACCCAGCCGATGACTTCCAACCTTTTATGTCTGTGGAAAATCCAAACCATCTAATAAGTTGGGCCCACCATGAGGATTTCCTATGAAAAAATTAGCTCCATACACTCATTGAGTGGACCACACTTATATTTTGCTATTTATCAATTGATAGACATTGTATCTATGTGGGGCCCACCTGGTAAGTAGATGTGGCTGATTTTTGCAGTGGGTGATCTTAATGGTGAGGCCAACCAATATGAAGGGTTGGATGTCGCATTAACCGAATATGTTGGAAGTTATCCTCTAAGTGGACCATAACGTGTAATCTAACTAGTGGAACTTGAGCCCTGAATTTTGACTTAATTAACGGGGCCTTAAAGCAGCAAGGAGAGCTGTAATGACAATTAAAGATAGGTTGAAATTTTAGTATTTGGCCTGGCATCTTCTCTTAAAAGACAAATTGGATTTGAAATCCAGCCCTTTAATGCAATTCCATGCATTTCAAATTGAACCCGAACTGATAGTAATTGCAACTGGGGGCCTAGTCCCTCTCTCTCTTAGGAACCGTGAAGGGCTAACACTCATTCCGATCATTTACTCACTAGGTCACCATTGAAATGAATTATTGCAATTCAATCAAATTGAGAATCCAAACGCACCGTTGATTAAATAGGAACGAACCAGCCAAATAGCTAAACAAGAAAGAAGTTTACCTGAACAAAACAGTCATGGAAATGCAGCCTCAACAAGCCAGGTGCAATGGTGGGGTCCCTATTGAAGTATGCTTCAACGGTAGATCTTACTATGGTCTCAGCATTCGGGCAAGTTGAAGAATAAAAGCCTGTTTTCAAGCCATCTTGGGCTTGGGCTGACCAGCCTACGAACAAAATCCCTACTGCAAGCAACAAAATGTGTGCCATTTTGCAATCACTAGTGTTTTTGGTCCCTTAGTGCAATGGCCCAAAGCCTCTATCTACTTATTATTTATACTAAGTTTTTCATAGATTGTTCTAGTATTTTATTGCCTATTCCTTCACTTGTGTCGATCAGTGGAGCATTTGAGGCGTGTGGGCCCTTTTCTTTTTTATAGACATGGCATTGAAAATTGGGTTTTGGAGGTGGACTGCACTCTGCTTGATGGATTTGCAGCGGTTGCAATATTAGGTCTGGGTTATCCGATTCCTTAGCTTTATTCCATTACGCGTTAAGAGCTGTATTTTTCTCTCTTTTCTGGTCTTTTTTTCAAGCCTTTTCACACTAGCTTTTCTGTATCATTTCCCAGGAGCAATGCTGAGAGATTTCTCACGAGGAGAGACTGGTGGAACCGTTCGTGGTACGTGTGCAGACACACATGTGCCTGGATCCAGGCCAGTCATCGAGTTGGGTCAGTACACTTCGCTTGGCACAAAAATCAAGGTCTACCCATCAGTTGGGTTACAAGTGGATGTTGAATGTGGACTGTTGGCCAATCTTTCTTTCTGAAGTAGTGATTTAGTATGGGTCTCACAGAAGATTTGGCAGAGATCCAATCATGTGGCACACATGTTATAGATCTGGCTCGTTCATCAGTTAGAATTCTATGAGCATACCATGGCCAAAAAATAATGTTGGTCCACTGATTAGGTAAGTCAAACTTATACGAGAAAAATTAGTGGCTAGAAAAAGAACTCAAATTGTCCAAATTGAATGTACATAAATGGATGGCACTACCCTGATACGTCGTATATAGCATGTTCGCAATGTGCACCACCTGACGAGTGGCCCGGATCTTCGATACATTTCCACCCACAACATAAGAGCCACTCACAGAATCACAAACTCTTTTCTAACCAGATGAGTGGAACCGCCAGTTTTGAGGCCAGGGCATGCGGATAGAGGGCCCCCATTATGACTCTCCCATATTTATGAACACTTGGACATGGGTTTGTGAATCGCCACTCCCTTCTCTCGTGTTGCAAATACCTTACCGGCCCTTCTCATTTCACAAACCGAAATGGATTAGTGTGGACCATTCCATCTTAGTTTTTGCATGCCAAATAGGTTTACTCAAATACCCGAATATGATAAATTGGCACTCTAGCTGTCAGATTTGATCCTTCTTCAATGGACAAAGTTATATGAATTCCTATATAACCAGGGCATGTTCCAATGAAAAAAAAAAATGTCACGTCCATGTGTTATGCGTGGGATTCCAAGCTTGAAAAATAAAGATTTTTCATGAAATGATGATTTTAAATTTTTAACTGTAGATCTAATATTTAACACATGTACATGGCGCTTTTTCATTGAGTAATGTTATTCTCATATAACTTTTAATTAGGCATGTTCAAATCCTCCTTAAATGGCACAAATCATTCATTTAATAAGGCTCCCCTTGGATGGGAGATTCCCCATAAAGCTCTCAATCTATATTATGCAAATGCTATAGTAATCATTCATGTTCAAGACAAATACTGATAATTATTGAAGGATTCCACCATAGAAAAACAAGTCTTGTCACATCAACCGTTTGATTACTGGGATGTTTTCAATGTAATATGATGTATAATGCCCTGGGAGATCCAAGAGGTGAACCATGCGGCACATATGCCAACATAGCTAGTATTACATGTGCCTGATCAAATCCATATTGTAACATGTTGGGATCAATGGGACTTCGAAGGTCCAAGCTATTCTCATTATAGAGGCTACAATTGGCATTGAATGTAAGTTGTTGCCCATCCCTATACAAGTCTGGCCCATTCAATAAGTGGATATTGACCTGATCTATGGGCCAGGGTCTTTTGATAATCAACCCTGCCTAAGGAGCAGCTGATATGGCTTTTCGTGGACAAGGTTTGGCTACAACGCCGACCAAGGTTGGAAGATAGGTGGGGCCCACTATGATGTTCGTGAGAAATCCACCCCGTTCATCCCTTTCGCAGTTCCTGGCAGGACATGAGACCAAAAATGAGGCTTTCCAAGACTCAAGTGGCCCACACCACAGGAAACAGTGGGGATTAAATGCTCACCGATGAAACATTCGTAGGGCCATGGAACTTCAGTATCAGGCTAATATTTCTGTGTTTTCAGTTCATCCCACGGGAGTGACCTTCTGAATGGTTGGACTTGATATAAACAGCGAGGTGGACCTCGGGAAGATTTCAACAGTAATCATTTCCCTCTCCATTTCTTGTAGTGTAGTCCACTTGAGTTTTGGATCCACCTCATTTTTTGGCTTATGTCTTAAAATGAGCCGACGAAATGAATGAAGAAGGTGGATTTCTCACAAACATAATGGTGGGCCCCACCTGGCTTCCAACGGCAGGAACTCCAGGCACTCCGAGTCCGCTTTTCACCTATTCACATCTTCAAACTCTCTCACGACAGTACCATTCTGATTCCGCCCAAACCGCGTGAAGCAATGAAAGATTGATGGTGCTTGCCATGGCACTTTCAGAAAAGGCATTGCAGCGTCGACAAAAGGTGAAGTCGGGAACATGCATGTGGTCCACAATACACATCTGTCTTCTGTCATACATACTTTTAAGATGCCAGAAATGCACATTATTTTATTTTATATATTCAGTAGTACTCCTAACTTGGGTCACTGCATGTTATAACTCTAACCATCCAAAAAGTGAGGGTAAGTTTGGGCTAAAATCAAATGATAATGGGTGTTAACCTGTAGTGATGGATTAATATAGTCCCTTGTGTAGAAACACATACAATTTGGTGTTTTAAGATTATATACATCGAAATGATACATGGAAATTTCATGTTGAAATCAACTGCTTTGATAGTCTCTTGAACCTACCTTATGTGCAAACATGCACTTAGGGGTGGCAATGTGCCTGCATGCCCGGTCCAGCCTGGTGGCCCATCTCAGTGGAGCCATGGCTTGGGCTCCTAATATTATAAGCCCAAGGGTGAGAGCCAGGCTTGAAACGTAGGCCCGTCTCTAAGCCTGGCTGGCCCAGGCCAATGATGAATGCACTCGCCTCGGCCGTTAGCTCTATACACAATCATCAAGTGAGCCAACATTATAAAATAAATGGACAATTTAAAGATGCATTTGAACTGTTCCCATTCACCATACATGTGAGATCGGATCTGGGTGATGTTTCAACAATCCCAACCATTTATATGATGGGACTCATCGTAGATGAAATATTTGTAAAAATAATTTCTTTGAGTGCACTATTTCAAGAAGGTGATCATTTAAATCTTTTGCGACACGAGGCTGGCCCTGGCCTGTCCCAGCCTTACAGGGCAGGGCCAAGGCTTAGAGAATGGGCTGGGGCTGGGGCCAATCCCGGCCATTGCCACCCCTACGTGCATGAAAACTCGGGCGAATGTATGCTCACGTTAGCAACAACGTGCGACTTTCATCTTTTCGTGCATGCGCATACGCACACGAACGGAGGGAGGGAAGGAGAGAGAGAGTCCATGCACTGTCTTCCCAAGACTCGTGAGTGTTTGTGGAGCTCATGCCATGAGTGCCCAATCCATCTGGGTATACAAGACTTGCACCCGCACTTATATCTCTAAATGCGACCACCCATGCCAACATGGTGCACGTGGGAAACACCTGTGAAGGACTCGTGGCATTATTACGATCAATTTCTAAATAAGATGAAAATCTAAAATTCTAAAAATAAAGAAATATGATATTAAAAAAAATCGAGATTACTAAAAATAGTATTTTTTTTATTTTGACCTTTAAAATAACCTTTTTTTTTTTTTCAAAACGAATGAACGCGACTCACTATTTGGGTAGGTTGACCCCAGATAGCCCGTTATGGTAAAGATTGATAGGTCGTGCGTCTCATCATGATACTTGGATTAAAAGTTACGGTCGATTTATGGTTCACACTTCGAACAACAATTTCTCCCTATCTAAATTAAATTTCTTTGAATCGGATGCACCTTGGGCCCATTTACTTTATGCCCTCCATAACATTAGGCCTAGATCTAACAGATTACTTCCGCTTCTGTTTGGCTTTGTTTTGTTCGAGTCATGCTAGCAATTTTATTTTGCATCATCCTACATCAGTCCCCTCTAATTGAAAAGAACTAGTCATCGAGTTATTCAATGGACTCGTCTCGTGATACTTATACAAGTCTACCACATTGAAAGCCCGTGAGATCCCTATGCCCTCGAGAAGATCAACAACATAAGCGTTACCATTGATTTTTCCAAAGATTTTTCCAAGGATTGGAATAGGATCAATCTTCTTATTCCTTAACTTGTTATATGTCCCAGTCGAAAATATCTCCTTGCATGGGGTGAATTAACATGTTATTACCTACTTTAAACACTTTTTGACACCAACATTTATTAGCATTTTTCATATACTTGCCATTGGATTCTTGTAATTAGGACATCGACATACACTATAATGATCCAATCCTTCATATTTTTTTGTCACGACACTCAAAACGGATAACTTAGGCAAAGGGATCAGATTGAATGTATGTTTGGAAACATGATCATACATAACTTTGAATGGGAACATGTCAGTAGATTGATTTTACATGTTGTGAAGGCGAACACTACCTGAGCAAAAGCAATATCCCACATGAGGGAAGTTCGTCAAGAAATTCATTGGGCATAATGCCCTTTGAGTCCTACAAGTTTCTACTTCTCTAGAATGTTCATGATTTTTTTTCTTTTTCCTTTTCAACTAATGAATTGATCTCCACTGTTTCTTCAGATTCTTTGACGAAAGCTCGTACGATTACGAGCAACTATCATTCCACTTTAAAAGTCTTGGGTTGGTTCTCCGTTCTCATAGGGATAATGATAATCTTTCAACTATCTTTAGTAAAAATAAAAATATTATCCCGACCTCTATCCGTAGCATCAACATCTTACTTTCATGGGCGACTAAGTAACATACGACAAACTTTCATATCGACCATGTCACACATTATTTTGTCCTTATAATATTTTTACCAATGGAGAAGGGAATACAACATTGTTCAGTTGCCTTTATTTTATTTTACTGACATCCTTGATTCATCCAATCACGTACAGAGAGGGGTGTCTCACTATCTTCAGTTACAACTTTTTCACCATAGTCTTAAATATGAGGTTCTCACAAATCCTACCATCTATGATCAGATCACAAATATTTTGGTTCACAATGCACCTTATTCGAAAGATGTTATGTCGCTGTAAATTTATCTCCTCATTTGACGTGTACAACAACTTCATCAGAATCAAAATGGTGACTTGTGATTCACCATTATTGGGTGATGGCTTGCGATTCATCACCACTATCACACTACAAACATGATGATTACAAACTCTATCATTGATCTCATGTTGTTCATTATTACGAATACGAGACTGTCGTAAGGCTTTCATCAAATGATTTATCGTTGCCTACAATCCTTGAATGGCTTGCAGATTCTTCCGTTGGAAAGCTTCAAACGCCGTTATTATTATAAGATTGTTCCCTGAAGCATTATCCATGCGATTGTTGCCAACACTATTATTAGATGTCATTGAACTAAGAAAAAGCTTAACTCTAATAACAACTGACGCAAGGAAGAACATGAATACAATAATGAGAAAGATTAGTGTCTTTCTCAAATAGTCAAAACTTTGAATTCACAAGGTAATTCTTGAATCTACAAGAAATAATAAGAGAAAACTGGAATGTTTTATTGAATAATGTGTAATACATATCATTACTTGATTACACCACTAATAAAAAAAATTAAAACCCTAATAGAAGTTCTAATTCAGTTAGAATAAAACTTATCTGAAATAGTAAACTTTAGCCAAAATAATGACCTAAAATAACCTTGCTAAAGAATTCCGACATGAAAATCTAAAACTTTAAAAATAAGAAAATATGACAAAAATCAAAATTATTAAAAATAGTAATTTTTTTTTAAAAAAAAAACTTCAATTTTGACCTTTAAGACGAGTGTCTTTTGCAAAATAGACAAATGTAGCCCCAGATGGCATGGCCCATTACAATAAAAATTGATAGGTCATACATCCCATAACAATGCCAAAATAAAAAATTATGACCAATTTATGGCTCACATTTTATACGGCAATTTCTCCCTATCAATTTGAAATTCTTTGAAGTAGACCCACCTAAGACCCATTTATCTCATGCCCTACACAGGACTGGTCAGCCTAAATTAAACGGATTACTTCAGCTTCTGTTTAGCCTTCCATGCTAAGAATGTATCTTTGCCTTGTCCTATATCATATCAGTATTATCCATTTGAGCTAGACACACCTTGGGCTCATTTATACCATGCCCTAGGCAGGACTGAGCCTAAATTTAACGCATTACTTCCACTTCCGTTTAGCATTCCATGGTAGGAATGCATCTTTGCCTTGTACTATATCAGTATTAGCCCCTCTGATCTCTGGACATTAAATCGAAAGTGGAAGGCAAGAACGCTTGACAGCCGAATATGCAGTGGAATGCACTGCAGAAAAATGAAGGGATAGGATTGTTTCATGGGTACCTCTTGTTACTAAAACGTAAGCCATCTGTCTCTAGTGATGGTATATGGGCGGACCTGATTGATACATCACCCAACTACGTGTCATGTGGGAACGTGTCCTGTGAAGAAATGGCTCTAATATATCCCAGCTCCACCGAATCATCTCCCGCGTGTGAAAGCAATGAAAGTATGTGGCCCTTTTAGAAAAGGCATTTACGTGTAGAAACGTTCACAAAAGGTGAGGTTGGGAAAATG
The DNA here is from genome assembly GCA_003013855.2 of Liriodendron chinense. Taxonomy (NCBI): domain Eukaryota; kingdom Viridiplantae; phylum Streptophyta; class Magnoliopsida; order Magnoliales; family Magnoliaceae; genus Liriodendron; species Liriodendron chinense. The sequence continues at coordinate 2,068,161 of ML058343.1, read as the reverse complement.
TGGTCCAACATCCACACCTGGCTTCTGTCACATTTTTTGGATTTTAGAAATGCAGATTATTATATGTACGGTTCTCCTAACTTGGACCAACGACAGGTTATAAAATTCATAAATTAGGGTTCGGGTCCTTGCCTAGTTGGTAACTCTGCGGAGTTCCCGACTGATTGGGTGGATGCGTTGCATGACTGACAAAAAAATTATATATATTCATAAATAAAAAGACAAAAATGTCCATCGCTCCCTGTATCTGACCATCCAAAAAGCGAGGGTAATTTTTGGGTAAAAGATAGTGGTGCTCGCAAAATCGGACTGTGAGTTACTCAACATGCTTTTATCGTACCGAGTAAACTCAGTTAATCCCACCATGAATGTATGTGGTTTATCTAAGCCGTCCGTCCGTTCATAAGATGAAAAAGACATGGACGAAGGGAAAAAATCAAATATCTGCTCGATCCAAACCTTCTGTGGTCTCAAAGAATTTTTCAACGGTAGATATTCAATTCACACTGTTTCCTATGGTATGGTCCACTTGATCTTTGGAGATACATAATTTTTTTTAAAAGCTCTAATATTATCTTTTAAAATGGATGGACGGAGAGGATAAAATACATACATCACAGCGGGCCCCACAGAGTTTGCTCAGTACACTTAGCGTAATGAGTTACTCAGTACGCAATCCGCTTCCAGGGTTAACCAATGGCCTTTGCACAGAACACACGCTTATGGAATAAATATCATGTACGCGCCACAGGTTTGCCAGCACGGCACATAGGTGCGAGATCCAATCCATCCATTCCATCAATCAGGTTGGTCCGGACGGCAGAAACGTACATGTTGGAAATCTGATGTGAGAACCAATATTGGGAACAGGTGGATGGTTTTAGCAAACTTCAGCGAAGTTTTCTAGAGCCGTACATTTGTTTTACAAAGTGTGGCCCACATGACTAGTGGGTCTACCTGATTCTTGGGCTAGCATCAATACAGCCGCGCCCTTCTGATTGATGGATTGAATCCCGGATTCTTATTGCACACGCGTGTGGCTATATTAAGGCTCGTTAGCCACTAGCTGGTGGAGTTAGATACGTGGACCTGTACTTACGAAAGTTGAAAGTCGCCTGAGGAGTTGGTCGTGTGTGTTGAAAGTCTGCATGGAAATGTCACGTTGAAATCAAGTGCTTTGATCGTTCATGGTATTGAAAATACAAAACTTGACTCGGACACCGATTACCACAATAATGTATCGTAATATATGATAAATGAGTAATGATTAACCTGAATCATAATAGTGGTTGTACGCAATACTCATCCTACCGTTACACTTTCCATCTATATGGTATTGTTAGCGGTTGGACATACGTGGTTTTTATTTTTATTTTTATTTTTTTGGGTTAGTTGGAACAACCCAGTGTTAGTACACCCACCCCCCCCCCCCCCCCCCCACCCACCCCCCCCTATTAGTCACATCACAATGTTAGCCACCCCCACTTTTGGGAATTGATACCATGACCTCGGTGATGAAATTAAGCTATCTTCACTCAATCTGTGACTTGAGCTATTGACTTGGGTGCGGATGGACAGTGTAGTTATAACACATATATCATGGTGGGGCCCATGAAACTATGCCACATAAACCAACCTTTACTCATTCATTTTCTATTGTGATTTCGAGAGATTAGTGTAGTGTGATAATCAGCAATATCCAATCAAATACAAGATGTAATGATGTGAGTTTTACACTACATTATTGCAATAGTCTATCATCTAAACAGCCCTAAGAGCTTTTTTAAAGATTTTCAATATTATTTAATATTCAAATGTACAAATAATTACGCAACCTTTATCGCTTGTAAAAAAAATTGGTATTGGGAGGCCTAGTTCAAGTCAGTTGGGTAATAGGCCTGGGCTTAGGATCCTTTTAGTATCTGGGCATCACATCTCAGGTCTTAGATTAGGATCATGCTGGATTCTAGGCTTATTTAAATAAATAGTTTGCGCTTGATACAATCATTTATTAATGGGTTGTGGGCCAGGCCTGGGCTTACGAATCTGCTCATTTTTTGTCTTAGTCATCTCTTTTTGGATCACAATTTCTGCATGGGTCTACACTTTGGACTCATTCAACGAGCTTTAGATAAGCTACTTATGCCACACATGGCTTATTTTGGTTTCTACTTACCCAGCAGATAAAGGTATTTGGTAACTTATATACTTATCAACCAAAATGTAGAAAAGCATATTTGGCTTCCATACTCATAAGTATTTATCCCTTGAAGTTTATTTCGTCCCCTTACATCCATTATCCATCATGTGGGGGCCAACCTTTGAAGTGGACCGTTCATTGTGTGGGTCGTCCATCATACAGGGCCCACCTTGAATGTGGACCATCATCTTTGGGGGCTAACCTTTAGCATGCATCATCCATTATGTAGGGCCTTTGATGTTGGTCATCCATCATGTGGGGCCCACCATCATTGTTATTGTCCATCATGTAGGGCCCACCTTCAATATCCACCACCCATTATGTGGAGCCCACCTTTGATGTAGACTATCATACCGATGTGGGTTATTTATCATTAGGGGCCGACCTTTTAATGTGGACCATCAATTATATGGGCATACATTAATATGGGTGATCCATTATGTGGGCCCACCTTTGATGTGGCCAGTCCATTGTGTGGGCTCCACCTTTGATGTGAATAGTCCATCACGAGGGACCTCCTTTGATATAAAGATAGAGAGAAGTAGAAAAGTTAAAAGCTAGAAAATTATAAATAAACAAACAAACAAACCTTAAGCTAAGTTACTTTTGACAATCTTATTTACCAAACTTTGAGTGAAAAAGGTAACCTGGGGCATGTGCGGATACCACCAAATAAGTTACTTTTTAACTCGTTTTAAGTCAGTAACTTGTTTTACTTGAGCTACTTTGGCCAGCATCACTGTAAAAGAAGCTTGTGCGTTGAGAGCTACTTATTTCAATAAGTATTTTTTTTTAGCTTTTTAATTAACTCATCACTTTATTACTCATCTCTCTCTCTCTCCCTCTCTCTCTCTCATTCCATGTTAAAGTAGAGCATCTCTCAAGTCCATATCAAAGGAGGTCCCACATGATGGACTACCCACTTCGAAGGTGGTGCCCACATGATGGATGGTCCACATCAATGGTTGGGCCCACATGATGGATTACCCCATATTAATGTGGGCCCACGTTCCACATCAAAGGTCAACCCCTAATAATGATAAAGATCCCACATTCAAAGTGGGCCGGTATGATGGACGACCCACTTCAAAGGTAGGGCCTCCATGATGGATGGTCCACATCAAAGATGGGCTCCACATGATGAGCAATGGACATTGAAGCTGGGCCCCACATGATGGATGGTCCACATCAAAAGTCAGCCCTTCATGAATGGTCTACATCCAAGGCGAGCCTTGCATGATAGGCAACCCATATTGAAGGTGGGGCCCACATGATGGATGGTCTACATCAAAGGTGAGCTTCATAAGATGAGCCATTGATAATGAAGGTGGGCCCCACATGATGGATGGTCCACATCAAAGGTTGACCCTAACGATGAGTGGCCCACATCCAAGGTAGGCGCCGCGTGATGGATGGCCCACATCAAAGGGAGGGCCTGCATGATGGATTGCGTGCATCAAAGGTGGGCTCCACAGGATGAGCACTGGACATTGAAGGCAAGCCTCACATGATGGACAATGACATTGAAGGCGAGCCCCACATGATGGATGACCAACATCAGAGGTAAGCCCTACATAATGAACAGTGCACATTAAAGGTTGGCCCCTAATCATGAATGGCTCACACCTAAGGTAGGCCCACTCAATGAACAATCACATCAAAGGTTGGCCCCACATTACGGATGGTCCACGTTGAAGGTAGGCTCCACACATTTGGACAATTCACATTGAAGACAGGCTAAGGTGGGCCTCAAATAATAAATGGTCTGCATTAAAGTTTGGGCCCATGTGGTGGATGGTTGATATGAAGGGTGAACCAAACAAATTTGAGGTATAAGTGTATGTGACGTTGAAAAACAAACATATTTTTCAACTTTTTAGATCATATGTATGTTGTTTACCAAACATACTTATCTACTAAATAAGTAGAAACCAAGATAAGTTACTTTACGCATAAGTAGCTTATGTAAATTAACTTACGATCCAAACGCCCCCTTAATGACCTAACATAAGTTTTGAAAAATTACCTTATTTGGTGGTATCCAAATAGGTCTTTACTAAAGAGGTTAGGAATAGATTGACCCTGACGGAAGTCCAACCCATTGCCGCCCCTACTTGCACAAGAATCTTAGTTAAACAAGGTAACACCCTCTCTATATACTAGCTCTATAGTACCGTTGATAGTCAGGCTGTGAATGACCTGATTTTCATTAAGAGCTGAACAACAACTGGAGTCATGGCTGTTGAGAAATTTCTGATCTTAGAAAATAAATTAATTGAAAAAAACCGAGAAATAAGGACAGGCTGAAGCACGTGAAAAAACACGCTGTCCTTAAAGCGTAATTCGCCCCTACTCAAATTATTTCGAGTCTGCTGATAGGTTGCAAGCGGATTGCTTCCAGGATACGACGAGCCTTATGTGGTTCTGCGTTCAGTAAAAACGAAGGAACCACTATGGAACTCAATAACACACTCTGGTAGATAAAGAAAAAGAAAGAGAGAAAAGAATGTCAGTCTTCTTTTGGCAGCAGCAGACCACTATACTGGTCTAAGTGGCTTGGTTTATTTCAACCAAACCGAGAGGCTAAGAGACTAAAATGGGTGCTGGTTCAGTATTCGAGATTGTGATTGCGGTTGTTGTGTTGGAATGAACCAGACCTGTCCGGTTTATATAGGCAAGGGTGGGTGGCAGTTTTGGTCCAGAGCCATAATGGCACTAGCCGTTTTCTGACTGTTGTGAGAAACTAGCCGTTTATGGCAGTTTCTGACTCTTGTGCATGTGGAAGTTATGCACCTGCATGCTGGCTGTTTAGACTCAATGGCTAGCCGTTTCTGACTGTTGGGCTAGCCACATGCAGCTGTTACTGCATGGTATGGACCGTTACTGTATGAGCAGTTACACAGGTCCCTTTAATTAGCCCTGCAGCTCTCTATAAAAAACAGAGAGGTCTCTCTATCAGACCTCCCACCCACAGCACCTCCTCTGTTCCGAACCCAGCCACCTGACCTATTACCTAGCCTCTGTTGCACCGCGACTCGCACCAATCTCGCGAAGTGCCAAGTGCGCCACTAGCGCCTCTACAGCCACACTGCCTCACGTGCCCACGCCCTCGCACCTAGCCCGAGCCCGTGCCCGTGCCCATGCCCGAGACCGTGCGCGTGCGCGTGCGCGTGCGCGGGCACCGGAACACGCAAGCCACCATTCTCCCTCTCTTCCACCATAAATAAGTAAGGTGCACAACACCCTACTTATAAAGAGGTAAAAATTCTTTCTCCCATTCAATATGGGACAAAAACCAAACGCATATTTTTTCTTTTAAATTTGTTTTCAAAACAAACTTTTTCAACAATGGCATCACAACTTAGGGTGCCTACCTGGTTTTAAGACTCATCCTTGGACTTTGGACGGGCCCAACCCAGTTTGACACCACGGGTCACCCCCACTCAGCCAAGCCATGTCAATTCACACGCAGCTTGAGCGAGTCCTGACTCAATTGGAGACCAGGCAAATCAGTCCGAGTTGGTTAGGCCTGTTTGGATACCACCAAATAAGTTTCTTTTTAAGTTATTAAGTTATTATTTTCACTTAATTTAGTTTGTTAAGCATCATTGTAAAAGTAACTTATGTGTTAAAAGCTACTAATTTCGTAAGTTTTTCTTATATCCTTCTTACTTATTACCCCTCTCTCTCTCTAGTTCCATGTCAAAAGAGGCTCTACCTCAGGGTCCATATCAAAGGGGGCCCTACATGATGGACTGTATACATAGAAGGTGGGGCTCACACAATGGATGGTCCACATCAAAAGCGGGCCCCACGTGATGGATGACCACATATTAATGTAGGCCCACATAATGGATGGTCCACATTAACAGCTGGCCCATAATGATAAATAGCCCACATCCAAAGCAGGCTAATATGATGGATGCCACTTCAAAGGTGAGGCCTACATGATGGACAATCCACATCAAAGGTGGGCTCCACATGATGGGCAGTGGACATTGAATATGGGCCCCATATGATGGATGGCCCATATTGAGGTGGCCCCACATGATGGAAATCCACATCAAAGGTCAGCACCTAATGATGAATGGCCCGCATCCAAGGCAAGCACCACATGATGGGCAACCCACATTAAAGGCGGGCCCACATGATGGGCAGTCCACATCAAAGGTGGGCTCTACATGATGGGCAATTAATGATGATGGGCCCCACATGATGGATAATCCACATCAAGGTGGGCCCACATGATGGATGGTCCATATCAAAAGTTGGCCCTAATGATGAGTTGCGCATATCCAAGGCAGGCCCTGCATGATGGACAGCCCACATCAGAGGTGGGGCCCACATGATGGCTAGTCCACAACAAAGGTGTCGTCCACATGATGGGCAGTGGATATTGAAGGTGGACCCCACATGATGGACGATAATATTGATGGTTGGCCCCACATGATGATGACCAAAATCCGAGGCCGGCCCTGCATAATGGATGGCCCACATCAAAGGTAGGGCCCACACAATGAACGCTCTACATCAAAGGTTGGCCCCACATGATGGGTGGTAGATTTGAGGGGACCAAACAGACTAGAGGGATAATTACTTATGATGCTTGAAACAAAACATATTTTTCTACATTTTGGCTGATAAATATATTGTTTACCTAACATAATAAGTAGAAACCAAGACAAAGTACTTATGGCACAAGAATTACCTAAAGTAACTTACTATCCAAACGCTCCCTTAGTCTTTAACCATGGATGTCGCACCACCTTTCCCTCTAAAATGCCACTTGTTTAGAGCACTTGAAAAACGTAAGCCCCATAATGAAGACATCGCTTTTCAAAGAAATCATGCTGGCCGGGTCACTAGGAGGAGTTTGGATCATTAAGTTACTTTAGATAAGCTACTCATGCCACAAGTAACTTATCTTGATTTCTACTAATTCAGCACTTAAGCACGCGTGGTAAACAACAAATTTATCAGTCAAAAAACTTAGAAAACGAAGGAAATAAGTTACTTCTGAAGTTGAAAAGTAATAAAAAGAAGAAGAAGACTGAAACAAAAGACTGAAATAAAGAAGTTACATTTTCTTAAAAGCTACTTGTTTAAGTATAATAACCAAACTAACTAAATTAAGAAAAATAATTTTTTAGCTAACATAAGTTTAAAAAAAAAACTACTTATTTGGTAGCATCCAAACAGGCCATAGGTGAGCATAAGTCTATTCACCCCTGACTCGGGCAAGTCCTGACTAGAGAGAACGGACAAGTCAGTCTGAGTAACAAAGTCTTTCGACATGGGCACTATACTATCTTTCACTCTAACATGCCACTTGTTTATGGCATCCATGGCACGATAAAAGTGGGCCCCACGAAGAAGACCACCCTTTTTGGAAATCAGGCTTATACAAACACTAGGTGAGCCACACTTGTATGTTGACTCTGACCATCGGTTGTCCATCAATTCCAACGACATGCCTATCTGATTACTGGACCGTCCTGATCTTCATGTGGGGTGTACTGTTTTCTTGGTACAGTGAGCAACACATCCGAGCGTTGGGAGGGCCCTGAACCTGAGGGCCAATCTAACCGTTGCTATAGTAATCTGTGCATACGAGTGTACGTGCAAATGTATGCACGTGTGTATGACATTGATAGATTTTGAACCATTGATTTAATGAAAGTTAAAAACGCTGGGCCCGTTTGGATCCTGTATGGATCAATACAGATCTCAGCATTTTAAGCTAATTTTTTGCACCAATCCAGAATTTACTAATTCAAGCATCCAAACAGCCTCTCTTCCTCGCCCTTCTATTTGCCAAATCCAGTTTAAAAATGTATGCATTAGCCAATCCTGACCACACGTACAAGGATCCAAAACGGGCCTATTCGTCTATACCTCAACCTTCTATTGGATGCAGATTCGGTGGATCCGGCTGTGGGGCCACCTTGATGTGTGTATTTTATATCCATGCCATCCATCCGTTTTTCCAGCTCATTTTAGGGCACGAGCTCAAAAATGAAGTAGATCCAAATCTCAGGTGGACCACACCACAGGAAAATTTTCCAAAGACCCACCGTAATGTTTATTTGCCATTGAACTGTTGATAAGGTCACAAAGATCTGGATGAAGGAAAACACAAATATCAGCTTGATCCAAAACTTTTGTAGCTCAAGAAGTACTTAGTGGTGGCAGTTCAATCAACACTGTTTCGTGTGGTGTGGTCTACATGAGATTTGGATCTACTTCATTTTTGGGTCCGTGCCTTAAAATAATTTGGAAAAACGGATGAACGATATAAAACACATACATCATTATGGGCCCCACAGTCACAGATCCACCAACCTTGGTGGTTTCTTGGACCCACTAAATCCCCGTTCCCTTCTATTTGCGTACACATACGAATATGGTAAGAGGTTTGCTAAATCCACACGTGTGTATACTTGCCCATCCACAGACGTGCAAGATCCATGTGCTTGTAAGTATCATTATATATCTGGAAATATCATGCTATTTTGACTGTCCAATCCCACATTTGGATCAAATTCTTCCTTTGGAAAGAAGGAACACGGAATTAAGTGACACCTGTGCTTGGTGGACCATGGAATTGTAATCAACAGACCAGATTTAGCAACTAATGCCAGTCATCAGTCTTCATATGCAACTCAATTGTCACATGTGAAGGGTGCAAATGGATGGCCCGTGTGGATAAAATGCATGCATCAATGTGAGGCCCGCTACCATATCTCCTAGGACTGATATGATACCTGGATTAATCCAATCCCTCCCATCATTTCCAAACAGCCGGATGTAATTTACAATAGACCAAATGCAATTCCATACCACCTAAGCGGCTAAGCCCACGTTCCAAACAGACCCTTGGATCTTCTGACAGGCCGTTTCACTCCTCACGTATATAATTTTTTGTGGCGAAACCATGTGGAAACAGCCTAATTTTTGGGCCAGAAGATCTAAACAGTGTAGCCTACCTGATGGAAAGCTCAGATCACCCACGTCTACTGATAATAGCAACTCAGTTTTTGTACAAGTGGAGCAAGTGGAGAGATCTTCACCATCGATCTGTTGGACCCCACCTTGGATGGACTATGCCTCAGAAATCAAAAATCTTATCCTTTCAATTTGCAGCCAGCAAAAGAAATACAGCAACGGTTAACATTCGACTAACAAGAGGCCCAATATTGGGGATTCTTACACAATGGTCCGACCAAGGAAGGTCGCATCCAAACAACGGCCCAGATCACAGAAAAATGATCCCACTTGTACGAGAACCAGAGCTAATTCTACCCTGTGCATATGATTCCGTAATAGAGTATTAGACAAGGCTCTGGCCTGGAGGTTGCACACTACTTCAGGGCTTTTAGTTTGTACACATGGGTCCCACGGTTCAGCAATCTAGAGCCTTTTATATAATGGGACTCGCTGTGTATGGCCCATATAATTGAATCTTACATTGATTTAATGAGTAACGTTGATTTTTGGTGCCTGAACCATTCTCAGTGGGGCGACAGCCGTTTGGATCACAGGATAATGGACCCAACTTGTATAAACTGAATACCTAACATTTACAATCTATTGGAATCCATATTGTATAATTTCTCATATAAGAAACCGACCTTCTAAAGCTCATGAATTTGGGTGAGAAAATCTTACACACTGACTAGGAGAAGCAAGAACAACGCCTGATAAAGGGCTACTACTCTGGCCCATCTGAGAAACCTTTGATGGAATGGCACGACCCACCTTCCCAACCTCACCAGAAAATGGTCCATTTGTAGCATCCACACCATCAGTAACAGGAATGCCAGAAGAAGACGGTCCGGTGAGCCGCTGGACGACTTCCATGAATTCACTTGCTTCGGCATGGACTACCTTCGGCGATTCCATGTAGATTATAACCGGCGTCACAGACCTTTTCATCTTGTTGGGGTCCTTTTGTATCTTTAGATGAGCAGGCCTCTGGCCCTGCAATTCAATTCTACGGCTGGATTTCATCGGCGAAGACATGGAGCTGGCAAATGGTTCTAGCAACAGTTAATAAGCTCCTAATATTGTCAAATAGAAGATTCACGCATTTAACAATTCAAAGTCGAACTACAGCATAAAATAAGAAAAGTCTAAACAAGTTACCTTGGATAATGACATCCTATCATATAAGTAATGCAATGTTGAAAAACAACCATCCGATGGCCAATAATGCTTGCTGGACGGTCAGATGGGTGGTAAGAAAAATCGATGAATCCACCTATCGAAATCAGAAGTCATGGTCATTTGATCATGATCAATGAATCTCATGGCCAAACGCTAGCCATTTGGTTGCAAGGCTAGCTAGTTTAAGATAAGTCAGCCGCACATGGGTTGGACTCGGGAGTTGCGTCTCAATGTACAAAGACAGGATTAGAATTTGAAGTGGGCCGCGCATGCTTTACAAAATCCATCTCTTATAGAAGCCGGGTCCACGCCCGGGACAGGTAAAGCCCTGCAAAGTTGACCCAACTTCCACATGTGTTCAAATAGTTCCAACAAAGTTCTCCTTTTTCACTTGTGGTCAGGACAATGAACCAGAAAATCAACAGAACAATGGAGAAGGCAAGGGTCATGTCTGTCCCATTTATTGTAGGGCCTAAAATTGAGGCCCATGTCCAGACTCGAGCGTCAATGAACGAATCTGGATACCTTCATAGGCTACTACTCAAAGAGAGCGTTTTTAAGCATACACCCAGGCCATACCATCTTAAATGAATCAGCCGGAAATTCACATCAGCAGGGCCTAAAAGGTTCCAACCCAAGCCCATCCAAAGCGGGTTAGGCACCAATGCCCAATGGCCCGTCTTTAGCAAGTTGCCAGTCCTACAAGAAAAACAATAGGGCCGAGTCAACATACCCCACTAGCAGACTCCAAAAAGTACAAGTAACCAAAGCCAGGTCAGAAGAATGACATAGGAAATGTGATAACAACTGAGACCATGACTAACTAGAAAGCCGCCGAATAGGAAGCAACCAAAAACACAATAGTTAAAAGCTTCTAGTCAAGAAACTCAGATTCAAGATCCAGTCCGGTCAATAAAAACTAACTGAATTTGAAACTGGTTCTGAAAGAGAAAAACCAACCAGGTAGTTGAGAGAGAACAACCATGCTGGTACATGGTTTCTAGTAGACACGACTGCTGAATTGACCAAATCCTAAAATGGGTTGGTCCCGCTAATTTGTCACTAATTCAGACAGTGGAAACTTTCCAAAAAGAAGAAATTAACAAAAGAATCATATTGATCGATATAATCAGAAAAACAAAGGCACAATCCCTGTGAACATGGGAAGAACTGCAGACTAACCTATTGTGGAACATGGTTAAAAGCCTCGGGGTCTCAGATTGACTCGTTTAGCCCTGAGTCAAGTCGCGACTCGCGAGTCAGGGCTGAATCAACCTGACTCACTGAGTCATGAGTGACTTGTGGTGTGGAACTGGATCAGGTCCTACCGAATCCGAGTCGACTCGTTCAAGCAGCACCAGGCTCAGACAAGTCTTAAAATCAAGTTGTGGAGAACCCTACAAGGATACGAGGCGACTGTAAACCGCCCTATGATGAAAGATAAAAAAAAAAACCCTCGAAAGTCAACAAGACTATCCCCATTGCAATTTCAGCTCTTGTTGGGATGAGATGCAGATTGAAAGGAAACTGGAAAGAAAAGAGCCACTCAAAAGCTGCAAACAACTAATGCAAGTCCTCCAACATTCCAAAATCCAACCGGAAGCAACTAATAAAGCACTTGCATTCATTTGCTCCCAAAGGCAATAACCAGGTTTAGCTAACACAAAGAAAATGGAAATTTCATTCAAGGCCAAAATTCTTCCATCTACTAAATAACAAAAGCCCAGCACGTGGTTATATTTCTTCGATGGAAATAATCACCATCCTTATTAGCGCTTGAAATTCAAGCATCCATGAGCTCATAGGCAGGCAGACAGCTGAATCGAGCCCAATTACATGGCTTTACACCCTTGGCACACTCAAAAAATAAAAAGAAAAATAAAAAAGAAAAAAACATTTTTTGAATTGGTCAAAATAAGAAACAGATAGCTGAGACTACCTTCTGGGTCAAGAGGGCAGGTGACTAAATTCAATCCTCGCAGGCAACCATGACATCTAAAACTCCAACCACTTCTTGAAATAAACACAAGTTGTCGGGGAGATAATACCATCAGGCGTACATTCATGAATCCGAGGACAAACCCCACAAGGAATCGATGACATGACACCAGCTACCGCATGCCTCCTATCTGAGCGGCGGTAACAGACCTTCCCCAGAGGCACAAAGGCAAAATCACCCGTCCCAGTACTCTTCACCTCGTCAACCTCATTGTCCAAAACCAGTGACTGCACAATTTCTGCAATTTGCTGAGTACTAAATTCAATTTTAAAGGCGCCTGACCTACGGAGGAATTCCAGCATCCCCTCAATCGTGGCAACTTTCAACTTGTCGATATGCTTCAAGCATTGATCTTTCATTATCTTTATAAGATCTGTGTCGAGCTTTCCCTCCGAGTACCATGACCCACCTGTAACTTCCTTCGAGGGCTCGAATTCAACTGCCATGTAGTGCTTTCGCCCTTTGCTGTGAATGCTAGGGACATCTTTTATCAGGTTCTTGGATTGGAGAGATTTAAGGGACTTTTTAAGAACAACATCTTGAAGCCCCGTCTCACGTCTCATGTCAGTCAAAAAGATTCCCATGCCTTCCTTGCTCTTGATAAGGTCATAAAGCTTGCGGTCAGCATCAGTGAGTGTTTGAGAAGGATGATTTGAGGTGGGTCTGCCTCGTTTGGCAGGCAAGGTCACTGGTGCTCGGCCCATGTCTAATACTGCACGTGCATGAAAATTCTAAAATTAAATATAAACTATGAGAAGATGAGTGTTAAGTTGGAAGAAACTGAAGTGCTTTCTAGAGTAAGATTCTAAATATCCACCTTAAATACAATTTCCACATGGGATTTAAATGAAAATCTTGAATTTTGGTGGACATCCAGACCGATGGGTCAAATAATATCCCGTGCTCATAATTCTTTCCATAATAACACTGAAAAAACTACTAATTTTGTAAAAAGTCTCTATATTATTGAAATTTCTATCTTTAAGAAGGTTGAAAATGGAAACTTCAGACGTCTTAACAGAAGCTTTATGGAAATTTGAAACATATGCCACAATATGCTGAGTGATAAAAAATAAAAAAAAGGAAAACAAAAAGATTAAATCATAATTGGAAGTTAAAATAAACAACAAATAAAACAGAGAATGAGAAGCAGTCATGATGCACAAGGGAGAACAGAAGAAAGATAACTGCTCGATAAGTTCAGAACAAGAAAACAGATTTTTGCCCCAGAAGAAAAGACACTATGGTAGAAAGAGTGATAGAAGAAAACAAAAAAATTAAATGGAAGTTAATAGAGATGATTAAAGGGTGACAAAAGAAAACAAACACAAGAATCAAATAACTTCTATCAGTTTTTTTTTTTTTTTTTTTTTTTTACTCAAAGAATTAACTTAATAGCATGAAAAGTCATGTTTGAGCACAAATCTGTAGGAAAAATCAAAATAATTATCAATCTGCAGATCTGTAAGTACCCTACTATGTCAAAGTTCAAAGCTATAGATTGATGGATGGGATGCTATGGACTTAAGGGGGCGCCGTCCACAGGGAACAGTGGGAATGAGGGCGCCGTCCACCATTGAAACCTCTCCGGGGCCCACTGTGGTGTTTACATGCCATCCAAAGCATTCATAGTGAGTACAAGTAAGATTAAGGGCAAAACTAAGTATCAGCCTGATTCAAAACGTTGGCGATCGGCAGCAGTCAGCGTTTTGGAAGAAGGAACTGTGTCAGGTCAGCTTCATTTGGCAGGTGTCTGACACATGATTACTGGGCCATTGAAAAAAAAAAAAAAAGCATACTAATTTTGAGACCTCTCTCCATTTGAGAATTTTGGGAATGTAATGAAAATATTCTTGCAAACATAGTTGGGATGGTACTTCAAATATGTGCAGTAACGGAAATTTCAAACATTTCAATAGAACTAAGATTGGAATTTCTAAAACTTACCACCTGGAAATTAGTATGAAAGAGAACATCAATCAATGATAAGAAGTTAAAATCAACAAGTCATATAGAGAATGAAAGGCAGATGTTATGCACACACACACACACAAGAGAAAATAGATGTTCTCCAAATAAATAGACAACAGAAAGAACAAACATTTGCATCATACATGAAGAAACAAGCACCTTGCAAATGTTTGTATCATGGACTACCGACTCATCGGAGTCAGAACTCGACTCATTGCAGTCAACTCAGACAAGTCACAACTCGACTAAGGACCAAACAAGTCAGTTCGAGTTGCGGAGTTTTAAAAAAACAAATTTAAAAAAAAAAAAACATGGTTTCTACAGAAAAAATAAATTGTATATGTACTTTTTTACATTGGTAATTGTGTAGATGTGCTCCAACAGAAGAGAGAGAAGAGAGAGAGAGAGAGAGAGAGAGAGAGAGAGAGAGAGGAATAATGAAAAATGATGACTTAGGAGGGAACTTAATAAAATAAAACAAAAAATGCTTTAACTCCAATTTGTCGCAAGTGTCAAGTTATTAACCTAAAAATCATTTTGAATGGCCAATCTAAAGACCTCCATTGCTCCTCACATTTTGTTTCTGAAGCATCTCTCATTTCTTTCCCACCATAAAGCCCAAAGGATCACTAACAAGCCTAATCTCCACACCTTCCCCCCCCCCCCCCCCCCAACCAAAATGACAAGCAATGAGGAATTCCTTTATTGTGTTCAGGAACACCCATAACACCCCACAAGACTGAAGAAAGAGATCCCAAACCTCCAAAGCAAAAGCGTAATGAATAAACGAATGATCCACCAATTTCGCATTTTTTATTTTATTAAGCAAACGTTTGGAAGGATCATCTTCCTCTTGCAAAGATTGTCGACAGTTGGCACTTTGTTCTTCCTTGCCAGCCAAGTGAATGCCGCCACCTTCGTAGGGGCATCATAATGCCAAAGAAAGGCCGTGTTGGAGAGATCCCCATGTCTTCATTTCCTGCACTCAACAACCGATAGCATGATCTGACTGAGAATGAGCCTGACTTAGCCTTTAACCACCTCATGGAATCCTCTTCTGAGAACACTGGCGAGACGGGAACAAGCATTTCAAGCAATTGAAAACTCTACAATTTCCACATCCAACAGATTTCTTCTAAACAAAGCAGACCATACAACCTCTTCACCCCTAATAGAGTAACAACTACTCATCTTTACCCCCAATTTCCTAACTAGCCCTGCTAATAATGAAAACCTCTCCCATAATTTCACCTCCCCCACCCACCTATCCTCCCAAAATCTAACTCTCTTGCCATCCCCCAAATGAAAACCTATGCCCTCCAAAACTCTATCTTCTAGGGACACGACTGATTTCCATAAGTAAGAAGATTGATATAATGAAGAAGCATTAGTCCACCACCCCCCTTCCTCTACCCCATATTTTCCCGCTAAGACCTCCCTCCATCTAGCCTCTCCCTCCAACCTAAATTTCCAAACCCATTTCCCCAAAAGTGCTAGATTCATTTCTTCTAGCTTAGAAATTCACGTGCCTCCTTGATCTGTTGGTTGGCAAACCTCTTCCCCATTTCATGAGGTGAAATTTTTGTTTCTCTCCCACACCTTCCCACATAAAGACCCTTCTACATCTTTCCAAGGCATTTATAATTGATTTTGGGCATTTGAAGAGAGACACAAAATAGACCGGGAGGTTCGACGTAGAAGCTTTGATCATAATCATCCCCACTAGATTTCTCATGTAAGACTAACCACATTGAAATCTCCCCACACACACACCAAGGTACATCCCAACTTTGACGACATGAATTCAATTCAACCCACAAATCATCTCGGAATTTTAGTTTACACAGCTCATATAATGAAGAAAAACACAATCTAAAACCAGACCCCTTTTTCCTTTAACACCACTAACATTGTATAATTCCCTATCCAGCTGTCCTCTTTGCTTCAGATCTCCAAATTCCATATCACAAGCATACCTCCTGCCTTTCCAATTACTTCGGCTGCTAACCATTGCTTTTCCTTGCCCCACCATATCGAGTCTATGAATTTCTTGTCTACATCCGAGCACTTAGTTTCCTGAAACGTTGCCACTTGGATCTTATATCTTTTGCACATATCTTTGAGCTGCCCTCTTTTTTGTGCACACCCCAGCCCCCTAACATTCCAAATCATAACCTTTATTTTGACACATTCTCTGTCCCTGCCTAACTACCCACTGCTATGCTCTCTGCTCTGATCATCACCATATTTCCATCCTCTAAACAATGCGCCACACCTATATCGCACATTTGCATCTGCTTTGGAATAATTGGTATGCCCCGTTCCTCAACCCACTCAAAATAAGACACATTGACTTCCGGACAGTCACCAAACGTGACTCTTACTAAACACACCACCTCCATCATTACCATTTTTATCCTCTTCATACCTTGGGCCATAGTAATCCTTGTGGAATTCAACTGCAAAGCTTTTGATTTGGACAAATTACCTTGCAGCCTATATGTGCTTTCGATTGTCCTCTTATCTTACCGTTACAAGATAGCCAACGGGGTGACCGTGGCTGGATCATCAGACTCATCTGGACGAGGAAAATCGAATTGACTATCCTGACATTGGAACACTTCCCCCTTACTGCACACATCCACACCAGACTTTGGGGTGGGGGATCTGTGAGTCCACATCTGATCCAAAAAAGGAGATTTATGCAGTCAAGTATCTCTCGCAAATGGACTTTCGAATGCTTCAAGCCTTTCGGAGAAATAGTCCCCTGAAATGTTTGTAGTGCATATTATCGCTTCGTCTTCCACAATCGGCCCACTAACGAGCCTCGGTGAGACCTCTGTTAAGAAGATACAGTCCTGATTCTGATCGCAAACGATCTTGGAATGTGGAGCGTGAAACTGGTGAGACGCATCTTTTGTTCGTGATGGAGGGCTTTCAGAATCGAAGTCTTTCAGGTGAAAGGAAGTATAAGGGTCTTTTGGACTTGAAATTAAGTCACACATGCCGTGACTAACAGTTGCGATTTCCCGTGTGGGCGATTCGATACAAGCGGCACATTTATCGTCAGCCCGAGTAAGAATCACCAGACTCGACCTCTCTAGTAACCTCTTAGAAAGGGCGTCGGAACCTTCCTTGCAACGTGTCGGGCCCTCATTGGATCTATGCATGACTTCTCTCTCCCCCTTTAGCATATCAATGAAACACATGCCCCCCTCGTCTTTTGAGAGTTCACGTGTCAACTTCGAACGTGTTGGATCTGCCACCTCTGTATGGGTGGGCGTATAACCACGACATTTGTCATCTTCTTTATGAGGACCAGAGAGAACACGACACCCGTCCCTTCCCTCTATTGGTACTCCTCACCTCAGGAACTCGGATTCAAAGCTCCTTCTCCCTCGTACTGTTGACTTTCTGCTATGACTGAAACCAGACCCGCACCACCACTTGTAAAATCCTTCTCTTGAATCACTCTCACTGAAAGCGTAGCATCACCCACCTTCAAGTCGATCAAATCTGGAGCTCGAGATAGTGTTTCTTCTTCCTGATTTGCAACCTCGAGAACTGGAGTTCTTCACTCCTATCTGTACAACTGTCAATGGCCAGAACTGACCCGATGCAAGCTTTGAGCTCCTTAAAAACAACATCCATCCATAGTTCTAGCAGGATGTGCCATATTTGATACCAATGATCCTCAATGCCGAAGATGGATCAGTCATCCCATTTTTAGCTCTTTGAGATTATCTCATCCCCGGAAACCGAGCATACAGAGAAAACTGCATTTGCATTCTCTTGACAACCCAGAGAAATCAGCATAGTATTATCCTGTATGTTTTTCACCACTACATCGTCTTCCTCTTAACTCTTCACAGTTGGATATTAGCCGTTTGATGAGGTCCAGCTCTCGAATTCCAGATTTGACTACTGCAGCGAAACAGTGCTCAAATGTCTTCAAAGATTCGGCAAGCGCTGCAGGATTAATTGATGCCTCCAGGCCTTTCTCCGATACTGTCCTCCATACCCATCTAGACTATATCATCTCCGACTTTTCTTTAAACCCTTCTGCATCTCCTTCAGCCTTCTTTTGCAGATCAGATGTATTCAATACCACATCTTTAAATGACTTCCCTGCCCCCGGAGCTCTAATAATCATCAAGGGGTCCGGTCTTTCTAACACATCTGCTCTTCGAGCCATCTTCCCATTTCTTTTGTAGTAGTTTTGCCCCAGATTCTCGATTCTTGATTCTGATCTATTATTTCTCTCCAGTCCAAATCTTGCCATCTGGACTTTTGAGTCTGTAACACCCAAAACTTTCCCCATTAAGTTCGTGAGTTGCTGTAAGTAGTTCTTCTTCCAAACTCATCCAAATGAAAGCAAAACCTCTGCTTTCATTAGAATGTTTCTGTTTCGGTATAACGACTTCCATTACTACACCAGCGCATTCGAGGGATGAATCTTTTGCTGCATCTGTAAAGCTCTGTATATATGTATGTTTTTGGCCTCAGACTTTTTTAATGAAACTTCATCATTGTTCAAAAAAAATTAACCTAAAAATCAAGATATTGGCAAAACAAGATTCGTAAAGGGTTACGTCAGTCAGGCACGTAATCATAGAACTTTTGACAAGAATCACGACGATTCTTGCTTCGAAGACATTTGGAAGAGCAGGATACATAAACCAAGCCAAATAGTTGCCGCAAGTCCAGTCATGAAACTTTTGCAAAGCAATCGTGAGAAAATAGAGATCAAGATGACAAGAGAAGAATTATTATTATAATAACAAACAAGTCCTAATGATGTTTCAAATGTTTTAGGTGGGAACTTACTAAAAAAGAAAATACACAATTTAGCACCATTTTGTTTTAAGTGCCAACTAACTCATTAATCCACAAATGCACAAAAATATAGATAGTCAAAACATCCAGGGAAACTAGAATCCAGTCAGCCACAAGCCCATGAAAAGGAGGGTTGACAATGGCATGTGGACAGCTAGTCATAAAACTTCTGTGAAACAATCATAACAATTCGTGTGCTGAATATGTCTCCTTTTTCTTTTTCTTTTTTCAAAGAACATAGTTTTATTGGATGTTCTAATATATTTGGCAAATATGAATCGCAAATACAGCCCCGAATAGTTGGAGGCATGACTACGATGATGATGATGACGACGACTAAGGGCATGTTCAGGAATCACTTAAAAATGAGTCCATCACGTTTTAGTTAATCGTGATTATGCATTAAAGATCATGATTGTTTGTTATCAAGATCATTTTTAGTCCTTCCAAAAAGAAATAAGACCTCTAATACATAATTAAGATTAACTAAAATGAGCTTAACTCATTTTTAAGTGGCACCCAAACAAGCTAGAAGGGTATGTTTGAGTGTTCAGGGTTCACAAAGCAAGCAGGATGGTCTATTCAAATTCAGAAGTGAGCTAAGAAAGGGTAGGAAAAGAGAAGCATGTTTAATAGCCAACACTTGTTCTTACCTCAGCTGTGATTTGGATTACAGCATATCCTGTCTTCTTTGGGAACCTCAAAAATAAATGTTCTTATCTCACTTGTGATTTCAAGTGGAAAAAACAGCAAAGAAAAGCCTCCTTAATGCAGTTTCGTTTGCCGCACTACCCCAAAATCCATGCATAATAAGCACCTATGAAGTTAGACAAGTATGGCAAGGATCGGGTTCGACACACCCCCAAAATCCAAATTCTTAGGTTATGGCGATTGCAAGAATTGGTTACTACTGATAAATACTTTTCATGTTAAAATACTTACATAACAAGACAAGAAGTTTGAAGTTGTTGCCCGATCGATAGAAATTCCTATGAATTCTAAATAAGTAATAAATCCTTGGTTCAGAATCCTAGTAGATCTGGATTCCAAATCACACACGCCATCATCATCTATGCTATAAATCCGAACTAATTGGGTCAGTTACATGAATCATGTTCCACCGGATCCACGATAAAAATTGTGGCGAAAGTATTGCACCGGCTACCAATCTGACACAACTTCCCTCCAAGTCACACACCAGCTACCCTAAGGGCCTGTTTGGTATATGCCTAAAAATGAGTTCATCTCATGTTAGTTAATCAAAAGTACATATCAGAGATCATATTTCTTTTCATAAGGATTTAAAATAATCTTGATAACCCACAATCATGATCTCTAATGCATAATTATGATTAACTAAAATGGGACGAACTCATTTTCAGGCATCTAGGCCCTAAGTACTTGTTCAGACATCTTTTGAAATGTGTGTGTGTGTGAACTCATTTTCAGGCATCTAGGCCTTAAGTACGTGTTCAGACATCTTCTGAAATATGAGTGTGCGTACGCGCATGTGTGACCCATGTGTGTCCCCACTCACTGATCTAAATGGAAAGACCAAAGAGATTTACTGATAAATGTAAATCTCATGGATCCAGGAAGCTTCCGTTGGTACTCGAAATTCCTTTGTGACACATCCTCAAAATTAGATTTCGAAATCATGTTGTGTTCAGTTTTCATCATGAAAACTTGCAACTTTTCTCAGTTGGTTGCTTTGGGACATGCACACACACACATCAAAGAAATCAAAGGGCATGAATTCCACAAAGACATTTTATTGAACACAGGATTAATGTTGAAAACCAAAGTTGTTATCATAGACTTTGCATGCAACTAAAAATTTGTTTTTGAAGCAGTCACAACGGAACAGTAAAAACTTCATATTTAGGTGTCTAAATTCTATGCAATAACACTCCCATATCTATTCAAGCCAAACTACATTTCAGTCAATTTATTTTCACCAAATTTGATTGCTATAGCACTTTTTCAAGGTTTTGTGCAATAACACTCCCATATCTATTCAAGCAAAACTACATTTCAGTCTATTTATTTTCACCAAATTTGATCGTTATGACACTTTTTCAAGGTTCGATATTAGCAGCATGATTGGAGTTAGAATAGAAATTTTGATATATCACATGGGTGGTTGGATAAACTTAGTGTGTAGAGATTTTAGGGGTTGTTTAGATGCCTGTAAATGGGGAAAGTTGTAAATGATTTACAAGGAAATCATTTACACTCTGCATTGGGAAGACCTTTTTAGCTTGTAAATGATTTACATCATTTACCCCCATCTCATTTACAAGAAAAAAGGTGGGATTTCATTTACAGGCTATCCATTTATAGCCTAATGGCAATATTTTCAAAGATTAGCTCTCTATTTACAGGACTTGAAACAATTTACAAGCTATCCAAACACAGACAATCATTTACAGCTTACAGCCAAACAGGACAGGCTGTAAATGGTTTACACCTGTAAATCATTTATCATTTAAACCATTTACAGGCATCCAAATGATATCTTAGATCTAATTTAGTCATTAGTTAATTGCTGTTTACGTAGTTTCGTATTTTGTTTAGTTTCTTACGTAAGTTAAGAGGTTATAGTTTCCACAAGTCTATTTAATCCATCCCACTTCAAGGGCTCGTTACTTGGACAATCCATAATATCGCCCACATAGCTACATAAACAGATGATCAGGACTGGCCATCTAACAGGCCATACAGTGGATGCCCAACTGTATAAACATCACTTCATCTGGAAGTACCAACCATCAGAATAATAGCCCTTGCACATATGGTTTAAAAAAAAAAATAATGCCCAACAATCCACAAGAAAAATCAGGCAGCTAGGATCTTCCTATTAGCACGGCTTCTGTCAGAGTGGCCCGTGAATGGCAGCCGAACAAAGTGGACAGTTCAGATCAGCTGTCCATGGGACCACATGGGCTCCACCATGGATGGGCCAAACAGTTGGTTGATGACCATGCCTTCCCAAATCTAATTATTAGGAACCTAACCAAACTTGGGACTAAAGTAATGCGTCAAACTCAGCCCTCAAACCACCGAGGACAGTAACACACCACCACAATATGTAGCTGACATCCGCAAGCAAGCCTTCCCAAATCTAATTGTTACGAACCTAACCAAATATTCTAAAAGCCCTTAGAATGAAGTATTGCACCAAGCTTGGCTCTTAAACCATTGGTGATCATAACACATTGCCACACTCTACAGCCATCATCTGCAATAGCCCACTTGTGGTGGCATTTATTCTAGTGAAGGATTCTCAATTCTGGTCCAGGATACACTTTTCATAAGTCATCACCCCTTCTGCGACTCAAACACGAGACATATTACTAGCTCTGATACCAAATGTTAGAAACCTACCCAATATGCCAAAAGACACCGGACTGGTAGGATACATCAAGTAGGCTTGTAAACCACATTAGGGGTCATAAAACTGATAATGCATACTTGCATTGAGAATTATAATTCAGTTTCTAAATATAGAAAATGAATTCATTGATATTGAAATATTCACAATTGATTGAAGTAGGAACTATCAAAATGAAACAGATGGGAAAACATACCAAACATTTAAGCTGCATGTGGTATAAATTGAATGGAAAAAGAAAAGAAAAAAAAAAAATCATAGCAAAAAATAGAGAAAAACCCACAGAAACCAGAAAACCTATTAAAAAGAAATCTAAGAATGTAAGAAACCCTAGGTCTTGTGTAATAGCTAGGGTTTATACCTCTATACTCGGGGCGTTTGGATGACGGTAAGTTCTGTTAATGGGGAGTGAGTTACAAGTAACTCTCTCCCTCCGGCGACCAGAAAAGCGTTCGTGCCCCCACAGACCACCACCGGCGACCACAGATTGGAGAGTTCGCCTCCTCTTTCGCTCCTTCGAAATGCGGATCGTTCACGGCGAATTGCTGTGCCGCCTTAAAAAGGAAAAAATACATACGGATTTCGAGATATACGTATTTTCTCTTTCGCTCACCGGTTCTCTCTCTCTCTCTCTCTCTGGAAACGGATTGTCGTGAGGAACTTCTGTGGGGCCAACCATGATGTATTTACTAGATCCACACCGTCTATCCATTTTTACTGATCATTTTAGGGCATGAACCCAAAAAATAAGGCAGATGAAAATCTTACGTGGACCACAGCACTGGAAGAAGTGGGGATTGAATAACTTCCGTTGAAACTTTTCAAAGGCCAGTGTGACGTTTTTTGCAATCTAACATGTTTATAAGGTTACACCTGGATGACGAAAACACAAATATAAGCTCGATCTGACCCTTCTTTGGCCCCATGAAGTTTTGATCTGTAGGCGTCTAGTTCACACTCTTCCTGCGGTGTGGTCTACTTGAGATTCCTCTATTTTGGGCTCATGCCCTGGAATGATACGGTAAAATGGATGGACGGCATTGATCTAACACAACATTATGGTGGGCCCGCGGAAGTTCCACATCCAAACATTTTGCATTCTTTGTGAATCGGATTGGTTTGGTTGGCGTACGTTTTGTCCGCGGTTCTTCTTGTCACCCAACGCAGACAGCTAACCGGTGTCAAAGCTATGTAGGCCCATCATGATGTATGTGTTTTATCCATGCGGTCCATTCATTTTTTAAACTCATTTTAGGATATTAACCAAAAAATGAGAGAGACTTAAATCTCAGGTGGACCACACTAGCCAAAAACAATGGTGATTGAACTCTCACGGTTAAAAACTTCCCAAGGCCACTATAATGTTTATTTGCCATCCAACCCATTGATTAGATCACATAACCTTGGATGAAGGAAAAACACAAATATCAGCTTGATCCAAAGCTCCTGCAGCCGCAGGAAGCTTTCAATAGTGAGAGTTTAATCTCCGCTGTTTCTTAGGGTATGACCATTTGTGCTTTGGATCTATATCACTTTTGGGCTCATGCGCTAAAATGAGCTGACAAAGTGGATGGACGGCATGTTATCCGTACATCATGGTGGCCCAAGGATCTTTGACCCCAGCTAGCTGGCTGGCGTGGAATAACCAGCCAAACCTTGCCTTCCGTTTTGGTGGTGTAAGCACTCTGTGAGACCCATCGTGATGTAAAGTCTCTGTGGGACCCACCGTGGGTGTCTGTTTTTATCCAGGCCATCTGTCCTTTTTGCTAACTTGTTTTAAGACATGATCCTAGAATTGAAGGATATCCGAAGATCAAGTGGACCACACCACAGAAAACAGGGGATTGAACACCTACCATTGAAAACTTCTTGAGGCCATATAAGTTTTCAATAAGCTAATATTTTGGGCTCATGCCATAAAATAATATGACAAAATGAATTGATGGTGTGGATATTACACAACATCAGATGGGGAGATATAAAGTTGCCACGTAAACACTTCCATTGCTATGTTCTACCCTCCGCGGGCAGAATCACTGAGAGAAAAGAGGCGCGCCGAATGTGGAAATACGTATATTAACAGTGTAAATTCACTATATTTGGAGTAGGCGGATTGCCCGCTACCCACGCAAAGATACGGGCCGCGTGCCGTAGAGACGTCACTATGTAACAGGAGTGCATATCGAAAACGCGAGCCATAACACAAAAAACAGTGGGGATTGCACGCGGGTGTACCAGTAGTTTTGTATGGAGTCTAAAATAACAGTCTAAAAATGAGGATTATAATTATGCCTACAGTTTATCTAAGTGGTAATAAACCTATGAACGGTTTAGATGGCATATAAACATCATGGACAGCTTTAGGAAGGTTTCAACTATGTAAATTTTGGTTTCCACTTCCACTTGAGTTCTGGATCTGCCTAGTTTTAGAGTACTATCCTATTGTGGTCTTTCAAAACAGTTGGACAGAGTGGCCACCAAATCCACTACCCTTTTTCATCTTAAAGAGGGGTTAATGGTTGACATGGCCCTTTTTGTGGACCGTATCAATAAAATGTTTGTGCCGTAGGAAGATATTTGTTCGGCCCCTTAAGCATTATTTGTTAAATGTTTCAAACCATTTTGTCTGTCTTTCTCTTTACGGCGGTTGAGTGACCCGCAAGCTAAAGCCGGTTTCAACCAAATCAAGGGAATGGGTCCCAATAAAGAGTGAAAGGGTCTCCTATGTAATATCAAATCCATTCATTTAAACTAGCCACCCTTGGAATCTTAGGTAGGACCTTATCAAATTACCACACAGATCCTTAGTGGCCCACAAAAGTACCAACAGTCTACATTAATTTTGTTGTTATTTTATTCACTATGGTCCACATGTGTTGAGTTTCGCCCTCAGTTTTTTATCCATGTCATGAAATTAAAAGCCTCATTCTCTAAATATGGTGAATCTTCTTCCAGACTAGCAAGTGGACTACAAAAAAGCTAACCAAGGCAGTTATGGAATGTGGGGCCTGCCGCATCAGTCCAAAACGATTTTTTTTTCCTTTTTTATGTCCTTCTATCTTCTTTCCAAATATATATAAATTTGCACATAGCGATAGATGGGGGCCACTAACAGTAATCTCTTAGTTTTGTTTTGTTTTCTTCTTCAGGATGGACCCCCAAGAAAGGTTGAAGATGGTTGGAGTTAATTCTATAGAACCACCACACTTTTCAGCCACTGTGGATCGCAAATGATTTTGGAATCACCTCATTTGGAAAGCTAATTGAATGAGCTTTCAAATGACTTTGGAATCAACTCATTTAGACACCATTTGATAGCTCAAAAATAGGTCTAAGTCACTGTGGATCACGGATGATTACTGTGTCCCCACAAAAATGATCATAACTCCCTCATTACATCTCTGATTTTGGTGATCAAGTAATTATTGGAAAACTAATTAAATGAGCTTTCAAATGGCTTTGGAATAACCTCATTTGGATACCATTTGATAGCTCAAAAGTGGGTCCAAGTCATTGTGGATCGCTGATGATCACTATGTCTCACAAAAATGGTCATAACTCCCTCGTTATATGTCCAATTTGGGTGATCACATACTTGTTAGAAAGCTAATTGAATGAGCTTTCAAATAGCTTTGGAATCACCTCATTCGGACGCCATTTGATAGCTCAAAAGTAGGTCCAATGCACTATGGATTACGGATCAATATTGTGGATCGCCGATGATCACTATATCCCACGAAAACGATCATAACTCTCTCCTTACATGTCCGATTTGAGTGATCAAGTACTTATTTCAAAACTAGGGGCTTGTTTGGCCAGTGGGATTACAAGGTATTAGATGGTTTTAGATGGGATGAAATTTGAAAAGGGTAATCATTATGTATGGCAGTGGATTGTCAGTTACTATTATTGGATCATGGGTGTTCAGCAATGCATCTGATGTATACCGTTTGGAAGAATGTTGATTTCAACCGCGAGTCATCTTTCTATCCAAGACAGCCAGCAAACCATGGGCTCCATTTTGATGTATGTGTTATATCAACACAATCCATCCACTTTGCGAGGGCATTTTAAGGCTTGAGTCCAAAAATGAGTCAAATCCAAAGCTCAGGTGGACCACACCATACAAGCAGTAGTACAATGACGACCACTATTGAAACTTTCTAGGGCCCACCATGATGTTTATTTGTAATCCAACCTGTTCGTGAGGTCACACAGAACTGGATGAAGGGGAAACACAATTATCAAGTTGATCCAAAACTTCTGTGGCCCCTAAAAGGTTTTCAATGGGAGGTGTTCAATCCCCACTGCTTTTGTGGTGTGGCCCACTTGAGCATTGGATCTAGTTGATGTTTTGGTCCATGTCTTAAACTAATCTCAAAAAATGGATGGATGGTGTGGATATAGCCCAGACATCATGGTGGGAGCCACATCATGGTGAGTGCCAGGAAGGTTTCAATGGTGGACACTTCCGCTCCCATTTTTCGTATTGCATGGCCCACTTGAGTTTTGAATCTGCCTAAATTTTAGGTTCTTATACTATCATTGCCTTTTAAAACAAATGGATGGAGTGGATTTGTCACGACAACGCTATGGGCTCCACATAACCCAAGCACAATCCCTCCCGATTTGGTCTCTGTCCCTCTCGAATCCATCGGGAGCCTCGGTGGATATGAAGTGGGATTGAGTGAATCACCCTCAACTGACGATGTATCAAGCGTGGTTTTCAAAGCCTTAAACCATTGTCGACCAAAGAAGTCCAAACAGGGCATTAGGTTGGAAGTGTATGATTTGCAACTCAATCCCATCTAATACATTCTAATACAACTGTCCAAACATACCTAATTGAATGCGCTTTCAAATGACTTTGGAATCATTTCATTAAGGACATTATTTGATAGCTTAAAAGTAGGTCCATGTCACTGTGGATCATTGATCAACACTGTGAATCGTCGATGATCATTATGTCCCACGAAAATAGTATAACTCCCTTGTTACATGTCTGATTTGGGTGATCAAATACTTGTTGAAAAGATAATTGAATGAGATTTCAAATGACTTTGGAATCGCCACATTTGGACACCATTTGATAACTTAAAAGTGGGGTTGAAGTCACTATGGATCGCTAATCAACACTGTAGATCGTAGATCAACATTGTGGATCATTGATGATCATTATGTCCCACGAAAATGGTCATAACTCTCTCGTTATATGTTCGATTTACGTGATCAAGTACTTATTGGAAATATAATTAAATAAAATTTTAAATGGCTTTAAAATCACCTCATTTGGACACCATTTGATGGCTCAAAAGTAGGTCCAAGTCACTATGGATCGCCGATGATCACTATGTTCCAAGAAAACGGTCATAACTCCCTCATTACATGTTCGATTTGGGTGATCAAGTACTTGTTGGAAAGCTAATTGAATGAGCTTTCAAATGTTTTAAGAATCACATCATTTTAACACATTTGATAGATTAAAAGTGGGTCCAAGTCACTGTAGATCACTAATCAATACTTTGGATCGCTGATGATCACTATATCCCACAAAATTATCATAACTCTCTTGTTACATGTCTGATTTGGGTGATCAAATACTTGTTGGAAAGATAATTGAATGAGATTTCAAATGGCTTTAGAATCACCTCATTTGAATATTATTTAATGGCTCAAAAGTAGGTCTAAGTCACTATGTATCATTGATCAAAGCTGTGGATCGTCGATAATCACTATATCCCCACGAAAACATCATAACTCCCTCGTTACATGTCCGATTTGGGTGTTCAAGTACTTGTTAGAAAAGATAATCAAATGAGATTTCAAATAGCTTTAGAATCACCTCATTTGGATGCTGTAGACACCCCACCTTCGGCTACACTGTTGGTAGAGATAGCTGGATGAATGGAGGACCATACCCCCAAACCCCAAGCCCAAACTCAGCCAAACTCACCCTTGTAAGCCCCATTCCATAGCCAAGTTCAAGCCTGAACCCAGTCAACCCAGTCTTAAACATCAGCCTGAAAAATCCCCCATAAGAAAAGCCAGTCAAAAAATCCCAAAAAAGTCAAACGCGCTGAGTCAACCCGCTGAGTCAACTCGTCGAGTCAAAACACCGAGTCAACCCGCTGAGTCAAATCACCGAGTCGACCCGCTGAGTCAACTCACTGAGTCAACCCACCGAGCCAAACAGCGGCCCATAGCAGGCCGCCCAAACCGCCGCTGAATCCCAAGAAACGGCCGTACGGGCGGCCTATAGCAGGCCGCCCAAAATAAATTACGAGCTCTGCCACTGCCCGCTGCTATAAATACCCCCCTCCCCTTCTCATTTCAACACACCACTCAGCCAGAGAGAGCCCGTCCGTCTGAGTCATCCTCCTTCATCCTTTAGCCCATTCCTTCACCAAGGAGAGCCCGAGTGAGGAGAGCCTAGCCCTGGTCCAGCCCAGCCTGACCACTGGTCCAAGCCTCCCAAGCCATCCAAGTCTTGATCTAGCCACTCGAAGCCAATCCTTGCGACACCTCCGTCCACTCAGCTATTATTTTTCCAGCATCATCTCATTTGCATCTAGCATAAGTGCAACATTTACTTTTCTTCCAACCCCCCTGCTTCACTGCAAGCACCTTGATTATTCAAGCACACTGCATATGTCTTAAATTAAGCACCAGTCAGTTCGAGCGTATGCTCTGGGCTTGCCTGTTGTTGGAACCTGCCCATCAGAAACTCTTACTGTTCAGACCTGCATTCATGCTTCACTAAAAGCACCTTGATTATTTAAGCATACTGCATACATCTTACATTAAGCACCTGTCAGTTCGAGCGTACGCTCTGAGCTTGCCCGTTGTTGGAACCTGCCCATCAGAAACTCTTACTGTTCAGACCCGCATTCATGCATCATGTCATCCATGAGAATGTATGAGGATTAAAATAGACTTTCAAGTATTAGTTCGATTCCGTGAAGTAGAGACCGTACTTCGGTACGGGCAGTGTGTGGGGTGCTTAACCTCTTCCCACCCTGTAACCGTGATCCCTTACCTTGAATCTCTGACCGCAGATCAATAGGAGTCATTTTAGAGGAAGGAATCTTCGGATCCCCTTCTCTAACGTTTCTACGGGGTCTAGCCGACTGTAGATTCGAAGTAACTGGCTAGTGGCGACTCTGGTCTTATATAAACTCACTTAAACATATCCAGCTTAACACGACAACCAAACGAAGCCCTCGAGAACGAGGCAAGCCAATGGCACAAACGGCGATTTCGCACTCACGCATCATCATCTCCTTCTTTTCCGAAAGGAAAGGGGAAGGGAGAAGAACGTCATGTGGGAGCGCGAAAATCGGCGAGGGTCCACAGATGCCATTTAAGAGGACACCATTTGAGAGCTCAAAAGTGGGTCCAAGTCACTGTGAATCGATGATCAACACTATATCTCACAAAAATGGTCATAATTCCCTCATTACATGTTTGATTTAGGTGATCAAGTACTTGTTGGAAAGCAAATTAAATCAGCTTTTAAATGACTTTAGAATCACCTCATTTGGACATTATTTGATAGCTCAAAAGTGGTTCCAAGTCATTATGTCCCACGAAAACGATCATAACTCTCTCGTTACATGTCTAATTTGGGTGATCAAGTACTTGTTGGAAAGATAATTGAATGAGATTTCAAATGACTTTGAAATCACCTAATTTGAACACTATTGGTTAACTCAAAAGTAGGTCCAATTCACTATGGATCACAGATGGGAGAGTTGGATCTCAACAGGGTACTGTGGATCGTACATGGGAGAGTTGGATCACAGATTTGTACTATGGATCGCAAATGAGTGGGTAGGATTGCGCTAGGGTGATGTGGATCGCAGATGTGTATACTGGATAACAAATGTGTGAAGTGGATCGCAGATATGTACTGTGGATCGTAGATGTGTGAAGTGGATCACTTATGCGACAGGCCCCACATCCTGTAAGTGCTTTGGTTGGTTTTTGTTTGGCCCACTTGTTAGTTTGGAGGAAGATCCACAACATCTAGAGAATGAGGGTTTTAATTTCATAACATGGGCAAAAAATTGAGAATGAAATTCAACACGACTGGACTACAGTTAAGGAAACAACACTGAAATTAATGTAGATTGTTGGTACTTTTGTTGGCCACCGAAGGATTGTGTGGTAATGTGATAAGGTCCCACCTGAGATTCCAAGGGTGGCTGGTTCAAATGAATGGATCTAATATTACATAAGAGGCTCTTTCACTCTTCGTTGGGACCCACTTCCTCAATTGGGTTCGCGGGTCACTAAACCGCCATACCATATGAGAAAAAGGACATAGGAGCTAAAAATGGACAGAAGGGCAAAATAGTTAGAAAAATATGATGAACAATGCTCTAGGGCAAACAAATATCTTATACTACAGTAGAGCACTTTTGTTAACCTAGTCAGCTAAAAGGGCACTTTATTCCTTAATCCGACAGGAGGAAGTGGATTGTGTGTGACACGGCTCACATAGATGTTCCTATGTCCTCGGTTGTGTGGGGCCCATAAGGATGTATGTAACAAATTCACCCCATCTATCTGTTTTGCAAGACCACAATAGGACATTATTCTAAAACTCAGGAAGATCTAAAACTCATGTAGTCCATACCACACTAAACAGTGGGAATTGAACACATGAGGGTGACAAAAGTTTTGTATGAGGATGATATTTGTGCCTACAGTTCATCTGAGTGGTGATAACCTTATGAACGGTTTGGATGACATGTAAACATCATGGTCAGCTCCAGCAAGTTTTCAACAGTGTACCTTTATGTTCCAACTGTTTTGTTAGTGTGGCTCACCTGATTTTTAAATCTGCCCGATTTTCAAAACCGTGTCCTATTGCAATCTTCAAAACAACTGGACGGAGTGAATTTGTCACTTACATCTCTCTTGACCCCACGCAGGCCGGGGCATAGGTATATCTCTATGCCTCAGGTCACTGGGAATCGCCAAATCGGCTTCCAAGAGGAGGGAAAGGATACGGTAAGCTTATGCAGTTGTAAGCTAAGATGATGAACATGTGCAGGGCCCACCGTGATTTGTGTAGGCGATCCAGTCCATCTATCTTTAGTTCCTGTTTTTCTATCCTGGGGTGGGCTACACCATCAATTTGGACAGTTTTAATGAAGAGTATGCCAGTCATAACTGCTCATTGTTGGACAGTAGCCCACCATTTTGAGGGGGTCCCACTGTCCATACACACCCACACTGTTAGTCACACTTCAATGTTAGCCACCCCTACAAAGAATCATATAATTTTTTTTAACGGGTGGGCGTCTCCATCCCAGTTGTTGCTTGTGGCGTGGCCCACCTGATCCTCCAATTAGCGTGGTCAAACCCATAATCCGACAGGATCGGAGGGTTGCCCCACAAATAATATGCTGGCGCATGATGCTCCCCACTAAATCCCTAGAATGCCATGTAGCCTATTATGCTGGCAATCGCAAAATTGTACGCATAGCATATGTTATCAAATAAAATCGATTAGATTGTGCACCCTTCTATCGCTTGATGTGGACACTTGTATGTGGAGATGGGATCTTTGAATATTTTTCATTTCTAGCCATCCAATAAATGTTCATAAATCAGATAGAATTTCTCAGTTGTCAAGCATGGTATTGGGAACACCAGATGGATGGCCCAGATCATCCTCCCTAGCATCGCCTTGGAACACATTATAATAAGCCAAGGGTGATTGGACGGACCTCAAGCACAATGCACCAAAGTTCCCTACTTTCAAGGATTTTTTTTCATTTTTATTTTAAAATCTAGTGAGCTACATAAGGGGACCTTCCCATGCATTTAATTGCAATTGGATTCATTGTCTTCCATGCCACTTAGGGAGTGTTTGGATTGTAAGTTACTTAAGCTACTTATGCCTCAAGTTGTTTATCTTGATTTCTATTTATTAAACTAAAGTAATTAAATAGAGCTTAAAATAAAAAAATTACTTATAAGTGATCATAAACCGAGCCTGCTTATCTCAAATAAGTTACTTTTCTACCTACCGCTGTAAGTAGAAAAAGTAACTTATTTGGTGGTATCCAAACAGGCCGTTATATCGACCATCACTTAGGTCTAATCAACTCTTCTTCTGATGCTTTGTGAAGACCACAACAATTTGATGGTTTAACTCTTATTCTGCTACTTTGTGAAGACCGAAACAATTGAATGGTTTTAAACATCAGTGACTGGACCTTTATTTTGCGAACGATCTTGTCCATCCTTTTTCATACTATTTTGCAAAAATCTTACCAATTAGATGGTCCTAAACATCTGTGACTAGACATATTCTCTATGAATGATCTTATAATCTATCCTTTTTGCATGCTCAACACTGGTAATTAAGGTTTATGTTTTGATTTATTATTAATATTTTTTTATTTTCTTTTCACTTATATCATGTAGATGCTCTACATTACAAGTATTTTGAATCTGTCGGCCTATTTTTGTAATCCACTTGATGACTGTTTTAGCCTAAGAGTTAACTCCAAAATTCATCTAAATTGACTCAACTCCGAGCTCTGTTTAGTGTGAATGCATAATTACTCATCCATTATTGACTTACAAGTTATCCAAACACAAATAGCTGTTTATATGCAAGTGACTTGCATCAAACGGCTCGTTAATAACTATTTTTTCTTTCTTTTTTTCTTTGAGAGAGAAGTAGATCAACTGAAGGGAAGGCAGAGTGGAAGGAAACGGACACAGTTTTCTTGTAACCCTGCCTACAAACCTATGGGGCCAACCATGGTGTCGGTGTGACATCTACTCCATCCATTGATTCGCAAGCCAAGTTTAGTACATAACTCCAAAAACAAGGCAGATCCAAAACTCAAGTATGGAACGCAACTAGAAGCAGTGGGGATTGAATGCTCCCACTGAAACCTTTCTTGGGGCCACCAAATTCTTAGAAAGGCTGATATTTGTGGTTCCATTCAGCCTGGTGGGAATAACCTATGAATAACTTGTCTGGCATGTAAACATCACAGTGGGCCCTACAAAGGTTTCAAAATTTGGCGTTGCCATCCCGACTGTTCGTGTGGTGTGACCTATACTTGAGTTTTGGATTTGCCTCATTTTCTGGGGTCATGTCCTAATATAGGAAAGTCAGGATTCTTTGTATACCTTGCGTGGCCATATTCATCGCTATTTGGCATTGTCTGCAATTACATTGCGTAGCAGTTGGGCTCACATTGCAATGATCAAGGCTGTTCATAGATCACGTCCAAACATGAGCTGGCACAACCAATGGACGGATGGATATACCATGGAATTGAAGCACATCCCGAGCTCATTAAGGGCATGACCTGAAATTGAAGCATATCCCAAGCTCAAGTTGACCACAAGAAACAATGGGAATTAAATGCCTACCATTGAAAACTTGCTGGGGCAAAGAAGCTTTGAATTAGGCTGATATTTTTGTTTTCCCTCCATGAACAGTTTGGATGACAAAATAAATTAGTGAATGACAAATAACCATCACTGTGGGAACTAAGAAGGCTCCAATCGGCAACGTCATTATCACTACTGTTATCTGTGTTGTGGTCTGCTTGAGTCTTGGATGTGCTTCAATTTCAGGCACATGCCCTAAAATGAGCTGAAAAAACTGATGCAACATGGATAATGACACATACATTGCAGTAGACCTCACAGAGTTTACTCACCATGCACACTTCTCATGTAATATTGACATCTCGGTGGGCCCCACAAAGGAAGGGCTATAGGAAATTGACATCTGAAAACCCTTGCATACTGTTCCAACTTGGGTGCCTCCTCGCACACCCAATAATACCTCAATGGAAAGTCTCACTTTCTAGTGCACTTCTGATCACACATTTTATTGTGATCCGAACCTCACATCAGCGGGCCACGCCATACAAATGCCTAGTGACAGAAGTCATTAAAATTGGGCTAATCTGAGTCATCATCTAGTGCTCCTTTGGTTAATACTTTTAACCATCCATTTCTCGCATGCACGTGGTCCATCAGAGAAGTAGGCCCACTACAATTCTTTTGCACGAGAGAGCATCTCACACCTTGAACATGTGTTAGAAAATTGAGGCTTGTCATGGAGTACACCTTGGCCATACTTGTGGGTAATTTTACACCATCCAAATCATGGACCCTATTGTTGATGGAGCATGGACCAATAATCACAATGACCAGATGGTCACAACCATCCTGCCGATGACAATTGAATGAACGGTTAAAAAGGGAATTTCGGTGGTGTTCAAATTCAAAGGGAGAAATTTGACAATCAGATCGACTAGTCAGTTGATCTCATGTGATTGTCCATCCCAACATACCTGGCAACTTTCACCATAGAAAACCACCCAACAGAGCTAGGGTGACCCAGCAAACAGCAGGGATGAGCACGGTTTTAAGAGTCAGACAGGCTCACGCGGTCCTGAGTTGAGTCATGACTCACCTGAGATTGAGGTTGAGACGTCCAAGCCAGGCCAAATTGGGCCAATTTTCACGACTGACTCATGGTAGCAAACCAGACCAGAATCAATCGAGTCCAAGTCGACTCATTGGCAATCGAATATGAAACGCGCTGGTTGCCTTCCAGCACAAACCGTTAAGATGACAATGACTCAATGTTAACCTATAAAGTCATGGAATTGTACAGAGGGTACCATAATCAGGATTGCCACAAAATAGTAAATCGAGGTGAATCATAGATCAAATTTGTTGGAAGTGGGCCCCATGGGCCCACTTGTGGGCAACCATTAGCGGGTGAGCCCCACGCAAGTTTCCCTTTCTCTGGAAATTATCTTTAGAAAATCAAATTTGAATTTGATGTTTAAATTTGATTTTAATTTCATTTGGATGACGCTGAGATATTGGATGAGATGAATGTACCGTTCCTTCATCCAAATTCCTCCATCCCTCACTTATGAAATGAGGGTTCTATGAAAGAAAGAAAGAAAGAAAGAGAGAACAACAGATATCCCTTGTCCATCTGGCCCACTTCTTGTATGATCCAAGAGGAGTGATAAGACATCTTTGCTCCCGTAGTGGTTTGATGGACTGTTTGATGTAGGGAGGGAATTCGATAGTCAAAGGAGAGGATCGACAATCTTCTTGGAGGAGATGGACCGGAAGAAAAATAAGAGGAAACTAAAGAATTTTCGATTTTGGCGTTTCAACCAAACAGGAAAGTTTTATTCCCGTTTTTAGATTTTGGCCCAATGTGTGAGGCCCATCTTAATTATTTATGATGATTCGCTCTGTCCATTTCATAGAGTTGCTCGACGCCAAGAAAACTCAACAAGTTTCATATCGATCCGAGTTACGGATTGATCGAAAGTTCTGAATTCCGCTCACTAAAACTGGAGATGTTTCAGGTGGCCCACTACTAATGATATGAAGAATCTGAGCCGACCATCTTAATGAGTACATCGATGTCAGAAAAATCACAAAATTTTGTAGCAATCAGATGTGTGGATTGCTCGTACCAGTGGAAGGAAGATGACGCCCAACATCTATTATATAGTTTGTGCAGAGTTTTCTATTTTTTTCCTATTTCACCTAGGAGTCTTTTCTTAGCACGCAAGTTAAGGTTTATGGTTAGTTTAATTTTATTTAAGTTGATTAAATTTATTTTTGTAATTAGCTTTGGATTATTTCTTAATGAAAATTGAGTTTACTCTCTTTCTTTTTCGTGGATTCGAAGATAAACTCGTGGATTCAAGTTGTTCTGTTGTAGATTCGACGAAGACATGTTGAGGATTCCCGATAGACGGTGCTCGATCCCACAACACGCCCCGCCTGCATTAATTGGTATCAGAGAAAGGTTCTTCCTCGGGAAGATGGTTTTTAATGGTGGCTACGGCAAAAATCATGTGGATGGTGCTCCAAGGATCCATCCTTTCAAAGTGGCGGCTTTCAGGGCGACGCTTGAGACATTTCAATGTAAGACTCATCTAACCATGCAAGAACTGTAGGCTGGGTTCGACCGCATAAACAGGATACTAGATCGATCATACAAGAGAACGACAAAACTTCTCATCTTCAATGGTCATGACCGCATCAAAGAATGGCTTGCTGAGGTTGAATATTACTTCGACTACATGCAAATTTCTAAAGAAAGGAAAATCTCAGTCGCGACAATCTATCTAGATGATGACACTTGGGATTGGTGGATGGAAGACATACAGATGCGTCGGAAGCAAGAAGGAAGGCCAACAATTTGTTCGTGGCAGCAGATGAAACAACAACTGTTGTCCCGTTTCCTAGTCGACGAAGAAGATCTGGGGGAGACAGTGTCACAACTGACTCCCAGCTGCCATCAGTCGCATACATGTGACGTTCCTACAGACATGAAAATCCTTCTTGAAGGTTTTGAAGTAGATGTTATTCATGCAGACACAGAAATCCCTCTCAAAGGACCTATTGAATCAGTGGAGGTAAAAGCTATGGAGGGAGGGGAGGAGGTACCACCCACCATCGTCTAAGAAAATATTCAAGGTTTTGAGAAGATGAAGGAAGATGATATCCCAGATGTGGTGAACAAGGAAGATGATCATGTTGTCGCTCCAGAAATTGTAGATCTGGATTGACAAGAGTTCATGAATGTGTCAGAGGCTAATTTTTCTTCGATAGTGTCAATCTTCAGTTACACAATTGATAGAGCAGATCCATATGCAATATTCTTTCTTCCTACTCAGAAGAAGACGCCAATGTTTGCTGTGCTATGCCAGGGAATGGTCGAGGACAAATATCCCCAATCACATCCAAGTACTATTCTCAAGTCGAGGCCACGGAAGAAGATGAAAGCGAATCTCTATCATGACATGAGGCAAAACTCGAGGTCGAGTTTTCCTCAAGTGGAGGAGTCTGATGTAGAGAAGGAATTCCATGGTTAAGGGTGAGGATCGACGATCTTCTTGGATGAGATGGACCGAAAGAAAAACAAGAGGAAACTAAGGAATTTTCAATTTTGGCGTTTCAACCAAACAAGAAAGTACTATTCCCGTTTTTGGACTTTGGCCCAATTCGTGAGGGTCATCTTGATCATTTATGATGATCCGTTTTGTCCATTTCGTAGAGCTGCTCGATGCCGAGAAAACCTAACAAGTTTCAGGTCGATCCGAGTTATGGATTGATCGTGGTACGAACTGTCCAGAAAGTTTCAAATTTCGCCCACTAAAATTATAGATGGTCCAGGTGGCCTAGGGCTATTCAAAAAACCGATAAAACCGATAAAACCAACCGAACTAGACCGAACTGATAGATTTCTGTCGATTTTACAATCTATTTCGGATCGGGTCGGTTTTTTAGTATAAAAAACCGAGAGTGTTGGTTCGGTTGTCAGTTTGTGAAAATTATAAACCGTTTTCAACCGAACCGAACCGAACCGATATATATATATATATATATATATATATATATATATATATATATATATATATATATATATCTGTGTGTGCGTGTGTGTGTGTGTGAGAGAGAGAGAGAGAGAGAGAGAGAGAGAGAGAGAGAGTTGA
This sequence comes from Liriodendron chinense, assembly GCA_003013855.2. Taxonomy (NCBI): domain Eukaryota; kingdom Viridiplantae; phylum Streptophyta; class Magnoliopsida; order Magnoliales; family Magnoliaceae; genus Liriodendron; species Liriodendron chinense. Next base: position 2,030,068 of record ML058343.1, on the reverse strand, counting down.
GGTTGGCCCCACTTCAATATTTACATGAAATCCACTCTAACCAGTAAGGGTGCCACTCCAAGTTAAGTCTAAGACTGAAATATCATCTTTATCTGTAATTCAAGTGGGCCACCAAAAAAAAAAAAAGAGTTTGGAGGGTAATGTGGCCTATACACTATTTTCAATTGTGTGGTCCGCCCTGTATCAAATATGATGTTGGTTTTTCATCTTTAGGCCTAAAATTGGGCTAGTCACTTGCTAGTTGGAGTGGATTTTTAAAACGCAAGATAGTGGGGCCCATTTAAATTACATTACCAATTACCTCATGTCAAGTAAAAGAATTTTACATAGACACGGAATTTGCAGCATAGTGAGGGAGTGAATTAGGGTAATAGTTCAGTGGGTGTTATCCTAACTATGTGGAGCCCACCTTGATGTATGTTTTGTATATCCATTCTGTTCATCTGTTTTCAGTCTATCATTTAGGACATGATTCAAACCTCGAGAAGATCTAATTCTCAAGTAAACAATACCATTAGAAACAATGATGAATAACCATTAGAAACATTTTATGGGCCATAAAAGTTTTGGATTGAGACCCAAACTGATAAAACCGACAAAACCGAACCAACCAGAATTTATTCGGTTTAGTTCGATGGGTGATGGTTCATCTGTTCGGTTCGGTTATTAAATATTCAAAATTGACTAAGTCGGTTCAGTTGGATATTTTCCCTCAAAATCGAACCGACCGAACCGTGCACAACACTAAGGTGGCCCACTACTAATGATATGGAGAATTTAAGCCGATCATCTTGACTGAGTACATCGATGTTAGTAAAACCACAAAGTTTTGTGGCAATCAGATGCGTGGATTGCTCGTACCAAGTGGAAGGAAGACGACGCCCACATACGTTATACAATTTGCGCAGATTTTTCTGTTTTTCTTTCTTATTTCACTTAGGAGTCTTTTCTTAGCACGCAAGTTAGATTATTTCTTAATGAAAATTTAGTTTGATCTCTTTTTTCTTCGTGGATTCAAAGATAAACTCGTGGATTCGAGTTGTTCTGTCGTGCATTCGATGAAGACAGGTTGAGAATTCCTTGTAGATCCGTGGATTCAGATTAGTTATTCGTGAGATAGATGGTGCTCGATCCCACAACACGCCCTGCCTGCATTATTGTCGGATGTACATAATCAAGTTTCGGCTTTAATGAAAGCCCCAATATCATATAGACCATCAGATACCGAGGGCCCACTCCTTCAGGCCTAACTTTCAAAATCATGGGCCCATTGCATGGCCAACAATCACATCGATTGGAGGATCCCACCATCAAATGATGGTGAACAAGAAAATGGTCACCACATGCAGAATCATATGGTTGTCTTAAAACACTATAATCAACCTATATTTCAAATTTAGACTTTTTACATCTCTGTTAGAATCTCATACAAGTAAACGTGTAAGAAAAAGAAGAAGAAAAAGAAAAAGAAAAAGAAAAAATGCTTGAGCAATTGGAGGGATTTTTAGCTCACCCAAGCAGATCAAAAGAAGAAAAGAAAAACAGCTTCCTCTACTTCATATGACTATTTTGCAACCTGTTCCAACACAGGAATTTTAATCCAACTCTCTTCGAGTCCATTACCCTGCAATGGCGGCAATGAGAACACGCTAACAGTCGAGCTCCCGCTCCGTATCTCCTTCAAAACCCGCAATGCAGATACTGTGCTCTTCATGTACAAGCTCTCCATATACTCTATCTCTGTCAATTCCTTCGCCTCCCTAAGCAACCCATCTTTCTTAGTCGTGGAGTTTTCTTCGGGACCCGCATCTCCATCCCTCGAGACAGTGGCCTCGCTCACCGGGAAAAGGTGGTCGAGCATCAACTCGCACTCTTTCACGAACTTGTAAAGCAAATCGGTGGTGAAGAAGGGCTGTCGCAAGACCCTTTGGATGAAGGGCAAACGAATGAGAGCTCCCGTTCTCTTGTCGTACTTCTTCAATATTTTCACTAGGCCTGTCACGAGCACATGAATATTAGCCTTTTGACTTTTCAAGAAGAGTCCATTTCTGAGTTGCTATCAAGATTATCATTTAACCAGTTCTGCTATAAAATATCTGTATAAAGCTTTGATGATGATGATTGATGGAGAATTTTATTATATTTTATCATCTATGATGTTAGTCTAGACCGAACAATTCACCCAATGGGACCGCTGGATGAGTGATTTGCTCACACAGGGTTGGCCTACTTGAACGATTTTCAGCTACCGCTAATCATAGTAGGGGCGCTAATCATAGTAGGGAAGTGCGATATGAACGGTCCCGATCACAAGCAAGGTGGTTAAGATGCAAGACCTACTCCCAAAGATTGTCCATATGGGTAGTCAGATCCATGGATAACCCAAGTGATGGACCCGATTAAATTGAACATAAGATTTTGGGCTCGATTAAAGTCAGATGAGGCTCAGCTCCACATATTCGGATCCAAGTAGAAATCAGGTTGCTATAGGAAATAATGACGTTTCTAATTTTATCCTTGTAATCATATGGGAACCACAAGTGTATAGGGTCTCCATTCATGGCTCAGTGGTAAAAGAGTTTCAACATTGAGACCATGGATTAAGGTGTTCTATAAGGATACATCCGTAAAGGCGTCCGTAAAGGCCGATATTTATAGGTAACGGTCACAACCTTTATGCGGGTGAAACAAGGTAGTTGATTTTTTTAGGACTGTATTGGCCGTTAAGGTGGCCGTAAAGGTCATTATGAGGCATGATCGAAAAAAGATCACTTTTTTTTTTCTATTTAAATCCATTTTTTTTTCTATTTTTCAATTTTCTCATTCCAAAATCTCTCCTAGATCATTTTACAACACATTTCGACCACTCTTTTTGTAGGTTTTTAAAATTAAAACCATATATTGAAGTAATTTGAGTGAATAGGAGCCCCGAAGGCCTTTTTCTTCAAAAAAAACTAAAAGAGTAGTATTCATGTATTTTTTCTGATTTCTAATTCTAATGCTTGATTGTGAAGTGTAAACATTAAAGACATAATCATGTTCACAAATTCACTAGACAGTCCAATACAACACTCTCATCAAAGAGTGGACCATTACACTACCATAAATATGCTCAAAACAAAAGTGGAGTATAGGTGGTGTTATCTATATGATCACACTCATCTAAAACCGTGTGAAATCATACCTAAAACATCTAAAGCACTTGGTGGGGCCCACCTGATTTTTGGATGCAGCTGAAACTTGCCCTATAAATGAGCATGAACATTTTTATGGCCAGTATCCACTCTCAACTGTTGTTTGTGGTGTGATCATCTAAATCATGAATTAGCCTGATTTTTTAAGACCATGGCTCACAATGGAAGGGTCCATCTGATTGATGGGGTGAATGTATGACATAGGTCGAAATAGAGCCCACACAGATCGACCTCAGGGGAAGATCCTATAACGTCACGCGTGTATTGACATGGTTAGGATCAGCCAAACAACTTTTTTTTTGCCTATGCCGCATTCAGTGTTGGAACTATTAAATAAAAAAATATATATACATAGGAAAATAGCCGTACCTGTGTAGTTGAGTGCACTATAATTCTCCAGGAGAACCATCTCCCCATGGAAGTCAACAATCTCCTTTCTCACTTTCATCAGCTCTTCATCGGACTCTTTTGCCTTTGCTACTCGGTCTTGCAGTTCCTATAGAAGCATCCATCAAAATCCATAACATGATTACGTGAAACATTTGTATGAGATCCAACCTTCCAATAAGGTTGAAATAATGCTTAGATCTACTTCTTAAAAAAATTAGACAATTTTATTCTTCATGTGGGCCACAAAATACCAAGTAAATTCAAGTTTTTTCCTAACCATTTATTTGTTCTAAAGCAGGCCAGGGCTATAGATATACAAAAGGAGGTACGCTCATTGGGTAGGCCGTACAGATCGTTGGACAATTTTTAAACCGTCCATTTTTTTCATACATAAGTGGCCCATCTAAGTAGTCCATCGGCCTAAGTTTTGAGACATGGCACGTCCACGGAAGGTTTCCGAACGAATCTCCTACGCATGGTATGCCGCGATTCGGCGCCCGCAATCTGAGTTTGATGACGTGAATCGGAGCACACGATCCTACCATGGAGCACGTAGTGCTAGGGACGTGGATTTCGTCAGGAAGCTTCAGTGGGCCTCCATAATGTATGTGTTGTATCCATGCCGTCTATCCATTTTTCCGGATCATTCTAGGTTATCAGCCCAAACCTGAGGCAGATCTAAAGCTAGAACACACCAAAGAAAACGGTGGAAATTGAACACAAATGGTTGAAAACTTCTGGGGACCATATTAGTTCTTTTTATCAAGCTGATATTTATGCTCTCTTCATCCAGATCCATGTGACCTTATGAAATGGCAAATAAACATCACGGTGGCCCTAAGAAGGTTTTAAGGGGGTGTCATTATCACTACTACTTGTGGTGTGGTCCACTTGAGCATTGGATCCGACTCTTTTTTGGGTTCATGCCTTAGAATGACATGTTAAGATTGATGGACCGCCGGATAAAACACATACATAACGATGACCCCCAAAGAAACCTGCCCAAAGAGTTTGTAATGGTAGCATGGTACACAGATGGTTACGTAATGGCTGCAACGGCCGTTAACGTGTTACGGGCTGAAACGGCATTATAGGAAAAACTGCCTATAAAGGCCCCGTAACAATGAAAAACCGCTCATAGAGGCCACGTAACGGTTCGTGATAGCCATCATGAGAGCCGTATTAGCCGTTACGGCCACCGTTACGGTATGAACCCTTGCATGGTAGGGGTAGGACGCAATCCGCTTCCGTGTGTTAGCACGCGACACGAACGAGGATGGCGCGAACGAGAACATGGCCGGGCGCCTAAATCAGCCCAACACGCGTGGCTCACGTTCACGCTTCAATCCGCCCTATTCATCGACTGAACATCTCATCGTGAGAATCGCTCGCGCATTTCTGAAAAACTAAAAAGGCCCCAAAAGAGGCGCATCTTAGTACGAACGTCGCAAGCATAAGCGACACATTTTCTTTATCACGGTGCCATGCTGCGCGCCAGCGGGCGATATTCGGGAAAGAACAACTTTGGAACCGAATGAATTTGTAAGCCCGAGGAGTTTATTGGGAATGCTCCCGCATCTTGTTTAAGTTACTGTGCATACCCGCCACAGCTGATGGTGGTTTACTCCTCACTACTCAATCCAAGTCCACACACGACGTATTGTACACGAGTTACCTTAGCCAAACGTAGATGGATTATAATCCAATCCCTAATTGCTACAACATTTGTTTTGAGTTGACAACTATGGACATAGATGGTGGCCCTGCCATGATGTATGTATTTTATCCGCACTGTCCATCCATTTTTTTCTAGATCATTTGAGGGATAAGTTTAAAAATCAGGCAGAAAACATTTGACAGCCATCGGATGAAGATGGTATTTGTGTTTTCGCTTCATCCATGTATTTGTGACCTAATCAATAAGTTGGATGACAAATAAACATCATAATGGATTGGAAGTTTATTGGTAGGTATTCAATCACCACTGTTTTCTTTTAGTGTAGTTCGCTTGAGATTTGGATTTGTCTCATTTTTTTTAACCTAATATCTTAAAATAATCTAGAAAATAAATGAAAATCATAGATAAAACACATATCATGGTGGGCCTATAGAGCACTGTCCATTAATCACCTCAATACTGGCAGTGTCAATAGGGAATCTGCATCTCAGTACTGACTGGTGATGATGGCCCCACCATGTTGTATATGCCGCCATCCATTTTCCAGCCATTTTTCGAGCATGAGACAAAAAATGAGGTAGATCCAAATCTCAGTGCACATATAATAGGAAACGAAAAATGAGGTAGATCCAAATCTCAGTGCAGATCACCGACGTTGTTCTTCACTGCGCAGTCCGCGTCAGGGTCTGCGTTCGGGTGATCCGAGAGACCCGGTTAACCGGCTCGCGGCCAGCATTTCACGCCAATTACCAATTATGGCCGAACCCGGACACAAGCGGCCAGACCCGACTCGTTCCTTTCTTCTTACTCGCGCGAGTAAGATCACGGGAAAGGATTCCATTGTAGGTCCGAGAAAAGATAACGAAATCAAAATCTGAAATTCCTAAATTTCGTTTAAAAAAAAAAAAAGAAGCGAAAATCAAATCTCCTTATTTTCGTAAAGAAATGAAATTCAAGAAAATATTTTTAAAAGAAAAAAAAAAGGAGACAAAAATACCTTCTGTCTGATGATATACTCTTCCTCCTTCTCGACGAAGAAGCAGTTGAATTTCTCGAGCTCGGCTTCCAACAGCTTGATGAAATCCGCCTCCTCCCTCGACATCACATACCCAATCCCCTCCGTACAATCATAAGTAAATCTGGGCCGTTTATTACTCTCCCCTCCCTTTGGATCGATGAGTTTCAACTTCTTCTTCAATTCCTTGTATGAAAGGAACTTATCCCTCCACTCAGGGAGCGTCTCCTCGATCTGATTGCTCAGACTCTTCCCAAACTTCATCTCCCCTCAGACGCGATTGAGATCTGACAGAAACGAAATGGTATACGACGGTAAAAGGAGTAGAGAGGGAGGAGGGACATAAAAGGGAAAGGAGAGAAAGGGAATATTCGGAGGAGGAGAGAGAGAATATCCGAGCTTCTAAGAGGATATTTCGGGTTTTATTCCTTTCGATGGATGACCGTGAGAAAACCTTCCCACCGGCGCATGTACCTACCATTCGAGCAATGCCACGCGGGGTGTGGTCCCTCCGTCCTTGTTACCTTGAGTGGGCCCACGTATGGCTCGGCTTGATCTTGTTGGCTTGGGCTACTTGGTCCGGAAATTGAGGAATGAAGCCGGATTCAATAGACAGCTTTGTAGGTTAACGTGTGTGGTGTCTGGTGTGTGGTCCTCCTCAATTTCTAAAACCCAAATGGGCCACACCAAAGGGAACAGCTGGGATGGGAGGCTAGACTGTTAGAAACGGGAGCGAATTAGCTGCTACCCTGGTAACACCTTAGTGGGTGTTACCCCTACCGTGTGGGGCCTACCTTGATGTATTTTTTTTGTATATCCATACTGTACATCTATTTTTAGGTCTAATTTTAAGACGTGATCCAAAATTATAAGACGATCCAAGTCTCAGGTGGACCATACCAACAGGAAGAGTGATGAATAATTATTAAAGTCTCAGGTGGACCATACCAACAGGAAGAGTGATGAATAATTATTAAAAACATTTTGCGGGCTACAAAAGGTTTAGATAAAGCTGATCTTTAAATTTTCCCTTCATCCAGACCTTATTGACATTATGAAGAGCTTGGATTGCAAATAAACATTACCAAAACCTTCGATGGGCTCTTTGGAATTTTTAATGGTGTGGCACTCAATCAGCATTGTTTCCAGTGGTATGGTCCACTTGAGATTTGGATTTGTGTAATTTTTGGAACCCCATCCAAAAATGGGCTGGAGAAATGGAAGAACGGAGTGGATATACAAAATACCATCCATGTGGACCACACCGTAGGGGTAACACCCACTAAGCTGTTCCCGGGGTAACACCTAATTCGCTCCCGTTAGAAACCTTTCAGATGTTTTGTGCGGTCCCACCGTGTTTTCGTATTCCATCCAATCCATTCATAAGATGCGCGATGAGGGGATGGATGGGTTAATCGGATGATTCCAAAACTCAGGTGGGCCATGACATACGATTTTAGATGTTTTATAATGATTTTAAACGGTGTAATCCTTTATGGTTTTGGATAGACCAGATAATGGGCCCTAAGTATAACATAAGGAGGATCACATTATGGACGGATTGGATGTCAAGGGCACATCACCATGGGCCCTATACATCGTGTTGTAAGTCAGACTTAAATGACAAAATCTCAGTGGCTCAGTGGTAGATGTTGTCCATTCCAACATTGAGGCCGGGTTGGACGCCCATGTGAGTATGGATCTGCATAAGCTTATAAGGACCCTGGTTCAAGCATTCCACTCCAAACCCATCTGTAATGGACAGCTGATGATGTAATTTTGGAGTATGGCCATCTTAATGGATGCTGGATATGCTCTCAATTTTATGAGAGAACCCATAAATTGAGGGCCAATTTCTTTGGCTTGGTCATTGGCTAGCTTTCTTACACATGACAAATGTGCATGAGATCCAAACCAATCATCAACTAAGACCTACCTTGGATCGGCCATATCCCTAAATCCACAAATATCAGAAAATCCTAGCCCTTATTGAATCTGGACCATAAGCAAGCCTTTTTGTTCATATGTTTGGACCCCATATGCATTTTAATCAGACCAACCATGCTCCAATTATTGAACTGTTGGATTTGCTGATGGAAGTGGTCCATTCATTGAACTATGCATTTTACAGTAGCCTTCCATATGTAGATGTAGATGACATTTACATCATTATCATTTCACTGCTATGAGATCGAATATGAGAATCTTTAGTCAAATATAAATGTTTTTGAAAAATAAGTAAAGCAAATTGTAATCATTATACATTTTTAGAATAATAGTATAAATATGATTCAATGTTGAAGTAGAGGAAAAATGTCATCACTATAATCTTACATCATTAAAAATATCAAAGACCCATAAATAAATTTATAATTATTGTACTTTTCCTTTACATATTACTTACTTTCGTAACTGGTAGTTCAAATAGGCCTTAAAACCCATCTAGGCTATGACTCACCATATCAATAATCATAATTGTCAGAAATGCGTGACATCAATGGTGGGGACACTTCTCTTCCATGTAATGGTCCCTCCTTATGCTGAAGCTTCTAAACCAGTCTAGAGGTCTTGCACGAGGGTTCAAACCTTAGCTAAACTTAGGCAACCTTTCCTTGACCGTGATATCTTGGGCTCAAGACAAACTTAAAAGAGGTTTTGACACATGACACCCTGCCTGTCACTAAATGCTAAATATTTCTCTCCTCACTTTGTCTAAACGACCACTCATATTGTTGTCCCACGATTGTAAGATGATTGGATTGTTAAATGGTCCAGGTGAGATCCAAACAATTCATGATGTGGGTTGAGCCATTGTCAAATCATACTCAGTTTGAATGGATGTGGATTGCTTGTCAACCTCTATGGTAGTGAGAATGTGGGGCCTACTGTGATGTATGTATTTCCTCAAATATCCATTCATTTTTCTAGATCATTCTAAGGCGTGAGCCCAAATTAAAGCCTATCAATGTATATATTTAATCAACACTGTCCATCCATTTTTCTAGCTCATTTTAGGACATGAGTCTAAATTAAAGCTATATCTGAAGCCCAAGTAGCCCACAGCATAGGACACGGCGGGGATTGAACACTTATCTTCGAAAACTTCTTAGGGGCTATGGCAGTTTTGGATCAAGTTGATATTTGTGTTTTTCCTTCATCCAAATTTGTGTTACTTTACGAACAGGTTATATGATAAAATGAACATTATTATAGCCCCTAGGAAGGTTTGAGCAATAGATGTCATTATCCCCACAGTTTCCCGTAATGTGATCCATTATATCTAAAGTTGATGGACGAGTGGATAAAGCATATACATTATGAATTTTACCACTTGTACTTTTCTTGATTTTATAGACCCACTTGAAATCAATTATCTCAAAACTCTTTTGTACTTCCACCAAAACCAATGGATGATTTTTTTTTCTAGGTGTAAACGTAGACCTCATAGAGTCCTTCCACTATGGAGATCGGACCTCTAGGCAGGGTCACCATGTAATCTGTCTCCGATTTGAATTGTTTGGATCTTGCAAATAAGCTAATATAAGGACCCCTCACGGACCACTTTGATAATGCAAGTGTGGGCAATTTCACTTTTAACTAGGGATTAGATGTGATAAATGGATGGCTATGCATGAAAGAGAATCGTCTGAGGCCACGCTTCAAAGGTCAATCTAACATTGAAGGCATGCATGGGGCACCAAAATTGGGACTGAGGCATGATCTGATTTTGAAGGATTGCTGCTCGCCCTGAACAGACTAACCATTTGATAAAAGAGAGACTGTCTTGGATGTGAACTTCCCATTCAAACGCTTTCTTCCCTGCTAACATGTCGCCTGTGAAGAACATCCGCACCATGCAAATTAAAAAAACTGAGATGGTCCATTCATCGGCCAGGCTTTTGCACAAGTGACACATTGGTGTGATACGAAGCATCATATGTGTTGACGTTTAAGTTCATTTCATAGTAAAGATTTTCAACTCACAATCATATCTATTGTATCTCTTTTATGCATGATGAGAGTTGTTAGGGTTGAAGTATGTGATATAAATTGAAATTAGATGGTTTTAAAGCACACCCGGTTCCATAGCTAAAGTGGTAGACCAAATGAAGGTAGCCTCATTTCAACACTGAGGTCAGGGTATCAATTCCCAAAGTGGGGGTGGCTATCAAATAATTTTAACTGTTGGTTCATAATATAAAAACCAGTCTGAAAAGAGAGTTGTTGAGTATGACTTAAATTTATGGGCCCATCTTGATGTATGTGATTAATTCACTGCTCTCCATCTATTTTATTAATACATTTTAGGACATGAGCCTAAAAATGAGGCCAATCCAAAGCTTAAGTGGACTATACCACACGAAAGGAAGGCCCTAAATACTACAATCTTTAAAGATATTTCCTTCGTAGGGCCCACAATAATGTTTATTTGTCATCTAACTTATTCATAAGGTCACGCACACAGACATGGATAAAGAGAAATCACAAATATAAGCTTGATCCAGAACTAGTCTGGCCCCTAAGAAGTTTTCAACGGTAAGCGCTCAATTTCCATTGTATCTTATGGTGTGATTCACTTAAGCTTTGGATCTGCCTCTTATTTTAGCTCAAGGCCTAAAATGAGCTGGCATAAGGGATGGATGGCATGGATAAGTCACATACATCAAGGTCACCTATAGTTTTGAGCATTTTCACCTCGGGTTCAGATACAAGAAGTATAGCTGTCACGGTCATGTTGGGAAGATCATAGGAAATATAAATGCAAATAATTATTATACATTTACGGTAAAAGATTTAAAAAATCAAATAGGCCCTTAAGATGCATTGAGTTGCACCAAATATTATCAAATTTGACTATATTTCATGATTGTTCAGCCTATTTTAATGCCAAAGTTCATAACATCTCAAAAAATTACTCATGTGCCATGTGTGCAATTTATAAGTAATTGTTTAATTTAGGGCTACATTATGAAAAGCTTTGATGTAAATTCTACTGAAAATATTTTGCATGCGCGCACGCGCACACACACACACACCGCAATGGGTACCCGAGCAAGTGACCTTAGCGTTGAAACTAGGGCAGCACACAATTTAATTTATGTTCAATTTATCGATCGAATCAAATCGAATCGTTCCTCAAGATCAATTCAATTCAATTCTTTTTAAAAAAAATCAATTTTAATTTTCGATTCCGATCGAATTGAAAATTGAATCAATTTGTATCGAATTGAATGGTACTATGCGGTCAAGCATGCAACCTTAATATAAGGTAGAGTGGTGTCTTCACTTAAGTCGTTAGATGATAAATTTTCAAAATGCTGGAAGTTATGGCAGAAACTTAATGTGATAGGAAGTTAATTAAGGCCCACCGTCATGTTGTGAGACATCCCCACTGTCCATCCATTTTTCCATGACATGTTAGGGCATGGGATAAAAAATGGGGTAAATCCAAAACTCAAGTGAGTTGCATGACAAGAAACAGTGAGGATTGAAAGTCCACTAGTGAACATTTGTGGGGACATAGAAGTTTTGGATCAAACTACTATTTTTGCATTTTCAGATCATTACAGTAGGAATGACCTTAAGAATAGTATGGATGGCACATAAGAATAACGGTGGACCTCAATAAGGTTTCAACAGTAGGCATTTCCCTGCTCACTTTTTCTTATTGTCCGACTCACTTGAGTTCTAGATTTACCTTTTTTTTTGCTCAAATCCTAATATGATCAGACAAAACAAATGGACAGGGTGGATTTCTCACAAACATTATAGTAGCCCCACCTATCTTTGTGTAGGTAAAAATTCATCCACTTGCAATTGGACGACAGGCTTTCTACTTGGGATTGCATTAGGTGCGGCCCTGGCCTGACGATGCGGTCCTTATCGTGGGGCACACCTTGGTATATGAATTTTATATTCAATCTGTTTATCCATTTTTATACATCATTATAGGACACGATTCTAAACCTGAAGCAAATACGATTCTCAAGTAGACTACATGATAAGAAACAGTGGTGATAGGCAATTAATGAGCCACTTAAATTTGAATCAAGCTATTTTTTTTTTTTAATTCATCCAGATTTATGTAACTTATCAACACGTTGGATGAAAAATAAGCCTTATGTAAACGTTACAGTGTGAAAAATCGAATCAAATCGAATTTGAAAAATCCATCAATTCAATTTTATATTAATTCCAAAAAAAATAAAAAAAATAAACAAAGAGTCAATTCAATTTCAATTTGAAATTTCAAAATTAAAATTAATTCAATTTCAATTTCAATTTTGAAAATTTAGAATCAATTTAATTTCAATTTCATCCAAAATAGAATTGATCGAATCAATGTGCAACCCTAGTTGAAACTCTTGTGAGCCTACCACTAAGTCATGAGTAGGGATCCAAATTACAAGCATATCCAAAATTACACTAATCTACTCTATCAACATGGCAAAGCATCAGAGTTTGTGCCTTATATAGTCGTCCAATGTCATAGATCTCTATCTCTATTGTATTAGGCTGAGTTTCCTTATTGAGACCAACCGTGGGGCCCACGGTCAACCCTTAACCTCTAGTTAAACATGTGTCTCCATATTAAAGGTACGGATTTGGTCTTGCCCCGTGTCATCTTGTGCTTTGTTGTGTCATCTTGGGGAGTTAAAACTACAAATGCAAGGGCAAAAGCGTCGGCCGCGGCTTCGGTGGATCCCGAGGTCCATGGAGGTGGGTGGATTACTGACTGTGTGGCCCACCTTGATGTATGTACCTTACATCCACTCCGTCCATCCATTTTTACAGCTAATTTTAGGGTACGATCCCAAAAGTGAAGTAGATAAAAATCGCATGGGGACTACCTCACATGAAGCAGTAGTGATTGAGTACTCACTGTTAAAAGCTTCTTGGGGCCACCGCAATGTTTATTTGTCATCCACCTATTGATAATGCCGCAAAGACATGGATAAGGGGATCATATAAGTATCAGATTGATCCAAAGTGGCCCAGTTTTTAATGGTTAATCACCACTGTTTCCTGGGTCCACCTAAGATTTGGATCTGCTACATTTTTTGGATCATACCTTAAAAATACCGTCAAAACAATGGACAGTGTGGATGTAAGGCACGTACATCAAGGTGGGCTCCACAGGCAAGGATCTACGCACCTCGATGGATCCGGCATCCACCCAAGCCGCGCCAAAACCGGCCGGGTCCCAAATTTCTACCGTTGCAAGCTCCATCGGCGCGGCTCGATTCGTGGCGCAGAAACGTCAGCCACACATGCTAGCTAATGAGCCGAGCCGAGCCGAGCAAGCGGATGTAAGTGTAAGCCACCCACGCCTGGCATAATCCGAAGCTCGTGGAATATTCGCGCCCTGTTTCCATTTCTTTCTTCTCACAATATCCATACAGCTCACGAAAAATCCATGTGCAAGGGTATTTTGGGAAAGATATGTTGAGAAATGATACGATGCTCTAAGGAAGCACCCATACAAACTACCTTTTACCTTACACGTGACCGATTGATACGTATCTGAACCGTACATCTTGTGAGGCTTACTATGGATGGTTCACATTGAAAAAGCATAATCTACGTATGAATCTGCATATCATATTAGCAGCACTCAAATGGATGGATAAGACAGAGAAAATTATGAACGGTTGACATTGGACGGGACGGGTGAAGAAATGGATGGCTGTTTGTTCGCCGTTGATTAGGAAATCTGGGAAGAAAAGGGCCCGATCGACGGACGACATCCCGGTAGGAGTCTCTACCGTATCATTCACATTTGGATAGGAAAAGTGGTACGCCGGAAGCTGTGTGGAAGCCACAGATATGAATTGATAAATCCACTCCGTCCATCAATTTTTCAAGACCAGGACAGGAATCTTAAAAATAAGTTATATACAAAACTCATGTGGGCCATACGAAATAGAGAGGATTGAACGGCCACCATTGGAAACCTTTTTGGGGGCTACAGAAGTTTTGTATCGGGGGTGATAATTATGACTACAGTTTTTCTGAGTGGTAATAACCTTGTGAACGGTTTGGATGGTATGTAAACAATCATGGTCGGCTTCAAGAAGGTTTCAACGGTGGACGTTTTCTTTCCCACTACTTCATTTGCTGTGGCACACATGATTTTTGGATCTGACTGATTTTTAGGCTTCTGCCACATTGTGGTCTTGTAAAACTGATGGACGGATTGGATGGCCCCACAAGGCTTCAGACTACATGACTTCTTTCGTCCAGGGTACAGGCAGGCAATCCACGTCCGGAAAAGAGTGCGAATGGATTAGGTGCGGCCCCGGCCTCGCCCAACACGGTGCGTCCCTGATCGTGGGCCAAACTTGGTGTATATGGAGTATATCCATGCCGTCCATCTGTTTGGAGGCTTATTTTAGAGCTTGAGCCCAAAAATAAAGCAGATCCAAATCTGGATATAGTGGTGATCGACTATTAAAAACTTTTTGTGGGCTACAAAAATTTTGGATCAATCTAATATTTGGTCTTCCCCTTCATCCGCCTCTTTTAACCTTATCAACAGATTGGATGGAAAATAAACACTACGGTGGGTCATAGGGAGGTTTTCATGGTGATCGTTCAGCCACCATTGTTTCCTATATTGTGGTCCACCTGAGATATTGATCTGATTAATTTTGGTCTTATTCCCTCAAAATAATCTGAAAAAACGGATGGACGGTGTGAATATACTATACACACATCAAGGTAGGCCGGTCAAGGCTGCACTGTGTTGTGGGTAGCCGGTGCCGCTCGGGAACGCACGCGGGCACAAATTAGGTATAAACGTCGAAAACATGAGGACCACAGGAGTTTTGAATCAGGATAATATTTGTGTTTCCAGTTCATCCCAGTAGTAATGACGTTATGAACGGTAGGGATGTCATATAAACATCACTGTAGACTCAGCGAGGTTTCAACGGTAGTAATTTACCTACCCACCTTTTCTTTTAGTGAGGCCCACTTGAGTCTTCCATTTGGTTCATTTTTGTCCTCACGTCCTAAAATGAGCTCCCAAAACGTATGGACGGGGTGGATTCATAAAAAAATTATCACTGTGAACCCCACCTTGGTTCCCGGCGCAGGAACATCGCGCGCAAGGCTTTCGCAGGAAATCCGCGCCCGGGAAAGGAGGTGTGACATGGCTGTATCAGGCTTGCTGATGTGGCAGGTCACCTCTGACAATGGGCCCTACACAAATACAAATGTGACACGTTCGTGCCACCTCAGGCCTATCTCGGGACAAGCTCGGATAGTACCTAATCCACTCCCATGTCACGCCTCTTCTCTCCCAATGCCCATACGCTACGTAGTAGATGTTCGGGTAGTTCCTAATCCGCTCCCGTGCCGCACCTAATCCTATCCGGAAAGGAGGACGCCATGTCATCAACGACTCAACGGTGTCTATGTTAGGAGAGAGAGGCGGGAATCGTTTTCACGTATTACTTACTATTCCATCTCTCGCTGAAAATATCCGAATCTGCCCCTGGAATATTCTCGAATCCGGAATCGATCTGAAGGAAATATACTCATGCAATAGACGGTGGTTATTCATTCTCCATACATATGGCATAATGGACATGAATCCAGGCCATCAATTACGGTCCCAACCATCTGATCCTCACATCGTTTGAGCCCAAACCATCTGATTTTCAAACTACGAATGCATTTGATCGGCCCGGTGCATCTTAACTCTCCAATTCCATCGGTTGGTTTGGTCACCAACATTGTTTCTGATGATCTGACGGCCATATTTTTTGTATGGTTAGATCATCAGATCAATGAGAATTTTGCGCTATGGTCATCCACAATGGGACCCACAGTGTTGACGGTCCAGATTTGGTGTTTAAGCTTGTCAACTACAGATGCATTCGAAAAGTGGCAAAGAGCATATACCATAGTATAATCCATTCCTTGATGCGCGATATATCCACTTTTTATATTTAAATATGGTCACCTTCGGAAAATCTAAAACAAGAAAAGAAAAAGAAAGAAAATGATTTTTTTTTCCCCATCTTTTCTGCAAAAAAAATGCTAAGAAATTATTTTTGACGAGTTCACACGGATAGAGAAATGATCGGGTGCATTCATAGTACCGTAAGTTAAGTACTTCTAGTTGCATCATGATACTTGAATGGTCCAATCTATCGATCTGAACTGTCCATTAGATGCACAATACATGTCATGGAATACATTTTAAAATCACACCAATCAAGCAAACCTAAGCATCCAATAAATGGTCTACGACATCAACTGTCAAGATGCCTTATCAAAGAGAATGTCCAATAAAAATTGTAGCTATTTCTAGAGGCTTTGGATCACTGGTTCCAAACAATCACTTCTATCCAATGTATGGACATTAGAAATATGGCCAACATCTAGGGATGGATTGGATGATTGGATTAGTGTGATTTTTTTTCAGTGGTGGCTCGTATTATGTCTCATACACTTGATGAACAAGGACAGTTTAGGTAGACTGATCAGACATTTAGACTTAGTCAAGACATGGGACATTCAATTCAACAAAGTAAAAGAAAAATCTTCATTAGATTTGAAAGTGCTGTGAGATATTTGACTGGTTGAGTATATCAGTGTGGCGCGCATCTAACCATAACTTCTAATGGTATTATAAGCTTATTATTGCCTCAAATTTCCGTGGCCTAAACGGCAATTGTCATATTCAGAAATTAGTTGCTGTGAAATTTGATTGTGATTCAAATGCTATCTATATGCCACCCACCAACTGACACAGCTGGATTGGAGATGAGCCACGAGCTGACTGTGGGCACATGAGCCGACGCGGAGATTAAGTGTGAGTTAGCAGCTGTGAGTTTTCATCCAAGTCTGCGCCGATGCGCCAATTAGCCGATGTGCCAGTTCGCCCACTATCTAAGATAATCTTATGGTATTATAATTTAAATATTAAAAATTACTGAAATTTTTAAAAAAATTGAAGAAAACTTGATCAAATTACTAGATTGAACATGCATTCATGTCATGTTGGGGTTTCCGGCATCTAAGTCATCATGTAGAATCCTAAGAAAAATAGATCTTAGACAAAATCCCGGGGCATTTTTATTTTATTATTATTATTTTTTTATGGGATAAGTTCACACACCCCATTGTTAGTACCGCTTGAGATCCCATGGCCTTTAATGCGAGCCATTTAAGCCATTCGTATTCTTATACATATTTTAAAATCTCGGTATTTCACTATCCATGTCCTGCAACGTGTACCGTGTGCTTCTGAGATTTTCTTTTTTCTTTTTTGGAAATATTTTTGTATTGAGCAATTGACACTAGAGTGGGATCCGCTAGCACAACAAGCATGCCATGCAATGTGGATTACCTCTGGCATTGGACGCACCCTGTCAAATGTCTGTAGAAAATTGTAATGTGCGCGTGTATGACATGTGATGCATAATGAAAAACTAAAGATTTTTAGTATGAAACAACGATGATTTTTCATTCTACACTATGGGTCCCACACTGTACATTGTACACATGGTAGTTTTTCATTAGCACTGGAATAGGTGCGACGCAATTCGTGTCCCATTCCATGCAATGCCAAGAGGTGCTAAATAGCGCTACGCCCCGTGCGGCGTATATGCTGAGTATCTGAGTTATGAGAGAGAAGCGCCTAATGGCGTTAGGCGCCAAATGGCATTACGTGCCATGTGGCGTATATTCTGAGCATCCAAGTTATGAGAGAGAGGGGCCAAATGGCGTTATGCGCCGTGCAGCGTATATTCTGAGAATCCGAGTTATGAGAGGAGAGGGAGAGAGGAACATTCTGCGCCACTGCAGACCCTATGGCGCTTCTACCATGCATGCTTCAAGCGACAACTTGAACCCATACAAAAGCGCCATATTTCAGACATAGATCAAGCAAAAAAAAAAAAAAACAAAAAATAAATCATTTATTTAAACCATGACATTGCAAGCTACAGCTTATGACCCAAGTAATAGCAATTAGCAAAAGAGTAAGAAATGGTTTTACCAAAAATGAAGTAAGAGGAGTAAGAAATGCTAGTTCCAACACCCAAATAAAAGCATGCCAATCATAGAAGAACATGAAAAGAAAAGCAAAGGATACGTTTTTTTATAGATTTTTTTCCCGTACATGGGCACCATCTAGAAATTGCTTTTGATTATTTAAACTATTCATGAAGGAACCACCTTATCTGAATATGCTACACTCAAAGACATATGTAGTAGTTTTATAAGCGAAAGCATTATTATATGCATCATAATTATGGAATGCATGGGTATATTCGATTTTGGTCCCTTTTGTGCTTCATTTGACATCAAAGCGTCCTGCCCTTTGGCCCACCTCTTGAACCGTTGTCTTTAATACTCAATCTACTTCTTGGTAATGGCGAAGAAGCAGTAGGAGTCTAGTGGCTAGTGATATGGGGCTCTTTAGGCACGGTTTGTATGTGAAGAAAGTTGCATCAGGCACCAACGACATGATCATGATAAGGAGGAGGTGTCCTCCAACCTTTGCAAAAAGGAAGATTGACCATAAGGATAGCTTATTCCTAGTTCGGTGTATTTATTATATACGGTGTCCTATGCACATGCATGACATTCTACTGTATTAGAGAAGCACTGAGAGTCTACTGATATGGACCTCTTTAGCTGCCGTTTGGATTTAAAAAGGTCGTGCCAGCACCGAAGATATGGCTGTATATGGTTTGTCAAACCCTTTAGTGCACCAAATCTAAGGAAAATAAGAACATGTTTCCAAATCCTTGCAAAAAGGTAGAATGGCAGTAAGGAAAGCCTTATCCATAAATCAACGCACCAAATACATTAAGTGTCCCATTCCATACACATGGTTGATATGTGCCAAACGTACCACATGTGCAACCATCAAAGTTCACATGCCCCACGTGTGCACATGTGCCACCCATCATCTTCAAGTGACCAACATATGCCACATATGTCAATATGCACATGTACACGTAATATAAATGTCGCATATGCTACCATTAAAATTAAGATTTCAAAGCATTTTTGACGTAGGGAGGATGTGGTAGGTCGATCACTGTCTCTCTAATCGGATAGTCCTCGTTTACACGAGAAGAAATAAAATGATAAAAAGAGAATTAATTGCGAATAATTGTTTATGATAAAATTAATTCCAAATAATTTTTTATGATAGATTGAATGAATAGAAACGGAATTACAATGCATATAAATAGGAAACTAAATTCTATGTAAAGTATCATACTTCTACTCAAACTCCTAAAAAGTCCAACTTACTATAAATAGTAAACTTACTATTTTATATAAGTCTCTCGATCTTACTAGAACTAATATTTTTTGCCAAAAATAGAAAGTTTTCAAACGAGCCCAACCATGTTATTCTACTAATTATTCTAAGCCTTTATCATATTGGGCACTAATTCTAAAACCCTACAAATCAAAAGTTATGATCGAATTAAAACTTATTATAAATAATAAAATTGAAAATAAACTTGCCTAATGACCGTCGATCCGGTCGAATCTCGTGATTCGGGCATGGGCAACCCAGCATAGTGAGGTTGGGTGGCTAAAGTAGCTCGTGCTACCCCAAAATCATATATTATATGTCCAAAAATGTAACTCATTCCGGATTGCAAGATACAACCGTTTTACGGTCCTGATGGTTTTGATCGCTTTTAACTCTGACCGATCTTCTTTTGGTCCATCTGGGCCATGAAATAATCAGCGACCCGTTTTACATCAGTCTCTTCCACTTTGAAAAAACTTAACCCCGAGTTCTCGTCCAGCTTTGGTTCATGATATTCGTACAAATCTGCCACGTTGAAAGTCTTTGAAATCTCCATGTCATCTGGAAGATCAACAACGTAGGCATTGTTATTGATCTTCCGAATGATCGGTACCGATCCAATCTTCTTGTGCTTTAACTTGTTGTAGGTCCCTGTAGGAACTCGCTCTTTGCATAGATAAACCATCATTTGATCACCTATTTCGAACACTTTGGCACACCGATGCTTGTCGGCCACTTCCTTGTATTTCTTGTTCGAAGTCTGTAATTTGTTGCACATGTTTATATGTATGTCCATGATTCGGTCCACCATATGTTCAGCTGCAACACTCATACCGAAAAGCTTAGGCAGGGGAACCAAACCAAGTGTATAACGAGGCACGCATCTATAAACAATTCGGAACAGGGATTTCCCTGTCGATTGGTTTGAAAATGCGGTATAAGTTTGATTACCGCTTTTATAGAAGCAAGAAACATGTTACCTTGTCCTAGAGGGGGGTGAATAGGACACTTTTTAAAATTACCAAATTACACACTTGTAAACATGCAAAGTATTCTTAGAGAACTTACTTCAAGTACAAGATATGCAGAATATTAATCAATAAAAAACACAAGTGAAAGAAGTAAAGCAGTTCATCCATTCATCACACAACAAGAGATTTTTATAGTGGTTCGGTTATGTACCTACTCCACTCCTGGCTGATCCACTCACTCCTTGAGTGACCGGATTTCACTATCACTATGGTTTTAAATGAGGTTAACCATAAACCTTAACAGCCTACAAAAGGACTTAAAACTCAACACATGGATTCATCCTTCCATAGGACTAATCCATGAACCACTTTGTCCTACACAAGGGCTTGTCCTACTCAAGGACTTGTCCTACGCAAGGACTCTAACGAGTTTGGGTCTTCAAACTCTGAAACCCAAATCTCAACTTTGAGGAGGTTTCTTGGACTCAAAAGACTAAATATACTTAGCTGATTAAGCCCCTTGATGATGCCTTTGTTGAAGAAGCTTCGGCTTGCATGGAAGATACCTTCTTCAGCTCCCTCGATCAGCAACCTTGCTACGGATGACTCCTTGTAGATTCCAAGGTGAGGGATTAGGGTTAGGTTGAGGCTATATTGGGATATGGCTTTTATATGAGGAGTAGCTTCTACCTAAACCACCATTAATGGCATTGATGACAAGAGTATAACTTTGAGAGGTAGGTCAAGATGCCATTAAAGAGGGGTTGAGTTCATGATTCAATCGAAGCTTTGAATGCTCTTTAATGTTGGTCAAATCAACATGAATTGAAGTATGAACTCAACAAATCACAGGGTATGAGAGAAGGGGATCTCAAGGAGAAAACACAAACAAACCCTAGATAATGCTCAAGGTGATTTCCACAAGATCCAACCGAGTTCCATATATAGAGATAACTTTCAACGGTCAGAAAACGGTCACCTCGATAGGATACGATCGATCGGACATAAGTATTAGCTTGATTTGAATTTTTGCTGAAAAACAGGTGCTCCGATTGATCGGACTTAGTTCCGATTGATAGGAGGACCCTGTTCGATTGATCGGACAGATGGTCCGATTGATCGTAATTTCTTCCAGAGAGTTTATGTGTTTTTCTGGATTTTCGTCCGATGGATCGGATGTCCTTCCGATGGATCGGAGCACCCCGTCCGATTGATCGGACAGATGTTCCGATTGATCGTAATTTCTTCCAGAGAGTTTATGTGATTTTCTGAATTTTCGTCCGATGGATCGGATCATTCTCCGATTGATCGGAGCACCCTGCCCGATTGATCGGACAGTCCTCCGAGTGATCGGAAAAATGTCCAGAGAGTTTTTCGGAGTTGCTGGACAAATCTCCGATTGATCGGACATAACTTCCGATTGATCGGACACCTATCGGACACAGCTCCGATGGATCGGACACCTATCGGAGACAGCAGATATACTATTTTTCATCTTTTAAGCAACAACTGCCATAATGGACACTTCCATAGCTGATCTTTATGGAAGGTGGACTATAGATGGGGCTAAGGATGTAACTAGGAAGGATTAGGCCATCTATAGAAGGGTTTTGGGATCAAAGGTTTGGATGAAGAGGCTTGAAGCTTGACTGGATGAGCGATCTTCTTTGAGTAGCTTCTGTCTTCAGCCACAAGCAGACTTGACGACACACTAACCATGGTAATTGACAAATCTTTGCATTAACATGGTTTACCATGTTGTACATTGAATGCAAACTCCGCTTGAGCTAGGGCCATGTCTCACTGCTAAGGCTTATCACCTGAAAGACAACGGATGAGATTCCCTAATGTGTGGTTTACTACCTCAGTCTGTCCATCTGTCTGTAGATGGTAAGCACTGCTGAATTGAAGTCGCGTACTGAACCGATTCCACAAGGCTCGCCAAAAATGGCTAACGAACTTCGTGTCCCAGTGTGACGTGATCGTCTTAGGAATCCCATGTAGTCGCATAACTTCTCTGAAGAAGATGTTCACAATATGTACCGCATCAAATATCTTCTTGAACGGAATGAAGTGTGCCATCTTGGAGAATCGGTCTACCACCACGAACATTAAGTCCATGCCTCGTTGTGTTCGTGGGAGCCTCAATACAAAATCCATAGATAAATCCTCCCAAGGGGCATCTGACACGGGTAATGGCATGTAAGGACTTGTATTTTGAGATTGCCCCTTAGCGATCTGACAGATATGACACCGTTATACCGCCCTTCCAACATCACGAGCAAGTTGCGGACAATAATACTATTCTTCCACCATCGTTCTAGTCTTATCTCTTCCTAGATGACCTCTAAGGCCACCGCTATGTAGCTTGATAATAATTTTATCCCGCAACGAACTCTGTGGAATGCAAAGTTGATTTCCTTTGAAGAGGAAACCATCCTGAATTAGAAAGTCACTCGGGTGACCCTCTTGGCACTTTGTCCATGCATCTGCAAAATCTTCGTCATTGGCATAAAGTTCCTTGAGAGAGTCGAATCCGACTACCTCACTGCTTACAGTGATAAGAAGAGATGCAAGTCGGCTAAGTGTATCTGCTGCCTTGTTCTACTACCCTGACTTATGTTTTAAAACGAATGTGAATTCCTATAAAAATGAAATCCATCTAGTGTGCATACGATTCACATTAGTTTGAGTATTAACAAATTTTAAAGCCTGATGATCAGTGTATAATATAAACTCCCTTTGATTAAGATAGTGGCGCCAATGACGCAGTGCCTGAACCATTGCGTATAATTTAAGCTCATAGGTCGACCACTTCTGTCGTGCGTCACTGAGTTTCTCACTGTAGAAGGTAAATGGCCTACCATCCTGAGAAATGACTCCCCCAATGCCGACATAGATGCATCATATTCTACCTTAAACAACTTATCGAAATTAGGAAGTATCAAGACCGGTGTAATGGACAACCGATGTTTGATTTCTACGAAACTCTTCTCTGCCCTTTCGGTTCATTGAAACGGACCCTTCTTCATACATTCAGTAATCGGCGCGACGAAAAGTTTCGCACAAATCGACGATAGAAGGTTGCCATCCCATGAAAACTTTATACCTCATGAATGTTCGTGGGAGTCGGCCAATCCTGAATTACTCGAACTTTTTCTTCGTCCACTCGGATACTCGTGGACGACACAATGAACCCCAAAAACAATAATTGATCAGTTAAGAAACTACACTTTTTCAGATTTAAGTATAGTTTGTTATTGGCTAACACTTATAACACTTCTTTGAGGTGGGTCATGTGCTCCGTTTCATTCTGACTGTATATTAGAATGTCATCAAAGTATATATACGACAACAAAACGGCCAATGAATGACTTTAATACTTGGTTCATTAAACGCATGAAGGTGCTTGGTGCATTGGTTAGACTGAAGGGCATAACCAGCCACTCATACAGCCCTTTCTTGGTCTTGAAGGCCATTTTCCACTCATCACATGGCCTAATACGAATTTAATGGTATCTACTCCGTAAGTCCAGTTTGGAGAACACTTTGCAGCCCTCGAGCATGTCAAGCATGTCATCCAACTGTGGTATTGAGAGTTGCATATTGAGGCTTGCCCTGAATTGAGAGTCGCATGTCATCTAACCGTGGTATTGGGAATTGCACGTTGAGGCCTTGGGGGACTGCTTCTCAAGTCCCGGTTCGTGGCCGTATGAGGTTGAGGATGCCCTCTTATAAGTTCATTGCCTTTCGCTAACGTTGTATCCTAAGTGGGTCTTGTGACGGGGTTTCGTATTGCCGGATAGGGTCGAGAAGGGGGTAGCGATAACTGTGTTTCTACCCAGGTGGCCAATTGATTGGCCTCATTTAACGTCAAGACTGGATGCATCTGGAACCAATTCTAGATTGCAAATCGCAACCCACTAATGAACCGTGATACTTATTGTGCCTCTAATTTCAATAAATTATTCTGCGTAGCCAATCGCTGGAATTCTTCGAAATATTCGGCTACGATTTAATTTCCCTGACGACAATTTTGATATTGTTGGAACAAAATTTGTTCATAGTTGCTAGGGAGGAATCGAGCCCTGAGCTGTCTCATCTGAGGCCATGTTCGAATGGGTGCCTTATTCTGATGGGCGCAGAAAATCTTTAGGTTTTCCCACCATGCTGATGCACTGAATATTAATTTATATGCAATTAATTTTATCTTCTTGTCATTCGTCACTTCCATATAGTTGAAGTATTACTTGACCTCTGCTAGCTAGTCGAGGAACTCTTCTATTCGAAGTAGACCATTAAAGGTGGGAAGATCAGCTTTGTCCCGATAATCTCATTTTGCTCGTTCCACATGCTCATTCCCTAGCGCAGGCCGTCGTACCAAAATGCCTTCGACCTTGTCATCACTTAGTTCTGATTCATCTAGTGTAGCCCTACAATTATCCACATGGGGTGCTCTACAGAATACAGGGTTGTCTCGTATAGCGAGCGCTGGTGGTTGTTAGTCACCTTGGGCTCGGGGCGGAGCTAGCGATGCCGCAATCTGATCGAGGGTTGCCTGTATACCTTGCAAGAGTAACCAGTTCTCCCGTTGCACTGTTTCGAAAGCTGTCGCCGTTAGATAGTCCCTTAGAACATCGTCCTTAGGATGAGGATCCAACCCTTCATTAGAGGCCATCATCCTGAGGAAGAAACCTCGCTTTGATACCACTAACACAAGGAGGACGTGATAGATCGATCACCGTCTCCTTAACTTGGATAGTCCTCATTTACACGAGAAGAAATAAAAGGATAGAAAGAGGAATTTAATTCCCAATAATTATTTATGATAGATTGAATGAATATATAGAAAACATAATTACAATGCATATAAATAGGAAACTAAACTCTAGGTAAAGTATCAGACTCCTACTCAAACTCAAAACTCCTAGAAAGCCCGACTTACTACAAATAGTAAACTTACTATTTATAAAAGTCTCTCGATCCTATTAAAACTCATGGTTTTCGGCCAAAAATAGAAAGTTTTCAAATGAGCCCAACCATGATGTTCTGCTAATATTTATTCTAAGTCCCTTATCATGTTGGGCACTAACTCTAAAACCCTACGGATCAAAAGTTATGATCAAATTAAAACTTACTATAAATAGTAAAGTTGAAAATAAACTAGCTTAATGACCATCGATTCGGTCGAATCTC
The DNA here is from genome assembly GCA_003013855.2 of Liriodendron chinense. NCBI lineage: Eukaryota > Viridiplantae > Streptophyta > Magnoliopsida > Magnoliales > Magnoliaceae > Liriodendron > Liriodendron chinense. The sequence continues at coordinate 2,004,333 of ML058343.1, read as the reverse complement.
GCGATTCGGTCATGGGCAACCCAGCATAGTGGGGTTGGGTGGCTAAAGTAGCTCGTGCTACCCCAAAATCATATATTATATGTCCAAAAATGTAACTCATTCAGGATTGTGAGATACGACTGTTTTACGGTCCTGATGGTTTGGATCACTTTTGACTCTGACCGATCCTCTTTTTGTCCATTTGGGACATGAAATAATCAGCGACCCGTTCTACATCAGTTTCATAAATAAAGAGTGGAATAATTACTATCTCGATAGCATGACCTGAATAGCATACAACAGCTCGTGATAACAAAACTTCGATTGCATCCAAACAGCCCATTAGGGTTCATTCGGACATGCAATTCAATCAAGTAGTCATAGTTCAATGAAGGAAATGACCAAAACAAAGGTTGGGCCATTTTAATTTTTAATGATGAATGAGCCCAAATCACGATTTCATGCATTTTAGATCAGAATGCAACAGGTAAGAGTTACTATACTGGTCCCATATAACGAGTCCCACTTTATCATTTCCATTTCTTGGATTGAATTATTGCATCCAAACGTAGCCTTTAGCATCAGCTTTGATACTTCAAGTTGTCCTAAGTAGTCTTTTGTGCATGTGATCCCATCACTTCTTAAGAAATCTTCGGCTTCTGATATTTTCTTCAATGAGGTGAAATCACACACCATGTATTTTGTGGGCCACCGTACCATGAAGCAGGAGATATGACCATTTCTCAATGCATGGGTCCATACAGAAGTATGGTCCACAAGCGTGGAACCCCACCTCTCTTTTATGTGCCCTCCATTGTCCATCCCATTGTCTTCCATAGAAACTTTCAGAAGGACGAAGACTCACAATGGAATTAGGCCTTACACAGAAACTTTCAGAAGGACGAAGACTCCCAATGGAATTAGGCCGGCTTCCGAACCATCCCTCTTCATTGTTGATTTCTTACTGCTATTAGAAGCCATCATCACCATACGAACATGAGATGACATTACCAAATGAATCGATCTCTTCTACAGATGCACCTTACGGCAAACATTTTATAAAGCACACTTCACACCATCTACCTCCCGCAGTGCAGCATGCAAAGGCTGTCCATAATGAGGCCCACCAAATGAATGGTACAATCAAATCGACCAATTTCTTTGCCCACACACGAACTGTTTTGCACTTCTGCTGGGTTGCAAACATTGCTTCATTGCCCTCTCTGAATTCAGCAACTATACTGTTCCTCTTTTTTTTTCTTTTTTTTTTTTCTTTTGGTTACATTGTTTAGTTCAATCTGCAGTAGAGCACTTTAACAAGAGGAGTAAGATGAGACCATATCTACCAGTGCAAAATTGGGAAACCTCTAAGTTGTTACTGAAATCCCCTCCAAGCAGTTGTTATTGCAAGAATTGTTTAGGACACAATAACATATTTTACAAAGCTCTGTCCTGACATAAACAAGGCTGGAAATATGATGGAAGAAAATCCCAGAGCTAAGCAATGGCAGCAAGGAAGCTTTTCCTGTCACACCTCCGTGGGAGGTTTTAACCGTATCAATCGCCTGCTGATTCTATCCTTGTCTGGATTCTCCAACATCCCCTTCACAATATAAATCAAGGAAAAGATTAATCAAATTATTAGGAGAAGAAATACTCAATTTTATTGTTGTGGGAAATAGATATACAATTTGCAAACAAGTAATGTATTGTGCTTTAGAAAGAGCAGTGTCATGGTTACTTGGTTAAGTTGACACCCCATGCATGCCAGTTAGCAATGTTTACAAGACCTCTCTTAACTAGGTGGGTCCCACTAGTTAAGAGGACAACAACACATTCAATGTATGATGCTCGTGCTTTGAATCATCCATTTCTTCATTCACATGTGGCCCACGTAATGATCGAGCCAGCCTGGTTTTTGGCCATGGAATATACGCTGAGAAGACCAGATGAATGACCCAAATCATGCACACTTGTGAGCACAGCAATCAAATTTATATTTAGAAAGAACAATCATCACTGTCAAAACCAATGTCCAAATACTATCTGATCATTTGGAACTTGGGCACATGATCTGGTTTAGCTGGGCTACAATTAATGAGTTCATATTCTGATTCTAAAGGTGTGCCAGTATGCTCATTCACTTGGTAGAGTCATGGTGCAGTAGAACTAGATCGAACATCATCTCTATCGTAGGATAAACAATCCGAATCCACGGATTTATTGAGAACAGTTACTACTCAATCTTTCTTGATTTCTCAAGGGGCTACTTGAAGAACACAAGCGAAAAGACGAAATATCTGATAATTGTATTAAAATAATGAATAATATTCTAAAACAAAATTAAACAACTATATATATGATTCCAAACCCTAAGTTATGTAACCTAGGTGTCCTAATTGCAAAAGGAAAAAAAATCAATGCAAAAACAGAGCAAAGCAGTTCTAAATAGAAAGTTCGCGCTAGTTTTTGCGCAACTGTCGATCGGTTGTCCGTGGGCCATGACCGGTCGGATATGGCCAAAAGAAATCTAGAGATTACAGACTACTGGCCTAGGAAATTCGATCAGCCGGGCGACTAATCGGGGTCGGTCGTCAGTTCTCACGACCGGTTGGGTGGGGTGCAAAACAGTCCAGAGAGTTGGACTGCTTGCGAGTGTAAATTCGGCCAGTCTGCAGGCTAGTGGGGATAGGTCTGGGCAGCGGGCGACCGATCGTCAGGAGCTCTTTTTGCACTATCTCCCCCTGCTTCAGCTCCTTCTTTGTGGTCTTCTTTTGGTCTTTCTTCTTTTCCATCTTCAGCAAGTGGAGGTCAGTTACACCCTCTACATCAGTCTCCTCTCCTTGAAAAGAACTCGACTTTGATTTTGCATTTCCTTCCGACTCGTGGTACTCATACAAGTCGGCGACGTTGAACGTGTGGGAGATCTTAAATTCCTCTGGAAGATAAAAAAAAAAGGCATTGTTATTAATCTTTCTGAGGATCGGCACGGGTCCGATCTTCTTGTGCTTGAGCTTGTTGTACGTACCGGCAAGAAAACACTCCTTGCGTAAGTGAACCATGACTTGATCTCCCACTTTGAAGACCTTTGCGCAACGATGCTTATCTGTGTCTTCCTTATAATTGTTGTTTGATTCCTGTAGCGTCTTCTGGACTTCAGCGTAAACTTCTGCAATTCTTTCCGCCATGTTTTCAACGGCTACACCTCTTCCTGGAACCTTGGGCATTGGAACTAAGTTGAGTGTGTGGTAATGAGTTTGTCAATAGATAATCTGAAACAATGACTTCTCGATAAATCGATTCATCATATTGTTGAAGGCGAATTCAACTTGAGCTAGGGCTAAATCCCACTGTTTCGACTTGTTTCCTGAAATGCAATGTATTAAGCTCTCTGTAGTTCTATTCATGACTTTAGTTTGTTCGTCCGTCTGTGGATGATATGCACTATTAAACTAAAGCTGTGTATCAAATCGACTCCACAAAGTTTGCCAACAGTGGCTGACAAACTTTGTATCACGATCGCATGTTATAGTCTTCGGAATGCCATGGAGTCTCATAACCTCTCTGAAAAACAAATTCGCCATGCTTATTGCATCATAGGTCTTCCAACATGGTATAAAATGTGCCATCTTAGAAAACATGTCTACAACCACTAACACATAATCCATTCCTTACTGCATCCGTGGGAGACCTAAAACAAAATCCATTGAGATGCCTTCCCAAGGACCTTCTGGCACTGGTAAAGGAGTGTAGAGCCCAATGTTTTGAGACTGACCCTTTGGAGTCTGGCATGTATGACATGTTGTATCATTCTTCCAACGTCTCGACCTAGATGAGGTCAATAATAGCGTTCTTCTACAAGGGCCTTCGTTTTGTCTTTGCCCAAATGCCCTCTAGTTCTTCACCATGGAGCTCAAGTATCAACTTCTCCCGTAGGGAGCATTGCGGAATGCATAGCCGATTCCCATAATACAGGAACCTTTCTTGGATGTGAAAGTCACTACATTAACCTTCCACACTTTTCAGCCATGTGTCCTTAAAATCTTTATCTTTAACTGTAACACCCCAATTTTCCTAACTCGGGTTCTAGACCCATGTTTCAAAGACCCGCGCGTTAGCCTATGAGGAAAACCCACATTTCAATCCATTTTTTAGTATCATTCCAAGAAGGGTATTCACCACGGAAGAAAACAAACCATGCATATAGGAAAGATACAATAAAGATCTTAGAGTGGTGCCTATAGGGCTTATTGTAACGCCCCCAAAATTCGACACTCGAATATATAACTCAAATATCGAATCAGGGCTGTTATGAATGAATCCTTCACAATCACAACTGAAACTTTCATCCTTTCCATTCACAAGGTACCAAATATATGGAATAAAAATAAATCAACTTTGAAGATTTAATTATAATCAACGAGTCTGTGATGTTGTTCCAAACTATCTAAACTAATGGCCATCTAATGGGCCTTATTACATCAATGCGTTCAAACCAAAAATTAAAATAACTAATTCAAAGAAAATATCTTCTAGAGTATTCCCTCATCTGGAACCGCTTCCTCGAAGTCTTCTAAATCATCACCTGTCACTACGGTTAATCGCATAACACTGCGTCAGCTATAAAAGCTGGTGAGCATTCTCATATAGTTTAACACATGTAATTCGACATAGAAAATCACTTAACCATTAAAGTACCAATTTTCTACAATTCTAATAGTAATTTCATCAAACCAAAAACCTCTTGAACATGCACGTGATGCATGGAATGCAAGTATGCTTCAACATTCTCAACACGGTTATCAGTAGAACATCCAGGGCCAGTTTATAGTCGGGCCTACACTGTTTCACAACTGCATAGTTGGTCTCGTGTACACACCAGGGAACTCACCCAACCTGCCAAAATCATCTGATATCCACTGAGTACGCTAGTATGGTATCTTGCACACACCAGGGAGCTCAACCAACCTGTCCACAATCGATGGACTGTCAGAAGGGTATATTGCACACACAGGTGCTCAACCAGGGACTGTTGCACACACTTGGGCGCTCACCCAAACAACTATCAATGGGCCTATTGCACACACCCGGGTGCTCACCCTACGGTAATAACTGGAGTTCACAATCGTGCTATGCATGAATCAAATTATTATTTCAAAATCCCTTAAAGCAAATCTACACTCAGCTAATACATGTACAACACAATTTAACTGAAAATCTCCAAATAAATATTTAAAATTGATGCAATTCATAATCACTTGAAAGAACAATTACAAACCGAGATACGATGTTTAAACTTCTCATTAAAGCAAAGTAGATACTAAAAAAATTCTTAAAATAAATAAAATAATTAGAATTTTCATGTAAAAAAATATGAGAATGAAACTCACTCTCTTTCTTTCTTTCCTTCCTTCTTCTTTCTCTTCTTCTTCTTCTTCTTCTTCTTCTTCTTCCTGCTGCTGCTGGAAAGTTGCTCCAGCAATAGAAGGAGCCACCAGCAACCGTAAGCCTCCCTACGTTACTCTCTCTCTCTCTCTAACGTCTCTCTCTCTCCCTCACTCTCTCTACGTTTTTCTGGGGAAGGGGAGGGACGACTACATGTCCTTTTATATCCCACTGGTACGCTGAAGGTGGCGTAATGCGGACGGAAACTCCGGACGAGCGTAGCCGAGTTTGAGTGGGAGAAGGAAGGATCAAGATCTCGGATCTCCCACTACATTAACGTTTGGTACTATGTAAACCGTTAAAATCGTAGGTGTGGCCCACGCAAACAATCCTTTCAAGTTTCAGGGACCCATGCGTAGGATCGGCTCCGATCTTGCGCGTTCTATTTCGTCTGGTTCTAGGTTTCAACAGATTTAGCGGCCCACACAAGTCACTGATCACAAAGTTGAATCCATCCCTTAGTAGACCCAAGCGTGAGCTACACAATGGACGGAATGGATATTTGGATGGGGCCCACAGCAATGGACGGTGTGAACCGCCCAACGAACAGCAGACGCTGCTGTTGCAGCGTCGGGCGAAGAAGACGCGGCTTCTTCAGCCGTGCACGCGGTCAACGCGCGTTGACCGCGGCTCTATCGTGCACGCGGTGCACATGGGTTCCACAGTGATGTATGTGACAAATCTGCTCCGACCATCATGTAGGCCACGTGATTTTAGGGTATGACACAAAAATTGATGCAGTTCTGAGTTTAGATGGCCCACTTATGGCCCTGATTTCTGATTAGGGTACTTGTAGGATGATCAGGGGGCTGAAATTTGACGTGTATGGTTAGATTAGGTCTCTAAACTATTATGTGAAGTTTTACATGAAACGGATCGTCAGAAACTGGTACAGTTAAAATCATCTATATAGATTAAGTTAAATCAATGGTATTTTTCGTGTTTATGGTGAGTTTTGATAAACCTACCACTTCTACGCTGATCTAGGGTTTGTGTTAAGCAAATTTAATAAAGGATCCTGCATGAATTCCCTACAATTTATTAATTTATAATAATCCACATAATCTATTAATTAATTAACTGATTTGTTACTTTAATTATTTTTGAAAACTTGGGGTATTACACTTATATAAACCAAATATCTCAAATTTAAATTAGAATACACTAATGCAACAATTACAAAATTTAAAATAGCAATCAATAGACACAGCTCTTTGATCTATGACATCAGCAAAACCTGAGCATCCTGCTCCATTCTAGTATAACCTGTATATTATTCAAATCACCTGCACCAACTGTATGGTTGAAATATAACAACATGAGTGGTTAGCTCAGTGTGAGGTCCCCTCAAAATTACACACCAACACATTAATCAAGAATTAAAAAAATGTACAAAACATCCATGATGCAATCTTTCTTAAATGCATGAATGCATACACATGTCCCTTAGCCTGGGGATGCACATCCAGGTGGAAAATGTAGTCTGGAAATCACTAAAGACACACATCAACCCCACAATGCAAATCCATCAATTGGTGATCCGGAAGTCACTAAGGACACCCATTGGTCTCACCCAGTGGTTTGGAAGTTACTAAGGACACACATCAGCCCCACAATGCAAATCTATAACGAGTGGTCATTACCAGCAAAAATACCAAAGGTACGTGCTCTAAGTGAATGACGCACTTTATTGTGGTCTAAAGCCAGCAAAAATACCTCGATGGTACATGCTTTAAGCAACTAGACCACCCGACGGTAATATGGCTCGTCACCATATGTCATGTTTGCGTCATGATATGCATGATTAAACCGACTATTATTATTCCAATTTACAACCAAACCAGTTATGACATTCCCTTACAACTAACGGCCTTTCATCACAATAATTCTCCAAAATATTTCCACACAAGTTTAACTAGGGACAAAATCAATAATTTATCTCATATGACTCTTAGTCCAAGTCTATCGGGAATCCCAACAACTCATCTCAATAGGACATTCAGTCCAACAAGTCCATATAAGGACATCATCAAAAATATTTCCACACTAGTCCAACTAGGGGCATAATCAAGATCCCATCTCATTTAACATTTAGTCCAACAAGTCCATCTAAGGACATCATCAGGAATCTTCTCAATAAATCGCTTTCAAAAGCCACAGGTTTAAGGTCCCATCAAATATAGGTGATCGCAACTATCCAAATTCACATTCCACATTCATATTTCAAACATGAGGAGTAAAAATGATAATTTTAAAATTCGTAAATAATTCACAGTTATAAGGAGATTCACATATAACAAAATTAAACATATGATTTATGGCAAAATCAAACAGCAGAGGTAAGCATGAAACAGAGTAAAATTTTCAGCCATAGATAATAAAACTATTACTTAATTAACATGAAGGTGGAAAGCTCAAGGGGAAGAATCATCACTTTAAGAATCGAAACGTCTCCCAATGTTGCTTGAAACATGTGCACACGCACCAGAATTTATCCCTGCCACGTTTTAAATCATTTATGCAATTAGATTGTCATTTCTCATAACTTATATGATTAAGATCAACCCTAGGGTGGTGGCTCTAGAATTTTAGGGAGTTGGTTTATACAATTTAGATTCAGGATTTAGGGTTTAAATGACATATTTAATACTTTATGAAGATAGTGGATCCCATGGATGTGGCTCCACGTAGATTTTTAATTAAACATACTTTATATGCAGAAATAGTTTTGGGCTAAGTTTGAGTCTAATTCGTGATCACAAGGGGCCAGCTTTTGGAGAAATAAAATGGCCACTTGGCAGACCAATGTGTGGTCTTTAAAACACATAAGACGGATCTCTTTGTTTGCATGTGTATAATTTTTAAAAGAGGCCCAAACATGGGTACCTGGAGTCGTGCATAAATGATTTTGGCCCAACTTTGGGCACGTACCACCATCAAATGGTACCACCTTTTGGCGTGCTGTCAAGTTTCCCTAGTATACCCATGTATGATATCTAAATATCATAAGACATCGCCCACTGGATACGCACATATGATTTTTGGCACAATGCCAAACATGGGCACTTGAAATTCTGCACAGAAATTCATGCACAACATTTCTTGGCCCCATTTTGGGATCAGATTTCCAATATGATGGGGCTCACTTTGGCCCAAGTAAAATATCATTTTTCTTGACTGATATATAGGTTAGAAATTTCACCTGGTGGCCCTCACATATCTTGCACGTGAGGCCCACCACTGAGGCTCAAAGCGGCCCACTTGCAAGCTAGTTTAGTACGTAAAAAATACAGCAAAGTACAAAAACTTCAACAAATTGAAGATATGAAAGTAACCAAATCTAATGGCAAGTGGGGCCCACATGCTAGAAAATGACATGGGTAAGGCATATACATCATGAGAGCCCCAACCGCTGGGCCATACGAACATGATCATGCACCAAAATTTCATGCAATTCATCAAAGAAATGAATGATCCATGCACACACTGTAGGCTGCCCTATGTATGGGCGCCCCAAAACATATGCATCAAGGGTTCTACAGTTGTCCAACGAGTAGCCCCATTAGGCATAATCATTAAGAGTGGCTCCCACTTCGCTGTGCCACACTAGAAGGGCCACATGCCCACGAATCATTTTAAATGCCCAAGAAGAGGGGTGACTGCCCATGCAAGATCCAATCCATCTATCGGGTTGGCCAGATCATTATGGGCCAAATGAGTCCCAATAAGGACGGGTTAGGGGGAAAACAAACATCACAGTAAGCCCTGGAAAGATTTCTACTGTTCGAGGTAAATCTCCATTGTTCAAGTACTGTGGTTGACCTGAGGTGTTATCAACCTGATTTTTATGATGGCCTACTAAATTGAGAATGAGAAAATAGATGAACGGCTCAGATCTAACGCTAGCATCATAGTGGGCCATGGTGAGCTCCACAGTTCTATAGTCCCTAAAAGGAGCCAGACGTCTAGACGTCCGACCAAGAGAGGACCTCAAGTCCTCTCTCTCTCTCTCTCTCTCTCTCTCTCTCTCTCTCTCTCTGTGTGTGTGTGTGTGTGTGTAATTAATGAAGGGTGGTGACGTGGGGAGGCATGGGTGAGATGTTAATCATTATTACTCCTATTTTCTTTTTCATTATTTTATTATTTATATATATATATATATATATTTTATAATTGCAAAGGAGGGGAAATGATTGGTTGGGAGACCGTGCAATGGGCCCCACACAAGTGTGTAGAAACTATATTTTTTTGAGGTTTTCGATTAAAGGGCGGATTGACGTGCGGTTATCACTAATGTGACCGGAGTGACGGTGCAATCAACATGATAAAGGTTTCAAGGTCATCCGAGATAATTCACTAGGGTCTAACACTAAGTGCTCAAGGGCTTCACGTATGGGTCATCGAAGGTGTTGATCGAGACGTGTGTGTACTCAGACTGCATTACGAAGAACCGAGGTCTCACAACCTACCCTCCTAGCAAAAGTTTCGTCCAGGTTGGGATTCCAAAAATACTGTTTCATATCTAGCCTTTAAAATTTTTGGGTTTTAATCACTGTATGAATATTTGATTTCACAACTTATTTGAAGGAAAGAAGAATTTAAGAGAACACCCAAGTATTAGAAGACCAGGGTGTTAAATCAGCATATAACTCCTTAAGGTGATCAAAACCAATAATCTCGGTGCTCAACGTAACAGGAGGTCAGCTCAGCGGCTGAGGGCGTCTGCAACTTTATTTTACTGTCCGAACTTTTGCTTCAACACAAACATGAATTCCTGCAAAAAGGCAATCCACTGAGCATGTACACAACTAATGTTAGTCTGATTATTAAGAAACTTGAGAGCTTGGTGGTCCGTGTACAAGAAAAACTCCCTGTAAATTATAAGATATTGCCGCCAATGTTGCAGTGCTTGCACCACTGCATAAAGCTCGATCTCATAGGTAGACCATTTCTTCCGTGAGTTACTCAACTTTTTACTGTTGAAGGCAACGAGTTTGCCCTCTTAGGATAACACAACACAAATTCCCACATATGACGCATCACAATCTACCTCGAAGACCTTCTAGAAATTGGGTAACGTAAGAACCGGAGTAGACGATAATTTATGCTTGATCTCGATGAAGCTTCGGTCAACCTCGTTGGTCCAGCAAAAAAGGCTATTCTTTATGCAATCTTGATAGGTGCTACAATTGTGCTGGAATTCTTGATGAAGCGACGATAAAAGGTGACCAACCCATGAAAGCTGCGAACTTCATGGATGTTGGTCGAGGTAGGCCACTCATGTATGGCTCTCACTTGGTCTTCATCAACTCTAATACTCGTGGATGATCCAATAAATCTTAAGAAAAACAAACGGTCTGTCAAAAAATTTCATTTCTTTATATTCAAATATAGCTTGTTGTCATGGTGCACTTGAAGTACTTCTCCGAGTTGTTTCACATGGGCTGATTCATATTGGTTGTAGATGAGAATGTCATCAAAATACACTATGATAAAATGTCCGATAAAGGGCTTTAATGCTTTATTCATGAGCTGCATGAAGGTGCTTGGTGCATTCGAAAAGCCAAGCAGCATAATCAGCCACTCATAGAGACTCTCTTTAGTCTTGAAAGTCGTCTTCCATTCATCCCTAAGGCAGATACGAATATGATGATATCCACTTCATAAATCCAGCTTGGAAAATACTTTCGACCCTTCAAGCATGTCCAGCATTTCGTCTAGTCGTGGTATTAGGAACCGGTACTTTATAGTAATCTTGTTGATCGCTCGACTGTCCACACACATTCGCCAACACCCATCCTTTTTGGGAGTCAAAAGGGCTGGAATGGCACATGGACTCATTCTCTCTCTCAACAATCATTTCTTCAGTAATTCCTTCCTTGGCCTTGAAGGATTTCACTCTCCTTGGGGCTTAGCCGATAGTGCGGTCGGTTAGGCAATGTCGCCCTTATAATGAAATCAATGTGATGCTGGATGTCCCTGATTAGGGACAACCCTTTGGGAAGTTCTTCGAGCCAAGTTTCACAGAATTCATCAAGTAACGGACGAAGGCTCGGGGGTATAACATATTCCCCACTTAAGCAAATCAGATTCTCTCTTCAGATAATGGCACCAAGTGTTACATCTCCAAGCTTATCTCCTTCATTTTTTAGCCCACTACTATAGGTGATACAGTTATAATATACAAGGAAGAATATGCAAACTTTTGAAAGATCATTTCACTCACGCATAATGTTCCACAACCACTCTCACTTAGTCAAGTATAGTTTGGCTTGACTCAGAAGCTTCTAATCATATGACTGGTAAGCTCCAATCATATGATTGGTAAGCACAATGTAATATTTCAATTAGTGAAGTCCTCATTCATTTCTTTTCTCACATAGCAAATGGTACTTCAACAATATTTTTGGGTTAGGTGCTGCTTGTTCTATCCCGTCACTTTCATTGTCGTCAGTACTTTACATTTCTAATTTTTCTTTGATTTTGTTGTTAGTGAATAAGCTAACCAAAATTTTAAATTGTTTTGTCACATTTTATCATTCTTATTCGAAATTTCAGAATCTAAAGACAAGGATGATGATTGGTGGAGGATGCGAAGTGAATGGACTCTATTACCTCAATAGTGGAATAATCAGAGCTGCATTACAAACATATATCTTTCCACATTAGTGGTGTTTCAAGTTTGGTCATCATTCTTTAAATAGTTTGAAAAGTCTAGTTCCTTTGTTGTCGCATGTGTCTATGATAGAGTGTTAGGCTTGTGATTTGAGCAAGCACCATAAAATGTTGTTCCATCTTCGTGAAGACAAAAGAAGTGATAGACTTTTTTACTAAGTACATTTTAATATGTGGGTCCCGTTCATCTTATTAGTTTTTTCATAAGTGTTTTATTATATTTAGAGATGATTACTCTAAAATGACATGAAAATATTTAATGAAAGATCGGTCCTAAGTGTTTTCTTATTTTAAATTTTTTTATATGAAAGGTCAAACCTAATTCAATTCTAAGTTGTGTGTTCTACATTCAAATAATATTAGAGAATATAAATCAAGTTAACTCATATCTTTTATCTCATGGCAATATTCACCAAACTTTATATGCGCACACAAATTAACAAAATGTGGTAGCTGAACATAAGAACCATCATTTACTTGAAGTTGTCAGGGCATTGTTGTTAAATATAAAGGTTTCAAAATCATTTTAAAATAACGCATTCTTAACTGCATGCTACCTAATAAATCGAATGCCTTTACCTGTCTTAGATGAAAAGTTTGTCTTACGTCATAAAATCCATACCTTCTATATTCCTCTTAACAATGTGGTTGCATGTATTTCATACATCAGCTTGATAGGCTATCAAGTGCATTTTTCTAGGTACTTCCATACCCAACAGAAATACAAGCGTTCATCATGGATGGACCACCATGAAAGTTAATTATCTCAAAATGATAAATTAAGAAGAATGCAGCAACAATCCACATTCAATGTAGGATATAAGGTCAGACAATTCAATGATAATGTTATCAATCTGAGATTTTTTTCGGGCTTGGCCCATCCATCTTGGGCGTAACAAAACCAATGATTAGGATGAACTAGTAATGGGACCCGTGCATAATAACCCCATGAAACAACATGAAAGTTTCATGCTTGCCACCATAAAAAAAAGTTGGTTTGCCTAAAAAAGGGCTAAATGTAAGTTTTCTATATAGTGGGCCCAACTGATCAATGACCCGGATGTAATATGGATGTCAAGATTCGTACGGACTGATCAATGGACCCCACTACAGTCATGATCTCGCAGAGATAAGAGGGGTTGTGCGTCTAAACTGCCTAGTAACAGTGTTGTAGTTGGACATGGATTGTAAAAAGTCTAATTCGCTGTGGAATAAGGGTTGCATTGTTTTGATAAGTTTTAAACACTACAACACCCATTAACAATCTCTATTTAAGGGGTGCTAGGTCTCCAATCCGGAATACACAGAAAGTGAATCCCATTTCTAATTTTCTCTACAGCAATCCCGGGAGAGGAAGATCCAGACCAGAAATTAGAAATGGCCCACCAAACAGGTATGATTTACATTTTAGATTATACGATCTACATACCCAATACATTGCATGGCCCTATGAATTCCGCGATATAAAGATTCTTATACCGAAGGCCTATATTTGAAAGACCTGACCACCATCTCACTCTCTAAGGCCCGCAAAATGTCCTTGCAATGTCCACTTCATCAATCGATAATGGTAGTTCCACGCACGTTAGGACATGAGCCTAAAATGCATGCATACTCAAACTCCAGTGGGCCAGCCACGGGAATCACTGGGAATTGAATACCCATCATTAAAACCTTCGTTGGCCCTTATGATTTTTAAGTTCCATCCAAATCGTTCATAAGGTTATCTCTACTGTGATGTACAAAAATAACAAATTTCTTTCTCGTTAAAATTCACGTGAACGCACAAAGGTTTCAAGTTGCTAACTTGAGTTTTAGATCTGCCTTAGCTTTTGCACATGAGCTGGTGAAACTTTTGGACGAAATGGACGTCGCAGTGACATCCTGATGGCCCCAAAGAGCTTCTGCCTATAGGGATTCCACTTAAACAGGGTTACAAAAAGTCGTTCACCCATTGAAACACAGCTGGGGTACTTCCCCGCCTATCCTGAGCTCCAGGCAGGCAAGAGCTTTAAAGGGGTACTGTGGTGTATGGATTTCCACACCATCTATCCATTTTGTCATATTATTTAAGTGCATGAGCTTAAAAATGGATTGGGTACTACCCCCACCTAGGACACATGCTAGAGACGGACGGGTAAGTGTCACCTCGACATTGGTGGAGAGTAGGTGGGACCCCCACCTTAGTAACAGTGGAGAGCTGACAGACCTGTCACATTAGCCAGGTCCCACCTGCTCTCCACCAATGACGAGGTGACACCTACCCATCCGTCTCCAGCTGCGTCCGGGTGGGGGTAGTACCGAATCCGATGTTGAGAATTTCTGATCTCAGAAAATAAATTAATAGGAAAAACTGAAAATAAGGACAAGCTGAAGCACATGAAAACACGATGTCCTTAAAGCGTAATTTGCCCCTACTCCAATTTCTTTGAGTCCGCTGTTAGGTTGCAGGCGTATTGCTTTCAGGATACGACGAGCCTAATGTGGTTCTGTGTTTAGCAAAAACGAAGAGACCACTATGGAACTCTGTAACAAAATCTCTGGTAGAAATGAAAAAGAAAGAGAGAAAAAGAATGGCGATCTTTTTCTTGCAGCAGTAGACCACTACTCTGGTCTAAGTGGCTCGGTTTATTTAAACCAAACCGAGAGGCTAATTTCCTTAGAAGGGTGCTGGTTCAGTTGAGATAGTTGTGATTGCAGTTGTTGTGTTGAAATGAACCAGACCAGTTCGGTTTATATTGGCAAGGGTGGCTGGCAGTTTTGGTCCAGAGCCATAATGGCACTATCCGTTTTCTAGCTATTGGGAGAAACTAGCCATTTTTCTAGCAATTTCTAACCATTGTGCATTAGGGAGTTACACCTGCATGCTGATTGTTTAGACTCAGTGGCTAGCCGTTTTCTAATTATTGGGCTAGCCACATGCAACTGTTACTGCATGGTCTGAACCATTACTACATGAGCAATTACACAAGTCCCTCTAAATAGCCCTGTAGCTCTCTATAAAAAGCAGAGATGTCTCTCTATCAGACCTCCTACCCACAACACCTCCTCTGTTCCAAACCCAGCCACCTGACTACTACCTAGCTTCTGTCGCATCGGTCCGTGACATGATGAGCACGTGTGAAGTGCCAAGTGCGCCACTAGCGCTTCTACAGCCACACTGCCTCACATGCACACGCCCTCGCACCGAGCCCATGCCTGTGTCCGAGACCGAGACCGAGCCGGTACTTATGCGCGATGTTCTAGTGCGACACTGGAACACGCAAGCCATCATACTCCTCTCTCCCACCATAAATAAAGTGCACAACACCCTACTTATAAGGAAGAAAAAGTTTTTTCTCCCATTCGATATGGGACAAAAACAAAAAAAAGTTTTTCAATATTTTTTCAAAAACATTTTTAACTAAAATATTTAAACATCTCTAGCCCTTAAAAATGAGGCAAATTTGCAGCTCAAGTGGACTGCACCACTGGAACCAGTGTTAATAATGATGCTCACCATTAAAACCTTTGTAGACCTATCGCGATATTTATATGCCATCCAACCGGTTCATAAGGTCCACAAACCTTGACAAAGGTACACATGAAATATTAGCTTATCTAAAACTTTCATGGCTATAAGAAATTTTCAATGGTGGGAGTCTAACCTCTGCCGTTTGGTCCACTTGAGCCTCAGGTCTACCTCATTTTCAGGCTTATATCCTAAAATAATATGACAAAATGAATGTATGGTGTAGATAAAGCTCATATATCAGGGTGGCCCCAGAGCCCCTGCATGTACAGAGGTCACATTCGGATTGGTATCCAATGAGCGTCCCCGAGGTCAACCATTAACATCATAGTTAAACACGTGTCTCTATCCTAGAGGTGCGGATCTGGTCTTGCCACGTCTCACTTGATCTTTGTTGTGTACTGAGTAAACTATGTGGGGTCAACCGTCATTTTTGTATTTTATCCGCTGTTCATCCATATGATCAGATAATTTTAACGCGTGAAACCGAATATGAAGCATATCCAAAGTTCAAGTGGACCACACCACTCGAAAACAGTGTGAATTGAACATCTATTGAAGAAAAATTCTTGGGGGCACAGAAGTTTTGGATCAGGCTTATATTTGTGTTTTCCCTTCATCCATGTATGTGTGATCTTATAAACAAGTTTGATGACAGATAAACGTCTCTATGGACCTAGAAAGGATTCAACGGTGGAAATCATTATTCCAACTGTTTCCTGTGTCATGGTCCACATGAGCTTTGGATATGATTCAATTATTGGGTCAACGGCCTAAAATGCACTGGAAAAACAGATGGACGGCGTGGATAAACGACTTATATTCACGGTGGGCCCAACAAAGTTTACTCACTACGACAGTAGGCAATACGAATTCCTTCGGTGGATCCCCAGGTACACCGAGGTGGGTGAATTCCTAACTGTTGGGCCCATTTTGATGTATGCCACTTAAATCCACTCTGTCCATCTATTTTGAAAGCTAACTTTAGGGGACTATTCCAAAAAAGAATTAGATTAAATTCTCAAGTGGACCACACCATATGAAGCATTGGTGATTGAATAACAACTATTAAAAACTTATTTCGGGCCACCAGAATGTTTATTTGTCATCCAACCTGTTAATAAGGTCGAAAATACAAGATAAAGATATCAGATTGATCCAAAACTTTTATGACCCACAAGAAGTTTTCAATGGTCAATCATCACTGTAGGGCACATACATCAAGGTATGGACAACGTGGACTGCAGGGCACATACATCAATGTGTGGACCCCACAGTCTCTGATCTGCCCACCTCGGTCGATCCGGCGATCCATCCAAGCCGCGCCCAAAAGCAGCCGGATCCCAAATTTCAGTTTACATACCGTTGCAAGCTCCGCCATTGCACAGAAGCTTCGGCCCCACATGCAAGCTAATAAGCCGAGCCGAGCCTGCGGATATAACTACCAACGCCTGGTATAATCCGAAGCTCGCGGAATATACGCGCCTTGTTTTCATTTTTATTTCTGAGTCCAGCTCGCGGAAAATCCATGTGCAACGGTATTTCACTATTTCGGGATAAGATATGTTGGGAAATGATACGATGCTCCACGGAAGGACCATACAGCCTACTTTTTACCTTACACGTGACCGATTGATACGTATCTGAACCGTACATATTGTGAGGCTTACTATGGATGGCTCACATTGAACAAGCGTAATCTAATGAATCTGCATATCAGATTAGCAACACTCAAATGGATGGATAAAACAGAAAATTATGAACTGTCGACATTCGACAGGACGGGTGGATAAATGGATGGCTAGAAATGTTTGATAGCCGTTGATTCGGAAATCTGGGCAGAAAAGGGCCCACTCGATGGACGACATCACGGTCTACTATCTCAGTGCAGGCCTACTTTGTGTCAGAATTTCGGTACAGAAGACTTCACCGTACCATTCAACTTCCATCTGGACAGGGAAGTCAGCACATGGAGAGCGGGGGAGACCCCGGCCTCACCCAAGACGGAGCGGCCCTTACCGTGGGTTATCGTGGGGCCCACTTTGATGTACGTATTATGTATCTACACCGTCCATCCATTTTTACAGATAAATTTAGGGGATTACACCAAAAAGGAAGTAGATCCAATCATCAGGTGGACCATTACACAGGAAACAGTGGTTATTGACCATTAATGGGCCATAGAAGTTTTTGATGAAGCTGGTATTTGTTTTTTTTACCTTCATCCAGGCTCATGTGACCTTTTCAACAGATTGGATGGTAAATAAACACTATGAAAACATGAAGGTGAGTGCTAAGAAGTTTTTAATGGTAGAATGGTCAATCAACACTGTTTCTTATGGCATGGTCCACCTGATAATTTTCTGTGCTTTATTTTTGGAATAATGCACTAAGATAATCTGGAAAAACGGATGGACGGAGTGGATACATAATACATTCATCAAGGTGGGCCCCACGATAAGGGCCGCACGCTCTCCAGCACATGAAGCGCCTGTAGTCAGAAGCTGTGTGGGAGCCACAGACCGTGACAAATCCACTCCGTCCATCAGTCTTTTAAGACTACAATAGGTCAGGAATCTAAAAGTCAGGCAGATCCAGATCTCATATAGGGCCATGCCACACGAAATATCAAGGATTGAACGCCTACCGTTGGAAACTTTTTGGGGCCTAGAAGTTTTGTATAAGGATCATGTTCATGACCTACAGTTTATCTGAGTGGTAATAACCTTTGAACGGTTTGGATGGCATATAAAAAAATCATGTTAAGCTTCGGGAAGGTTTCAACGGTGGACATTTCCTATCCCGCTGCTTCATTTTGTGTGGCCCACCTGAGTTTTAGATCTGACTGATTTTTATTTTCCTACTCTATTGGGGTCTTGAAAAACTGATGGACAGAGTGGATTTGTACGGTCATCTCTATGGCCCCCCACACAGCTTCTGCCCTTTGCCC
This sequence comes from Liriodendron chinense, assembly GCA_003013855.2. NCBI lineage: Eukaryota > Viridiplantae > Streptophyta > Magnoliopsida > Magnoliales > Magnoliaceae > Liriodendron > Liriodendron chinense. The sequence continues at coordinate 1,985,773 of ML058343.1, read as the reverse complement.
CCAGCACAGGCAATCCGCGTCACGAAAAGAGTGGGAACGGATTAGGTGCGGCCCTCACCGAGGGCTCACCTTAGATATAAGTGTAGTATATCAAAACCGCCCATCGGTTTTGGCAGCTCATTTTAGGGCATGTACCCAAAATTAAGAAGCCCCAAAACTAAGATAAAAAAACACTATAGGAAACAGTGGTGATTTACCATTAAAAGCTTTTTCTGAGCGACAAAAGTTTTAGACTAAGCTGATATTTGTTTTTTTCCCTCATCCAGCTCTTTGTGACCTTATTAACAGGTTTGATAGCAAATAAACACTATAATGAGTCCTATGGAAGGTTTTGATGGTGATCAATCAACCACCACCGTTTCCTATAGTGTGTTCCACCTGAAATTTGTATCTACTTCACTTTTGGTCTCAATCCTAAAATAATATGTAAAGAGCGGATGGACGGTTTGGATATACTATACATACATCAAGTTAGGCCCCACGGTCAGGAACGCACCGTGTTGAGTAAGGCCAGTGCCGCACTAATCCTCTGAAGAAAAGAGGACGCCATGTCATCAACGACTCAACGGTGTCTATGTTAGGAGAGAGACGAGCATCATTTTTATGTACCTCTTACTATCCATCTCTCGAAGAAACCATCCGAATCTACCCCTGGAATATCCTCGAATCCGGAATCGGTTAAAAGGAAATATCCGACGGTGGCTATTCATTCTCCATGCATGTGGCATAATGCAAGTGAATTCAGACCATCAATTGCGGTCTCACCATCTGATCCTGAGTTGTTTCAGCCCAAACCATCTGATTATCAAACCATCAATTGACCGTAGTTATTAAATAGCATTTGATCGGTCCCATCCAGTCTTAATTCTCCAATTCCATCCGTTGGTTTGGGCTCCAATATTGTTTCTGATGATCTGAAGGCTACATTTTTTCAATGGTTAGATTATCAGATCAATGAGAATTTTTTGCTATATTTATCCACAATGGGGCCCACAATGTGGACGGTCCAGATTGGTGTTTAAGCTTGCCAAGTACAGATGCTTTCCAAAGGTGGCAAAGAGCATATGCCATAGCATAATCCATTCCATGATGCGCGATATATCCACTTTTTATATTTAAATATGGGTTTTCTCCATCTTTTTTATAAAAAAAAAATGCTAAGAAATTATTTCGACGAGTTCACATGGCTGGAGAAATGATCCGGTGCTTTCCAGAGTTATAGTACTTCTAGTTGCACCATGATAGTGAATGGTCCAATCTATCGATCTGTACGAGTCCATTAGATGCACAATACATGTCATCGAATACCATTTTAAAATCACACCAATCAAGCAAATCTAAGCATCCAATAAATGGCCTATGACATCAACGGTCAAGATAACTTATTAAAGAGTAGGTCTAATAAAAGTTGTAGCTATTTATCAGGCTTTGGATCACTAGTTCCAAACAATCACTTCTATCAGACTTATGGACAAGAGAAATGTGGCCAACATGTAGAGATGGATTGGATGATCAGGTTGGTGTGGTTTTCTTCATGGTGGCCCATGAAATGTCTCATGCACTTGATGGACATAACTGTTCAGGTCGACTCATCAAACATTTAGGCTCAGTCAAGGCATGAAAAATTCAATTCAACCAAGTAAAAAAAAAAATCTTCATTGGATACGAAAGTGGTGTGATGATATTGATTGATTGAATGCATCAGTGTAGCGCGCACCTAACCATAACATCTAGTGGCATCATAGACTATTATTGCCTCAAATTTTGTGGCCTAAACGACAATTGTCATGTTCAGCAATCTGTAGGTGATTCAAATGTCATTTGTATATGCCACCTACCAGCTGACACAGCTGGATTGGAGATGAATCATGAGCTGACTAAAGACACATGAGCCGAAAATGAGATTAACAGCGAGTTGGCAGCCGTGAGTTTTCCGCGCAGATGCGCCAATTCACCGATGAGCCTGATCACCCACAATCTACTATAAACATATGGTGTTATAATTTAAATATTAAAATTGCCTGAAGTTTTTGGAAAAATTGAAGAAAACTTGATCAAATTACTAGATTGAACACTGCCTTCATGTTTCCGGCATAAGTCATCGTGTGGAATCCCGAGAAAAATAGATCCTAGAAAAATTCCCATGGCGTTTAGGGCCCGTTTGGATGATAAGTTACTTAAGATAAGCTACTTATCATATGAGTAACTTATCTTGGTTTCTACTTAATTAGCAAATAAGTATGTTAGCAACATGCTTATCAACTAAAAAGGAAAAAAGTATGTTTGTTTCCACCATCATTCCTGAATTTTGTTTGGTCCCTGCACATACACCATCCATCATTTGGGGCCAACCTTTGGTGTGGATTGTTCATTGTGTGAGCCCCACCTTTGATGTGGGCAGTACATCATGTGGGCCCACCTTAGATGTGGGTCATTTGCACCGTTCTTTATATAGGGCCCACCTTTGATATTGGTCATCCATCAAGTGGGCCCACCATCAATACCCACTGCCCATCATGTGGAGCCACCTTTAATGTGGATTGTCCCAAATGTGGGGCCCACCTCTAATGTGGGACGTCCATCATGCAGGGCCCGCCTTCAATATGGGCCACTCATCATTAGGGTCGACCAATGGTGGGCGTCAATGACCCCTGTTTCCTGAGGTGCGGTCTATTTGAGATTGGATTCTGTTTCATTTTTGAAATGGACCAACAAGGGTGGATGGTGTGGATTTCATTTGCACATCATGTGGCCCCACTACCCACTGGGCCACTCAAAACTAGTTGGAAAAGTAGATGAATAGCATGAGTAAAACACAACATGTAGGCCCAGGGAGGTTTCAACAATGTCATCATTATCACTGTTGCTTCCTGATGTGGGGTTCACCTGAGGTTTAGATCTGCCTCACATGCTAGCCCCACTCATATCCAAACTAGATGGACAACATGGATCAAATATATCGCAGTGGGCCCAGCAAGCTGTATGGTCAAAATGGGCTGCGTGGTTGCCACAAAAATCAGCACTTTTACCGCCATGCAAGAGCACCTCTTATTTTAGTCGATGGTGAAAAAGTAGAAAAGCAAAATAAAATTTCTTAAATACTTAATTGATTTTCAGCAAATAAGTAATGATCATTATTTATTAACCAAACTAACTTATCTCAAATAAGTTATTTAACTGTTGACATAAGCAAGAAAAGCAACTTTTTTGGTGGTATCCAAATGGGCCCTTAGCACGAGCCATTTAAGCCATTTGTATTCTTATATATATTTTAAAATCTCAGTATTTCACTCTCTATGGCCAGCTTATGAGATTTTAAGCCATTTGTACAACGTGCTTTGAGATTTTCTTTCTTTGTTTTTTTTTTCAGAAATAATTTTGTATTGAGCAATTGACACTAGAGTGGGATCCTCTAGGACAACATGCATGCCATGCAATGTGGATTGTCTTTGGCATTGGACACACCCTGTCAAATGTCTATAAAAAACTGTAATGTACGCGTGTATGACATGGGATGCATAATAAAAAAAAAGTAACGATTTCCAGCATGAAACAAAGATGATTTTTCATTTTATACTAAGGGTCCTACGCCGTACCCTATACACATGGTAGTTTTTCATTAGCGTTGGACCAGGTGCATCCAGCTCCTTATTGGACGCAATCGGCATCCCATTCCATGCAATGCCAAGAGGTGCCAAATGGCATTATGTGTTGTGCGGCGTATATTCTGAGTATCCGAGTTATGAGAGAGAGGCACCAAATGGCCCAATAGTATATTCTGAGAGAGAGGTGCCAAATGGCCTTACGCGCTCTGCGGCGTATATTCTAAGTATTCGAGTTATGAGAGAGAGGCACCAAATGGTGTTACGCACCATGCGGCGTATATTCTGAGCATCTGAGTTATGAGAGAGAGAGGGAGGGGGAGAGAGGGAGAGGAACATGCCGCGCCAGTGCAGAGCTTATGCGCTTCTACCATGCATGTTTCGAGCGACAACTTGAACCCATGCGAAAGGGCATATTTCAGACATAGATCAAGCCAAAAAAAAAAAATCATTTATTTAAACCATGACATTGCAAGCTACAGCTTATGGCCTAAGTAATAGCAAGTAGCAAAAGAGTAAGAAATGGTTTTACCAAAAAATAAATAAGAGTAAGAAATGCAAGCTCCAACACCCAAATAAAAGCATGCCAATCATAGAAGAACATGAAAAGAAAAGCAAAGGATACGTTTTTTTATATGTTTTTTATAGGTTTTTGCTCGTACACGGGCACCATCTAGAAATTGCTTTTGATCATTTTAGAGCATGCTCCCAAAATAAAGAAGTTCCAAATCTAAGATGGAACAACACTATAGGAAACAGTGGTGATTTACGGTTAAAAGCTTTTTCTGAGCGACAAAAGTTTTAGACCAAGCTCATATTTGTTTTTTAATTTCATCCAGCTCTTTGTGACCTTATCAACAGGTTGGATAGCAAATAAACACTATATTGGGTCCTATGGAAGGTTTTGATGGTGATCAATCAACCACCATCGTTTCCTATAATGTGTTCCACCTGAGATTTGTATCTACTTCACTTCTGGTCTCATTCCTAAAATAATCTGTAAAGAACGGATGGACGGTTTGGATATACTATACATACATCAAGTTAGGCCCCACGGTCAGGAACGCACCGTGTTGAGTAAGGCCAGTGCCGCACTAATCCTCTGACGAAAAGAGGACGCCATGTCATCAACGACTCAATGGTGTCTATGTTAGGAGAGAGACGAGCATCATTTTTATGTACCTCTTACTATCCATCTCTTGAAGAAACCATCCGAATCTACCCCTGGAATATCATCGAATCCGGAATCGGTTAAAAGCAAATATCCGACGGTGGCTATTCATTCTCCATGCATGTGGTATAATGCAAGTGAATTCAGACCACCAATTACGGTCTCACCATCTGATCCTGACGTTGTTTCAGCCCAAACCATCCGATTATCAAACCATCAATTGACCGTAGTTATTAAATAGCATTTGATCCGTCCCATCTGTCTTAATTCTCCAATTCCATCCGTTGGTTTGGGCTCCAATATTGTTTCTGATTATCTGAAGACTACATTTTTTCAATGGTTAGATTATCAGATCAATGAGAATTTGTCGCTATATTTATCCACAATGGGGCCCACAATGTGGACGGTCCAGATTGGTGTTTAAGCTTGCCAAGTACAGATGCTTTTCAAAGGTGGCAAAGAGCATATGCCATAGTATAATCCATTCCATGATGCGCGATATATCCACTTTTTATATTTAAATATCGGTTTTCCCAAGAAATTATTTTGACGAGTTCACATGGCTGGAGAAATGATCCGGTGCTTTTCAGAGTTATAGTACTTCTACTTGCACCTTGATAGTTGAATGGTCCAATCTATCTATCTGTACAGTCCATTAGATGCAAAATACATGTCATTGAATACCATTTTAAAATCACACCAATCAAGCAAATCTAAGCATCTAATAAGTGGTCTATGACATCAACCGTCAAGATAACTTATCAAAGAGTAGGTCCAATAAAAGTTGTAGCTATTTGTCAGGCTTTGGATCTCTAATTCCAAACAATCACTTCTATCATACTTATGGACAAGAGAAATATGGCCAACACGTAGAGATGGATTGGATGATCGGATTGGTGTGGTTTTTTTCATGGTGGCCCATGAAATGTCTCGTGCACTTGATGGACATAACAGTTCAGGTCGACTCATCAAACATTTAGACTCAGGCAGGACATGAAAAATTCAATTCAACAAAGTGAAAAAAAGAAAAAAATCTTCATTAGATTCGAAAGCGGTGTGATGATATTGACTGATTGATTGAATGCAACAGTGTAGCTCGCACCTAACCATAACATCTAATGGCATCATAGACTGTTATTGCCTCAAATTTTAGTGGCCTAAATGGCAATTGTCATATTCAGAAATTAGATGCTGTGCAATGTGAATGTGACTCAAATGTCAACTGTATATGCCACCTATCGGCTGACACAGCTGAATTAGAGATGAATCATGAGCTGACTAAACACACATGAGCCGAAAATGAGATTAACTGCGAGTTGGCAACTGTGAGTTTTCATCCAAGTTGCGCCAATGCACCAATTGGCCGATGAGCTGGATCGCCCACAATCTACTATAATCATATGGTGTTATAACTTAAATTTTAAAATTGCCTGAAGTTTTTGGAAAAATTGAAAAAAACTTTATCAAATTACTAGATTGAACATGCCTTCAACGTTTCCGGTCGTGTGGAATCCTGAGAAAACTAGATCCTAAAAAAAATCCCGTGGCATTTAGGCCCGTTTGGATGGTAAGTTACTTAAGATAAGCTACTTATCATATGAGTAACTTATCTTGGTTTCTACTTAATTAGCAAACAAGTATGTTATCTTAACAACATGCTTATCAACGAGAAATTAAAAAAGTATGTTTGTTTCCACCATCATTCCTCAAGTTGTTTGGTCCCTACACATACACCATCCATCATTTGGGGCCAACCTTTGGTGTGGATTGTTCATTGTGTGAGCCCCGCCTTTGATGTAGGCAGTACATCATGTGGGGCCCACCTTAGATGTGGGCCATTTGCATCGTTCTTTATGTAGGGCCCACCTTTGATATTAGTCATTCATATTGGTCATCCATCAAGTGGGCCCACCATCAATACCCACTGCCCATCATGTGGAGCCACCTTTAATGTGGATCATCCCAAATGTGGAGCCCACCTCAAATGTGGGACATCCATCATGCGGGGCCTGCCTTCAATATGGGCCACTCATCATTAGGGCCGACCAATGGTGGGTGTCAATGAACCCTGTTTCCTGAGGTGCGGTCTATTTGAGATTGGATTCTATTTCATTTTTGGGATGGACCAACAAGGGTGGATGGTGTTGATTTCATGTGCACAGCATGTGGCCCCACTACCTAGTGGGCCACTCAAAACTAGTTGGAAAAGTAGATGAATAGCATGAGTAAAACACAACACGTAGGCCCAGGGAGGTTTCAACGATGTCATATTATCCCTGTTGCTTCCTGATGTGGGGTCCACCTGAAGTTTAGATCTGCCTCACATGCTAGCCCCACTCATATCCAAACTAGATGGACAGCATGGATCAAATATATCATAGTGGGCCCAGCAAGTTGTATTGTCAACATGGGCTGGGTGGTTGCCACCAAAATCAGCACTTTTATAGCCACGCAAGAGCACCTCTTGTTTTAGTCAGTGGTGAAAAAGTAGAAAAGCAAAATAAAAATTCTTAAATACTTAACTGATTTTCAGCAAATAAGTAATGATCATTATTTATTAACCTAACTAACTTATCTCAAATAAATAAGTTACTTAACTGCTGACATTAGCAAGAAAAGCAACTTATTTGGTGGTATCCCAACGGGCCCTTAGCACGAGCCATTTAAGCCTTTCGTATTCTTATATATATTTTAAAATCTCAGTATTTCACTATCCATGGCTGCTTCTGAGATTTTAAGCCATTTGTACCACGTGCTCTGAGATTTTCTTCCTTTGTTTTTTTTTGGAAATATTTTTGTATTGAGCAATTGACACGTGGGATCCTCTAGCACAACATGCATGCCATGCAGTGTGGATTGCCTCTGGCATTGGACAGACCCTGTCAAATGTCTATAAAAAACTGTAATGTATGCGTGTATGACATGGGATGCATAATATAAAAAAAAGTTGAGATTTCCAGCATGAAACAACGATGATTTTTCATTTTATACTATGGGTCCCACGCCATACCCTGTACACATGGTAGTTTTTCATTAGCGCTGGACCAGGTGCATCCACCTCCTTATTGGACGCAATCGGCATCCCATTCCATGCAAAGCCAAGAGGCGCCAAATGGCATTACGCATTGTGCGTATATTCTTAGTATCCGAGTTATGAGAGAGAGGCGCCAAATGGCATTACGCGCTGTGCGGCGTATATTCTAAGTATTCGAGTTATGAGAGAGAGGCGCCAAATGGCGTTACGCACCGTGCGGCGTATATTCTGAGTATCCGAGTTATGAGAGAGAGAGAGAGGGAGGCAGAGGAACATGCCGCGCCATTGCAGAGCCTATGCGCTTCTACCATGCATGCTTTGAGCGACAACTTGAACCCATGTGAAAGGGCATATTTCAGACATAGATCAAGCCGAAAAAAAAATCATTTATTTAAACCATGACATTGCAAGCTACAGCTTATGGCCCAAGTAATAGCAATTAGCAAAAGAGTAAGAAATAGTTTTACCAAAAAATAAGTAAGAGGAGTAAGAAATGCAAGCTCCAACACCCAAATAAGAGCATGCCAATCATAGAAGAACATGAAAAGAAAAGCAAAGGATAAGTTTTTTTTATATGTTTTTATAGGTTTTTGCTCGTACATGGGCACCATCTAGAAATTGCTTTTGATTATTTAAACTAGTCATGAAGGAACCACCTTATCTGAATATGCTACACTCAGACATTTGTAGTAGTTTTATAAGAGAAAGCATTACTATATGCATCATAGATATGGAATGCATGGGTATATCCGATTTTGGTCCCTTTGTGCTTCTTTTGACTTCAAAGCGTCCTGCCCCATGGCCCACCTCTTGAACCGTTGTCTTTAATACTCATCTACTTCTTGGTTCCCCACACTAAAATGGTTAGATACTGGTTTGATCCTTCAACTATAGTAGAAATAGTAACAACGGTAACGGCGGAGAAGCAGTAGGAGTCTAGTGGTATGGAGTTCTTTAGGTGAGGTTTATATTAAAAAAAAGTTGAATCGATGCCGACAACATGACTGTGATTTGTCAAACCCTTATGTACATGAAACCTATGAAAAATAAGGAGGACATGCCCTTAGATCTTTGAAAAAAGGAAGACTGATAAAAGGATAGCTTATCCCTAGTTTGGTATATTTAGAAAATATAGTCTGGTGGCATATGCTTGAGATTCTATGGTAGTGGAGAAGCACTAAGAGTCTATCGATATGGAGCTTTTAAGGTGCTGTTTGGATTTGAGTCCGGCTCCATGGATTAGTGGTAGATAAACTGTTTCAACATTGAGATCATGGGATCGAATGCTCATGTGAGGGAGGGGTGTGTGAGTGTTGTGGTGTGGCTGTATGTGTTGAAAAATAAAATTAAAGGTGCTGTTTGGATTTGAAAAAGGGTTGAATGACAATAAGGATTGCTTCAATACATAAATAAATGCACCAAATACAATGTTCCATACACATGCTTGATATGTGCCAAATGTAGCATATGTGCAACCATCGAAGTTCACATGCTCCAAATGTGGACATGCGCCACCCATCATCTTCAAGTGACCAACATGTGCCACATATGTCAATATGCAGATAAATAAAGAGCGGAATAACTATCTTGGCAACATGACCTGAATAGCATACAACAGCTCAGTGCCAACACAACTTTGCTTGCATCCAAACAGCCCGTTAGGGTTCATTTGGACACGCAATTCAATCAAGCAGTGATAGTTCAACGAAGGAAATGACCAAAACGAAGGTTGGGCCATTTTAATTTTTAATGATGAATGAGCCCAAATCACAATTCATGCCATTTTAATTTTTAATGATGAATAAGCCCAAATCACGATTTCATGTGTATCAGATCAGAATGCAACAGTAAGAGTTACTATACTAGTCCCATATAACGAGTCCCACATGATCACTTCCACTTCTTGAATTGAATTATTGCATCCGAAAGCAGCCTTCAGCATCAGCCTTTAAGACTTCAAGCTGTCCTAAGTAGTCTTATGCATTTATGATCCTATCCCTTCTTAAGAAATCTTCAACTTCTGATATTTTCTTCAATGAGGTGACATCACACACCATGCATTTTGTGGGCCACCACACCATGCAGCAGGAGATACGACCATTTCTCAATGCATGGGGTCCATACAAAAGTATGGTCCACAATCGTGGAACCCCACCTCTCTTTGGCATGCCCTCCATTGTCCATCCCGTTGTCTTCCATACAAACTTTCAGAAGGCTGAAGACTCCCAATGGAATTAGGCCTTCCACAGAAACTTTCAGAAGGACGAAGACTCCCATACGCACATGAGATGACATTACCAAATGAATCAATCTCTTCTGCACATGCACCCTACGGCAAACATTTTATAAAGCACGCTCCACACCATCTACTCCTGCAGTGCAGCATGTAAAGGTTATCCATAATGGGGCCCACCAAATGAATGGTACAATCAAATTGACCAATTTCTTTGCCCAAACGCGTACTGTTTTGCAAACACTGCATCATTGCTCTCTCTGATTTCAGCAACCATATTGTTCCTCTTCTTCTTTTCTTTTTTTTTCTTTTCTTTTTTTTTTTTTTTTTTTTCCTTCCTTTGGTTGCATTGTTTAGTTCAATCTGCAGCAGAACACTTCAACAAGAGGAGTAAGATGATACCATATCTACCAGTGCAGAATTGGGAAACCTCTTAAGTTGTTACTGAAATCCCTTCGAAGCAATTGTCATTACAACAAATGTTTAGGACACAATAGCAATAGCTTACAAAGCTCTGTCATGACATAAACAAGGCAGGAAGTATGACGGAAGAAAATCCGAGAGAAAAGCAATGGCAGCAAGGAAGTTTTTCTGGTCACACCTCCATGGGAGGTTTTAACCGTATCAGTCGTCTGATTCTGTCCTTGTCTGTATTCTCCAACATTCCCTTCACAATATAAATCAAGGAAAAGATTGTTCAAATTATTAGGAGAAGAAATACTCAATTTTGTTGTTGTGGGAAATAGATATACAATATGCAAACAAGTAATGTGCTTTAGAAAGAGCAGTGTCATGGTTACTTGGTTAAGTTGACACCCCATACATGCCAGTTAGCAATGTTTGCAAGACCCCTCTTCACTAGGTGGGCCCCACTGTATTTGTGCAGTAGCCCAAAAGCCACACTGGTTCGGATGACCACGTGCACATCAATGTACCCTGCTACTTGTTCTTTCAACCATCCATTTCTTCATTCACATGTGGCCCACGTAATGATCGGGCCAGCCTGGATTTTGGGCCATGGCATATACACTGGGATGCACCAGATGAATGACCCAGATCATGCACGCTTGTGAGCAGTAATCAAATCTATACTTAGAAAGAACAGTCATCACAGTCAAGACCAATGTCCAAAGGCTATCTGATCATTTGGAACCTGGGCACGTGATCTGGTTTAGCTGGGGCAGAATTACTGCGCTCAGATTCTGATTCTAAAGGAGTGTTAGTATGTTCATCGACTTGGTTAGAGTCAAGCTCAAGCCAGAAGACCCACCTCGAGTTTCTTTGAACATTGAATTGAATCAGAAAATAGGTAAGGCTGGCAATGGACCGGGCCTTGACCTAAAGAAATCAAAATTTTCGTTCAAAATCCAAGCCTAAACCAACCCCAGGCTCACCCATTGCAGGCCAGAAAATAGGATTACGGGCAATATGATTAAGGTTGCGTTTGGTTGCACCAAATTTCATGAAATTTTACATCAAATTAAACTGATAAATCATGGAATATTAATCATGGAATATCATGAAATTTTGTGATATTTGGTGCACTCAAATGCACCATAAGGTTAGCTTGGATACAAGGAATCCAAGGTATAGATATGAAATTGTAATGATCATGCATGATTATTGCATCTTCACTAAAGAAAGTAGGATTCCAAATCTTATTGGAAACCCAATTTCTCTTTTTTAATTAAGAACCATCTAATCAGTATCACTGCCCGAAAATCAAATTCCTGATGTACCACTCTTACCTTCCAAACAATTTCATCTAGACACAGGCATATCTTTCCGTACTTGTCAAGGAAGAGACGCTCGGTCGGAGCCTTACTGCAGACATCCTTCACCGCTGAGGTGATGACGAAGATCACTTCTGCCACTTGAACACCAGTCAAACAGAAAATTGTGAGATGAATATAGAGGAGTTGGACATATTTAGAAGAGACTAGACTCATATGCACCCTCTCCACCTGCACCTTTACAATCAGAACATGGGCCAACCTAGTAAGTGTGAGGGGCATCTGATCAATCCATAAGGTAGCCACCATCATGGAGATGACCACATGAAAGATCAGGTCAGTCGACTCATCAGCAAACCATGAGTGCTTTCGATGCGAATGCATAGTGACTGTTGAGTGGAAGGACTGATTTTTTGTGCATGGGCATCTTCATGGGGCAAGCCACCTTGTGCACTACAAACTTGCCAGTATGATGCTTGTGGGGCTACCAAACCTCTACCTAGAAACAAAGAGAGGTTGATTCCTTGTACTTACAGGCAAGTTCATCATACTCGTCCTTGCCAACTACATATATGCAAACATCTCCAAGCATGGTGTAAACAATATACACTGACCTGTAAGAGGTAGATTAGCTCAAAAGCCATACAACCAAAAAAATATCGTATTCTGAATTGAACGGCAATTATGTAAAGATTTGTCAGCCAGTTTATTGTTTTCCAAGTGCATCTTCGTCAAGTGAAGGAAAGATGCACAGTTTTTGTAGAGAAAAGAAAAGAAAAGAAAAGAAAAGACAAGACAAGTCAGGTATCAATTGGTAGTGTTGTGTGTCCTGAAAGGCCAAAGTGACAATATTAACCATTGAATTGATGATCTTGTCCATAGATCAAGATGCCCATAGGTTCTGTGTGGACATGTTGTTAATGCTTTAATTAATACACGAGTCTACCTTAAACGTGTGTGAACGTGGGTTAAAGGAGAGGCTTTTCTCTGTTGTCTTTGGGAACTTGAGTTTGAGCACAACCGCCACTAGCCAAGGGAGACTTGTATTCCATGAATCTCAGTACCCTTTTAGTCCATGACCACCTAGTAGGTTTTAAGGTAAACCTGTGGTTACTCTTATGTGATCATCGTATGTGAAGGAACTGATGATGACTCAGGATGGAAGGTCTCCACCATTGGGCTCAACAACAAGTTGGTGCCTTTTGCCTTACCTCAAATAAGAATGTGAGTCTTCATGGATATGGAATCTTGTTATTTGAATCGCAAGACACTTGCATTGGAGGATTGCTTCAAATCTCTAGATTAGGAGACCAATCATACTTGGTCTAAATCGAGTTGTGTATGTACTAGCTTTAAACTAATCCTTAAGACCTAAGGACAAAAGGGGAGTTCCAAGTTCCTGGTGTAGAGTGCTTTGGCTCATTTACGTGTGTGGTTGGGTGCATGCATTAGGATACAATTGAGGTCCATATGATCCAACAAGGGATCAACGGGTTGCCTATGGACATTCTTATGGCTTAGATCTTGATGATCGGACCCATCCATCAAGTGGTTTTTTGCTTGGCTCGGGACTCAAAAGGTTTAAAATGTTTTTAAACGTTGATCCTTTATTTTGACAGTTAAAAGGTTTTGATTGCACTTGATCGTAATTTGCTCGTTGAAATCTTGTGGTCCACCACTTGATTTGCATGGGTATTGGATCAAGGGTGGATTGCCATGATCAGTAGAGAGAACGGATCAATTTGGGTACATGGAAAGGCAGGGTCACTGATTTTAGATTTAGTAGGGCATGCCGAAGTAGGGTGGTAGGGCATCATAACTCATGTCTCCCCCTTGAGCCTAAATCCTTGCAAATAGATCCTATATGTTATCGGATGTGGGCCATACTAGTGTACGGTCCACCTCTTTTTCATTGGGTTCACTTATCTCTAGTCCCTAGTCACTTTGTGTTATTACTAGTTACTTAGGACATGTTGGGAATTCTTGTATGGTCGTTATTGTATTTATAACTTAAATAAAACAAGAGAGAGGGCATGAACCCTAATATCCTATTCTCTCTTTTCTCTCATTCTTTCTCCCTTATTTCTCTTTTCCTCTTCTATTTCTCTCTTTCTCAATCACGTCCACATGGTATCGAAGCTTTAATTGATCCAGCACTTGATTTCTCTTGTCACCTTCTTTGTTTCTTTTCTCTCTTCTAGCTATTTGAAGTAGAATCCTAAAGTCATTGGGGACTAACCTACACAAATCCTCTCTCAACCACCATATGGTGGATCATGTGATCGTGTCCCAGGAATCTGTGTGAGGCCCACTTTCATATAACTCCATTGTGATGGATCAAAGTGGGCCATCATGCGTCTGTGGCCAGATTTGGGATCAGATTTGAGATCAAAAGGTGTGTGGAAGGTGCGTATGGCAATGATTAAAGACTAAGTGTATGAGAGGAGGTGTTGAAACAAGCAGTGGTATTGGTTGGTTTATGTTGTTTTCTTAAATATATGTTGGATAAGTTAAAAGTTAATTTTTCCCTTGTGTTTGATTTCTCCTACATCTATGGATTTCAAGAATGAAGTCAAAACTAGTCTTTTGTTTCCATTAGAGTCGATGAACCTTTAGATTAAATTGACTAAACTTAATGGAGCAAATTACCCACAATAGATAACATCGATACAGGTAAAAGGAAATTAAAATATTTGACTTCCCCCAAATCTGAAGAAAGATTAAATATGAAGATTGGGTGGCAGAGATGTTTATAGCAAATATTTGTTATGAAATAATATGGTGCCTCAGATTAGTGCGAAAGTGATCTCTTTTAAGATAGTGAAGGAAATATGGGAAAATCTGAGAAAAATGTATTCAAGCAAAAAGAATATAACTTGGATCTATAAGTTACTTCAAAATATGTTCACTTTTCAGCAAAAAGATAAGAGCGTTAGAGAGTATTATTCAGTCTTGCAAGGCATGTGAGAAGAATTGAATGTATACCGTCACATGCCTACCGATTATGATGGTGAAGAGAGGAATTCCACATTGTTATATTCCTCTCTGGTCTTTGTCCTGAGTTGAAGCCTGTCCGAGTGCATATTCTTGGACGTAGCGAGATTCCGTCCATCATTGAGGCATTCGCTCATGTTTAGCATTCGGTTGGTATACTGTCAAATGACCACTTGCTCTAAAAGCTCGAGCTGTTAGAGGATGGTGTATCAATTTATATCAAGGGACTTTGACATATACAGGGTTCATCTTTGTCAGATCGTTCTGCATTCATTCTATATATGGTAGAGGAGATGGAGAAAGTCGTGGTCGTGATTGTTGTCATGGTGGCTGTTTTGGTGGTAGAGAGTCGGGGGGCAGTCGCATTAAAGGTAAAAATAATTGGGAAGGCCGTGGTATAGATTTCAATGATAGCTGCAGTCGTAGTCATGGTAATCAACCATGCACTCATTGTGGTCTTAGTAACCACATGATTGATGTGTTGGGATTTTGTTGGTAAGCACAGTGTATTATCTTAGTTTGTCAAATCACCGTCCATTTCCTTTTTCACATTAGCAAATGGTACTTCAACTCGTGTGTCTGGGTTGGGTACTGCTAGTCCTATCCTGTCGCTTTCATTGTTGTCAATACTTTACATTTCTAAATTTCCTTTGATTTTGCTGTCAATGAGTAAGCTAACCAAAACTATAAATTGTTCTATCACATTTTATTATTCTTATTGCAAATTTCAGGATCCAAAGACAAGGATGATGATTGGTGGAGGGCGAGAAGCGAATGGACTCTATAACCTCTATAGTAGAATAATTGGAGTTGCATTGTGGACATACATCCCTCCACATCAGTGGCATTTTAAGGTTGGTCATCATTCTTTAAATAGTTTGAAGAGTCTAGTTCCTTTGTTGTCGCATGTGTCTAAGATAAAGTGTGAGGCTTCTGAGTTGCGCAAGCACCATAGAATGTCGTTTCTTCTTCGTGTAGACAAAAGAAGTAATAAACCTTATCCAGTTCATCTTAGTAGTTTATCCACTTTTAAGTCTTTTGTTATATTTGGGGACAATTACTCTCGAATGACATGGTTATATTTGATGAAAGATCGGTCAGAAATGTTTTCTTGTTTTAAATAATTTATATGAAGGAACAAATATAGTTCAATTCTAAGGAGTGTGTTCTACATTCAGATAATGTTAGGGAATATAAATTAACTTTAACTCATCTTTCATCTCATGGCATTATTCATCAAACTTTATGTGCATGCACACCATAACAAAATGGGGCAGCTAAACATAAGACCTATCATTTACTTGAAGTTACTAGGGCGTCGTTGTTGAATATAAAGGTTTTGAAAGCATTTTGAAGTAATACATTCTTAATTGCATGCTACTAAATAAATCAGATGCCTTCACCTGTCTTAGATGGAAAATCACTTCTCTTTCCTTTGTCAACAAATTCCTACCTTTTATATTCCTCCAAAAATATTCGGTTGTATGTTCATGACAAGTTTGAACCAAGGGCTATCAAGTGCATTTTTTGGGTACTCCCGTACCCAACAGGAATACAAGTGTTATAATACTATTTCCTATAGATGTTATGGGTCAGCTTATGTCATGTTCTTTGAAAAGACTCCATACCTCTCTAAAGGGAGGAAGTCTTTACAGTTTGAAGAGAGTTTCACTACTACTCTTCCCATTGTACCAGACACTACTATTGGGAGTTTGGGAGATTCTTGTGCAACATGCAAATCGGCCCTTGCAGGTCTACTCTAGACATTCCACACGTGGAGATGTAGTACATACAAGCATGACTCCTACCAATCCTCCTGATATGTCAAAAGATCATCGTCCTTTGAGTCCTTGTCTACATTGTGAGATGAATGTAATTTATCTAGTACTCTTCGTAAGGGTATATGTTCATGCACTAAGCAACCTATTTCGAACTATCTCCTTTGTTGGTTTATCGCCTTCATTTTGACAATTTGCTTTATCCTTGGCATTTGTGTCTATTCCTCGTTCTATCTAAGAGGCTCTGAGTTGTGATGGGTGGAACGAGCTATAGAAGAAGAGATGGTTGCACTCTATCAAAATCAAATGTAAACATTAGCTAAATTACCTACTGGAAAGCACACAGTTGGGTGTAGATGAGTATGTATGGTGAAATATAATCCCAATGGTTCATTATCGGTTAAAAGCTCGGTTGGTTACAAAAGAACACTCTCAAACTCTAAGAGTCGACTATCTAAAGACCTTTCTTTCATGTGGAAAAACTTCATTCTATATGCATGGTTTTCATTATTGAAAATTTGGATTGGTCTCTGTATTAGCTTGATGTTAAGAAAGTTTTTCTTAATGGAGATCTGGTTGAAGAACTCTAAATGGAGCAACTACCTAACTTTGTTACTTATGAAGAGCCAGATAAGGTATGCCATCTTAATAAATTATTTTATGGTCTGAAACAATCTTCAAAAGCTTGGTTCAACGAGTTAAAGTGGCGTTCAAATTCGGGATGAAATGTAGCCAGACAAACTATTCTGTTTTTGTAAGGCGAAGTGAGAAAGGCACTTTTATGTTGGTTGTGTATGTGGATAATATCATCATCACAAGTAGTGATAGTACAAGGGTTAACAAGTTGAAGAAATTTTTACAGCAACATTTCTATATGAAGAACTTAAACCGTGTTCAGTACTTCTTGGGCATTGAGGTGATCAAGTCTAAGGTGGGCATCAACTTATCACAACGAAATATGTGATGGATTACTAGATATGATAGGTCTTCTAAGAGTCAAACTAGAAACTTAGTGTGGATCAATGAGAAATGGTTGATGATCTAGGGATATGCCATCAATTGGTTGGAAAATTGATCTAACTAACGATTACTCAACTGATATCACATATCCAGTCAACGTGGTTAGTCAATTTATGCCGACTCCCAGCATCCCTCATACGAAGGCTGTGCTTCGTATGCTTAGGCATTTAAAGGGAGCTCCTGGTCATGGTATCCTCTATAAACAAAATGGTCATCTCCGTGTAGAAGTATATTATAATGCAGATTAGCCTAATTCTCCATCTAACAAGCATTCTACAACTAGCTATTGTACTTTTGTAGATGGTAATCTTGTAACATAGAAGAGTAAGAAACGTGTAGTGGCCCATTCAAGTGTTGAGGCTAAACATAGGGAATGACCCGTGCAACGTGTGAACTCATTTGGCTAAATACGTTAATGTGCAAACTTAGATTTATGGTTGATATTCATATGAGATTGTATTGTGATAATCAAGTAGCTTCTCATATTACCAATAGTCCTATCTCTCATGACTCATGAGAGAACCAAGCACATTGAGGTCGACTGTCACTTCATTAAGGAAAAGGTTGTTAGCAATGAATTTTCATGTCATTTGCCAAGTCCTAAGACCAACTTGTAGATAGGCTCTCTTGCACCTCCCCAGCCCTGCTCTAGGGTTGCATATTGGCTCTCAATCTTCTCCTCGTCTGGAATAGATTTGGGAGAGACCTTCTAGATTGAAGGTGCGGCAATGACGATCTATACAATTTTTCAGTGGTTACAATCAAGAGGTAATCTTAGCGGTAGGCTTTTGTCTTTCACGCAGAAACTTGATAATATCCGGATAGGGATCCATAGTATTAGGTTCATATTAAATCTGGATATTTGAAAACTTCAAAATTCTATTGCATTTCAAAAAAAGAAGAAAAAAAAAAAAATCCTTAATATGTACATCTTTTTTCTCAATAAAATCTAGGTCTGGAAAAGGTTTTTTATTCGTAAGTTTGGATAGCCTATCAATACCCAGATACTGATACAAATATGAAGGACAGGGGAGCTAGGATAGGACTTCCTGACTTTCCTTTCTCAAAATCATGGAAACGGATAAGATAAGGTGGTTAATACCTACCCAAAAAAATTATGATTTGTTTTTTCTTTTGTAAATATTTGACCCATTATTCATTAGGCAATAACAATGACAAGATAATGCAAACTGAATCGACGTGTATTTTGTGACTTTGCAATCTTCTCATGGACATCAAGAGGAACACGATGTGTACTAGCTAGCTGAGATGTACAAGTGGCATTGCAGCAAACGTGTCAACATCACATACGAGTGCTAGATCCAGGGCATTCAGCAGGTATCACTAATGGGACACTAATTGAAAGGAATTTCTAGGGATGTCTTCAAATGGGCCTCCAAAGAGTATTGAGCCTCGGGGAGTTGGTTTCATCTGTGATGCGATTCAGGATTTATTTTCAGGGTTAGAAATTTCATTCTCCTTGGTTCCGGTTGAAGTTAATATGTTGACCAATGCCCTTACTGAAAAGGGCATAAGGCACAGATTTGTAATGGGATTCCGTCCCCTTATTGCAACACTCTCCCCATTCTTTTGAATAAAATATTTTGTTTATCCATGAAAAGATAGCAGTCCCAATGATGTACAACAGACCTGATCAATTAAAACTGGCTGGGTCTAGTTATTCAGAATGCTGCAGAAACTCTGCATTGACAGTTTTTCGCTTGCAATATTCAACAACTAGACACACTTCAAAACCAATCGTGGTTTCCAACATCGACTTGGGCACCGACAGTTTTTCACTTGCAACGTTCAACAACAGGAACACAAATGGGAAAAGAGTTGTGTTTTCCAACATCGACTTGGGCGAGAGAAAGAAAGTTTTTCAGATTTTATCAAAATTAGCCAAGTTAAGCATCAAGTCAGGCCATTTTTTTTTAATAAAATCTGAGTATTGAAAATCTAGGAGCTCAACCAAACTGAGTTTTATAAGAAAAGAGATGCAGGATGTTGGGACACACAAGATTTGTACCACAAACAGAATGGCTGAGGTTCTCCAAGCCCATTCAAGCCTCATCAGCCTGAAAGATTCTAACAAAGAAAGGCAGGACTTTTTACTTTTTATGAATACATTTCAAGCTCCACCATTGTTGAGGGGCGCAGATTGGGTACTACCACCACCAGGACCTAGCTAGAGATAGATGGTCCTATAAGGGTTTCTGTGGGGCCCACCGTGATGTATATGTTTTATCCATGCCGTCCATCCATTTTGACAGATCATTTTAGGGCATGAGCCCAAAAAGGATGCAGATTGAAGTCTCAAGTGGACCATACCACAGGAAGCAGTGGGGATTGAAAGCCTGCAGTCGAAAACTTCTTGGGGGTCACAGAAGTTTTGGATCAATCTAATATTTATGTTTTCCCTTCATACAGGTCTATGTGACCTTATGAACAAGTTGGATGGCAAATAAACATCATAGTGGACCCTTGGAAGTTTTCAATGGTAGGCATTCAATCCCCACTGCTTCCTGTCGTGTGGTCCACTTGAGCCTTCAATCATCTCCTTTCTGGGATCATGCCCTAAAATGATTTGTCAAAATGGATGGACGGCGTGAATAAAACATATACATCACGGTGGGCCCCACGAATCCCTTGACAGGACCGTCCATCTCTTTCTAGGTCCAGGTGGGGGCAGTACCCAATCCGCGTCCATTGTTGAGGGGGTTACACAAAAGAGGAATACGCAACCGAAATATATACAAACATCATAACGGCCGTAACGTAACGGTAACAGTCATAACTGTTACATGTTCGAGGCCAAAACAGCCCATAACAGCCTTGTAATGGACCATAACAGTCATGTAGCAGTTAAAAAAAAAAAAAAAGAGCCACAACGGCCAATTCGGGGGCCATAACGGCCTGTATCATAATGGTAACAGTGGTCGCCGTTACAGCCGCTGTTACCGTTATGGGACACCTTGGCAGACATACTTGGGTTTTTAGTTTGTTCAAGTGGGCCATTGTTTAGTGATCCCAATCATTGGTCTGCTGGCACCATCTTGGACGGACTGTGATCTAGAAATCTCCCAAATTGTATTAACTAGTTAGTAACAGTTACCGATCTTCGCATTTTTTAAGCTAAATGGAGATCCTTGCTATATTTCTCTTTTATACTGTCTATTTGCGGGCCAAAATTTGAAAGCTTAGGATTGTCCTATCAAGCCATGTTGGGGTCCCACAAACAACTTGATGCGGACATCAGGCCCTACCTTGGGAAGACATGTGTAAGTTGCTTGGAGGAGATATGATCGGACCGTTGGATCGTGATGATGATGTGATCGGACCATTGGTTCATCGTGGCCCACTTTCATCACACCATCATTGGAGTGCATTGGACATCTTAGATTTGAGTTTATTTTACGCATTTTTTACTTATTTGAGTTTTGGGTTAGTGTGGGTACGTTTTTTTCATGCAAATGTCTTTTTTTTTTTGAAATTTTGTTAGTAGGGGTATTTTGGTAATTATGCTAATTCCGAATTTTATAAGGGTGTTGCCCTAAACCTTTTTGATTAGTTGTTGATTTATGAAAAAGAGCAAACCTTTGGTTGCCTCCTTCCTCTCTCTCTCTCTCTCATGGTGCTTCTTCTTCTTCCTTGATCTCCTTCTTCTCTATTCTTCTTGTGCCCCTCCAACTTCTTCCAGGTATTTCATCTTCTATTACTATCCTTCTAAACTTCTGTTTTGTTTATTCCCCACGATCTAAACCTTGAGAATCGATCCAAACCCTAAACCCCCAAATTCTTAAATCCCTAATCCGAAAAACCTCCTGGTTCTTCGGACTAGTGATCCTCATTGATCGATTGGGTATGACCATGCAAGATTGGGAGGTTTCATCCCTCGCCGGGTCCAACCTAAGCAATAATTGAATTCCATACTCCACAGTTGTGATGATGGCCCGTCCCATTGCATGTTTCCTTTATGATTTTCTTAGTTTATGATGATTAATGCTAGATTTCATTATTATTATTGCTTTTATTTCCGCTGAATAATTGTGTTCATGAGCATGCATCATATTTAGGGCTATCCTACATCACCACTTGTCTAGAATACAGATCATTGGATTACTTCTTTTTTCTTTCTTTCTTTTTTTCTAGTAGGCAACCTGGGCGAAAAACCAAGACCTGAATGTTGAAGCACAGACTACATAGTACCTATCATTGAGTTAAGATCACTGCATCACACGCCTAGGACAAATGAAACCCAAAGACATAGTGCATATGCTCAATATAAGGATCATATAATTCCTCCACACAACATGTTATTGCTTGGATGATAGTAGGGCTCTCAATGGGTCGGATCTGAAGCGGATCTAGTTGAATCTAACTCCGAATCTAGAAATCTGTAACTCTTACCAAATCCAGATCCGAATCCGACTAAGATCTGAAAGGTGAAATCCATATCCGATCCATTTATAAATAGCCAGATCCACATCCGACCTAAAAATCCGTATAAACATCGGATTCGGGTCGGATCATGATCCGAATCCACCAAGGTGGGCCCCAAAGCCAAGGCCTCACGTAATTAGGTTTTTTTTTTTAAACAAAAAAGGAAGATGTTAGTAGAAAAATTTATGATATGAAAGAAGATATTTTTTTATTTATTTATTAATGAAGATGATAGGAAGTTGGAAACTCACATCTCCGATTCTCTAGGGATATTATAAAAGATATTCAAGGTTGCACAGCCGTAGAGAGAAAATTTAGGTTTTTTCTTCTTTACGGTTTTTTTTTTTTTTTTTTCTTGCGGCATTATATAGTTTAGAGATTCTAGGGCAAACAAAAATAAACGGTCTATATCTAAAGAAGGTGGAGAGGTAAACAAAAATAGATGGTCTAGATCTAAAGGAGATGAAGAGTCATCTAATAGTAAGGATCCGATCGGATCTTGGCGTCAAATCCAGATCCGACCCAAATAATATTTGGATTTTTCTTGGTAAACCTAAATCTGATCCATTTATTTTATCGGAAAAAATTTAAGATCCAAATCCACTACATACGGAGTCGGAGAGGATCGGATCTTGGATCTGATCCGCTCCATTGAGAGCCCTAGATGACAGGACTAGAGATTGTTTCGTGTTCTAGACTAGAAGAGCTCATGGATTTGTCAAAAAGAGTTAAATATTATTTTTGAACATATCCTTCATGGCACCAATAACAAATGATCTTGGAACAGGATTCATAGCTGACTCCAATTAGTTGGGATAAGGCTTAGATAATGATGGCGATGATGATGATCCAACACAAAACCAATGATGTCTGATACAGAAGGTGTTTCGAGATTATTGATCTATTGGGCATGCTCCATCCCTCATGTAATATCATCATCATCACCATCTTTACAAATCATATTTTGCAAGTCATCACTATCTAAAGCACCAATCCTCCATAAGTGAATTAGTTGTAGTATCCCTTAGTTGCATGATGTTTCTAATCAGTTGCCGCTCTCTCTTCGAATTGTGCTTTGGAATTACACTCGTGCTCTCACTTTCTAGCCATTTAAAATTGCTAACGTTTTGAAACAAACACTTCCCTACTCATGCACCTGAATCAGTTGCTTCTTTGCATACATAAGACTTTGTGCAACTATTATCCCTTCGGATCACCTCAACCCAAGTCCTTTTAATTCTCCCCCCATCCTTCTTTTAGGCCCTACAACCCCAATCAAAGTTTCCCTCCGTACAAAGCCTCTCTTTGGTTTCTATAGCACATCCAGACAATAAGTCATCATGCCTTTTCTTAATACCTCCATCCACGTCCTTTCCCTTTGCCCTTTTTAGAGCCTTCACCTTGTACCAACTCCTAATTGGCGCAGTTCTTGATCTTTGATGCACATGACCGCACTATCAAAGTCTACTTTCCCTCATCTTATTACTTATTGGTACTATTCCTAAGTTCTCTCTAATGCATTCAGTTCTAATTCTATCCTTCCTCATCTTGCCACTCATCCATCTCAAAATCTTAATTTCAGCTACACTCATACTATGACATGTTGACATGTTGTTCTTTAGCTACCCAAAAAAAAAAAAAAAATGGCCCAACATTGTATCCCATAAAGCATGGCTGGTCTTATAGCTATCCGATAAAATTTCCCTTTCAGTTTGAGTGGTACACAACAATCACATAACCCCAGAGGCACATCTCCATTTCTTCCACCTAGCTTGAATTTTATTGGTAACATCCTTTTCAATCTCTCCACTGTCATGAATTATTGACCCAAGGTAATGAAAGTGGTCATATTCTGGGAAACTACTTGTCCAACAATAGGGATGTCAATAGGCCAGGCTCGAGCCGGAAAAATCAGAATTTTGAAGAGGGCCAGCCCAACAGCTCAGCTCGAAACAGTTCAAAATCTGGACCGAAACCTACCCTAGGCCCGGCCCGTTGACAGCCCTAGCCAACAATCGTAACTAATCCCTCATTTTCGCCCCTAATATTACTCAAAATTGAACTCCATATACTCTGTTTTAGTCAGACTAACTTTAAATCCTTTAGATTCTAAAGCATCCTTCCATAAATCTAGTTTTGTGTTTATGCCCTCACTTGTCTTGTCAGCCAAAACTATGCCATCTGCAAACAACATACACCATGGGATCTCTTCTTGCAAATAGACAATTAAGAAAGAAAATAAGGACCGTTCCTTATTCAACCAAAAAAGGCCAAACTTCCAATTTGAGGGATTTTTGGTCCGACCATACATATGAGGCTCGTTATCTCAATGATCTGGAGCACTGAATCATGGCTCCAATTGTACAGACCCGAAGCCCTAGAGTATTGTACGAAATATCCACCTGAGCATTGTACAATGCCTCTTTCCAAAAAAATTGTTATGTTCGACAAGTTGGGCACATGCCATCAAATTCAACATTGCCATTAGAAAGAAGCCACAATTTTTCTTCTTCTATGTTTTTGGAATAATATATGCAAGTTATATAGTTTCTATAAATAATGCATCTTTCAATATTATACATTACATCAGTGTTCACAGTATCGGTATCGCGTTACGTTTCGCACCCTTGGGATAAAAATATAGATACATATCGCGTATCGCTAGGGATATATCGGTTGTATCGCGTAATGTATCACACTTTTTGAGAAACATGGGGAAACATTGAGAAATTGATTGAATTTTTCAATGAAACTTCAGGGATTGTTAAAATGGACCTTAATACAGACATTTAAATCATCATATGTAAAAACAAAAGTCCACATAATGGAGTTCCTTTGTAAAAGGATCCTAAGCTATGCGCTGTCTAACTGAACTAATGCAACCATTGTTTAAATTGATTCCATAAGATATATAAATGTAAAAAGACATTAATGAAAACACAACTAATTCATTGACAAAATAAAACAAGCAAGAGAGTTGAGAAATATAACTATGGATGATGCAATTGACTAGGTATCCTCCAAATGCAGTTTTGACTATCCTAGTTCAATGCAATGCAAGCTACCCTATATGGCCTAGATCTATATGAGGAATCAATAAAATCTAGAAAATTGCTAACTAAACTCAACAAACTATGACCCCTATGCAGAGTCGGAACGCGGGTCGAGCTGACTACCCAAAAGCCCTACGATTTTTTTTAGGGAGGGGAGGAGAAACTAGAAGAAAATCGAACAAAATATGGGGGACTCTTGTGCGACTGGATGATACCTGGACAATATCGTCCAGGTATCGTCGATATTTTCCGATATCAGCCGATATTTTGCCGATATCTCGGTCGATATTGATATATCGCACGAAAATATTGATATCGACCGATAATATCTTCGATACACAGGAACTGGTGCATTTTTTGTGTCTCTAGGGCAGTTTCATATTACTGACCTGCGATATTGATAGTATCGGCCAATGCTATCGATATCGCAAACACTGCATCACATAACCATACAAGCATGCCAGTGTTTTTTCTAGGTGGCCTAGGTGCACCAACCTAGAAAAATACCAGTGTTTTTTTTATAGAAAGCTTGTGTCTAAGTTTATGCATGTTAGGTCCATGCTATTCGCTCAGTAAAACCATCTATAAGAAAAACTTCGTAAAATCATGTATTATTACATTTGCATGGTTGGTGCTAATTTCAATTTCCTTGCTATTTATGAAATACAGTGCACGTCGTATAATGCATTTCCAAGTTCACCGAGAATCCTAGTTGCTGTCCAAGTGCATGTCTGAGAGCATTTTCAGTGACATAGCCACATGAATAAAACACTTCAATTTGTAGGGTGCATGTTTACATACTTGTGTGACGCAACGAAAAGCTCTTCATTTTTGGCACCTTTAAGATTTTCTGCTCCTAGCTTAACTAGAAAAGACCGCCAATGCAGTCGCTCCTCTGCAGGAACTCCGTGAAAGCTGCAATATAACAAAAACAATGAGAAGGAGGTTTGTTTATCATCTTATAATGATTAAAACAGCAAAGCAGGAAGTTGCACTTGCCGCTTGATACACGTGCACTCAGAAATTGTATAAAAATCATAGATTAACTCAAATTAAACCCACTAAATTATGGTACTTACTGTCGATAACAGTCCCAAAATCAGATCAGTTGAACAATCCTAACCTATGATTCGTGGACACTTTCTTTTGAAATAGAATCATTGGATATTTCTGTTTTCAATCATTAAATAAACATCCGCCAATCAGATTTTTATTTTTTTTTATTTTGAAAGATAACTGGGAATTTTATTAAGCAAAAGCAAACAATAAAACAGGTGCTGAGCTAGCGCCCTAATTACAACCCAAGAAAAGAAAAATCACATCCCTTAAGCATGTCAACACAAGAGGCCCAATCAATAACAAGCAACTTGGGAGACCCTCTCTACCGCCTTACTTTCATTCTTGAAGTATCTCCCGTTTTCTTTCTTCCCAACTGCCCACCAAACATCAAGCAGGGCCATTCTCCACAGCATACTTTTATCCTTCCCTAAGCCCACCCCATGCCAAGTCAACAGGAAATTGCCCACCGAATCTGGGAAAAACCCATAGAACATTAAAACATCTAAGAACATCAGCCCAAATCTTCCCCACAAAAGAGTAGTGCACAAAGAGATTCCCCACAAAAGAGTAGTGCACAAAGAGATGGTCAACCATCTCCTCATTCTTCATACACATAAGGCAGATATTGGGAAGCACTATTGACCGTTTTTTGGAGATTGTTGATGGATAGGGTTTTCCTTCGCCCAACTAACCACCCAAAGGCTATGATCTTTGGGGGAACGCCATAATGCCACACGTGCTTGGTTTGCCCCATCCCCTCATACCTTTGACCATCTTGAATGAGATTATATAGAGACTGAACCAAGAAACATCCCGATTTGTTGATCCTCCACACCATCCTATCCGAGACTATCATTGACAGATGGCATAAATGAATGCCAGTCCAGCAACATCACAAACTTTTCTACCACGTCATCATGAAGGAACCATCTAAACAAGGCCTCCAATACCACCTCCCCATTACGAGAAAAGCAATCAACCACCAAAACAAAAGGATCTCAAGCCAGCTGGTAAATTCTTGGGAAGTGCATTTTCAAAGGAGAATCTCCAACCCAAGCATCCTCCCAAAACTGAACCTTCTCCCCATTTCCCAAAACGATTCCAACCCCCTCCAAAAATTTCAGCTTCAAAGAAATTACCCCTTTCCACAGTGCCAAAGCTTTATGACCTGAGGAGTCCTTAGTCCACCATCCCCCCACCATGCAACTATACTTTTTGCTCATGACTTGCTCCTAAAGCACTCCATCCTCCTCCCCAAATCTCCATAACCACTTCCCTAATAGGGCCAGATTCATATACTTTAGATCCCTTATGCCTGTTCCTCTCTCCTCGTAAGTCTTACACACCTCATCTCATCCCACCAAGTAAATTTTTTTCTTATCTTCCGATTCTTGCCACAGGAATTCCCGCCTTAGCCACTCTAACCTTGATAACACTGATGCCTGGCACTTGAAGAGCGACATAAACTAGAGAGGTAAATTTGATAAGGCCGCTTAAATAAGGATAATGCGCCCACCTAGCGACAGGTATCGACACTTCCATCTAGCAAGCTCTCTCTCAAATCTTTCAACTGCTTTGTCCCAAAGGTGCTTTGCCTGTTTTCCAATACATAATGGGAGTCCCATGAAAGAGGACAGGAGTGATCCAACTGCACATCCAAAAACCTCAGCAACATTCTCCACTTCTTCCGGCGACAATTGCTCTCCCAACATTTTACTTTTAGCAATGTTGACTTGTAAGCCTGACACCGCCTTGAAGCATCTTGTAATCATCCACAACTTGTCCACCATGGCAGCATCAACTTCACAGAACAATAGCCAGAATTTTGTACGACTCGCCTATCAGGCTAATCTGCCTGAAATCCCATAGCCTTCCCGCACCTACAATCTTTGGGATGATTGCTATGAAGGACATGCCAAGATCAGCTGACAACTGTACCCTTTCAACGAATTCAATGAAACCCATCGCATCTACCTTAACTGCCTCCCAGAAAGATTGATAAAAGGCCATCGGTCACCATTCATAATTTTCTTTTTATAATACATCTGAACTATGGCCCACAATTTGGATATTTCAAGTTGAATCATCTGCATTCCATGATAAGCAATTTCTACGTAACTTAGCAAGTGGCCGCATGTCATCCACCACACTCTGTCAGAGCAATAATGCTTTTCTCAAACAAATGTACACTTCTATCACATGCGACCATGTGAGCTGCCCATTTGAATTGAGATCTAACAACGTGGCTCCCAAGTGCAATGATACGAGGGCTATCATTGGGTACCCAGACCAACAGGTACCCAATGGACCCGGCCCAATTTTAACAGGTGCTGGTCCCATTTTGGGGACTCATTTAGCAAGCGGGTTGGGTTTCGGTCTTAGATTTTGGGCCCAGTTAAAAATCTGGTATAGTTAGGTTCAGGTCGAGTCCATGTGGTGGACCTGGTTAAAATCAGGTCAGGTCTGGGATGGGTCCATTTAGTTTTAATAGTAAAACTATACATTTTTAATATATATATTGATTATTCTAGTAAAATTAATGAGGTTTCTTAAGCAACATATGTAAGAGAGACCATTTAAGCGACACACGTGTGGGATCTAATCCATCCATTAGGTGGGTCCAACCATACAAATGCTCTTATTTGTCCCAAACTCAACTCGAAACCTAGATCCGAAGACCCTATGGGTACCCGACTAGTACCCAACTATGAGTGGTTCCAGGGCTAGGTCTTCAAGAACTAGACACGGACCTGGCAAGAGCCAACCCTGTTAGCCCAGGTAAGGGGACTATAGGACCCAACCCATTGACAGCCTTAGATGATCCTAGCCCACCGAGTGTAGAGACTCTACCACCATTGTTTTCCATTATGATATCATATTCATATAGGCCCATCCCAATATGTGATATGGGGGTCCGCAATAGCCGATATGGGGCCGTATTGACCCATACTGTATCGGTAACGAAGGGTTAATACTGATATTCAAAACCATGTCACTTGCATTGGACTACTTCCACAGAGAGTGATATGGATTAATTCTGATGGATCCACCCCCAAAAATCTCTGTTTGGATGATTGTTGCGCCGACTGGAGGATTCACCAGCACCGCGTATGGATAGCTAAGGTCAATGTCCAACCAATAGCTAGTTCGCTGTGGATAAGTCCCCCAATTAAAAATAATGAACATCCAATGATCCAAATGCTGCAAATTTTCAAGTATGGCCCATCCACAGTGAGGACCAACAGATGATCGGTCCAGATCTCAAACGCATGCCGCGAGTATAGAGATCCAGCACACGATGTCCACGGCAGGAAATTTGCATAGAAACCAATTGACCGAGTCGACTCAGCCGAGCTTTTAAGCATTTTTACAGTAAAATAGAGATAGAGATAGAAATAGAGAGATGTTAGATTCGAAACTCAGCTGATACAAACCAATGAATTGAATAAGGATACATGGAAGATCGAGAAATGGATGATTTTTAACGGCCGAGATCTGTTGCTGAAATAATAATTCGCGAGAAGAAGAGGTTTGGAGCAATTTGGTACAAATCCACCAAATTCCCGAATAGCGAAAAATGTTTTTTAAGGGCTGAGATCTGTTTCGGAAACAAAAGATCAGGAAAATAGAGGGTGGAGATTATCTGTACCGTTCGACGAGGATGTTTCCTTCGGAATTGGAGAAGAGAACCGCGAGCAGCATCTTTTTCTTCTTCTTCTTCCTCTGTCTCTGAATCTCTGGGAGAAGGAATGCAGCCTAAAGAGATGCTCCAAGGCAATGCGCGCGAAGAGATATCGAGCTAATCAGCGGCTCACCTTCCAACTACTCACACGTGTGTTATATTAGGCTCGTAGTCATCAGGTGGAAAAGCTCCTTGGGCTCCAATCTGATGCATGTGTTTTATCCAAGCCGTCCATCCATTTTTCCAGATTATTTTAGGGAATTATTCAAAAAAATTAGGCAGATCCAAAGCTCAAGTGGACCACACCATAAGAAACAGTAGGGATTGAATACCTACTGTTGAAACCTTCTTGTGGGCCACAGAATTTTTAGATCAAACTGATATTTGCGTTTTCCCTTCATCAAGGGTTATGAGACTTCATGAACAGGTCGGATGGCAAATAAACATTGCGGTAGGCCCCAAGAAGTTTTCAATGATAAGCGTTCAATCCCCCCTTTTTCCTGTGGTCTAATCTACTTGAGCTTGGGATCTGCCTCATTTGGATCATGCCCTAAAATGATCCGGAAAATAGATGGATGGCTTGGATAAAACACCTGCATCATAGTGGGCCCACAAAGGTTTTCCACTAGCATGTGTACGGGTCACCAGCCCATCCGCGTCCAAAAAGTAAAGGATCTGGGCCACTCATCTAGTGGGCGACTTCTGTATCAGAATCAAAATTAGAACGGGTCCACTTTCATCCAGCAGGAAATCTGTACGTTGAATATAATATCATCAAGCATATCTTTGATAAACATTGATTTTTTTTTTTTTTTCATTCAGATGTGGTCCACCTGATAGGTTGGCCAGTCTGATTTTTGTGCTAGGAAATGTTTGCGGTGGGACCCAATTGATGAATGTGTCCCAGCCTCCTGCACGTGTGCGGCACCACACGTGATACAACTTCTATCCGTATCTACGTATTGGTTAGTTATCACATGATCTGCAGTCTACACGAGGTGAAATTGAAAACCTATATGCAGTACGTGTGATAATGATTAACACGAAAGGGAGATCAAGTTCATTTATTAGGTGGACCACGATCCACGTTCTTTCGAGGGCTGTCAATGGGCAGAGCCTGGGGTAGGTTTCGGCCCGATTTTGAGCTGTTTGGGGCCGGTCCTTCAGGCTGGGCCTATTTAAAATTCTGATTTTTCAGGCCTGAGGCTGGCCCATTGACACCCCTAGTTCTTTTAATAATAGGCCAATCTACTAGCGAGGTGTGTCAAATGTGCATGAATAAACTAGACGGTTAGGAAAATGGTCCACTTATCAGGGGATGCAAACTGCCCGTGCCTAGGTGTGGCAATGGGCTGGGCTAGGGCCAGGTTGAGGTTAGCTTCGGCCTGGCCCTAGAGCCCTATGACTTGGCCTTGGCCCGGCCAGCTCTAATGAGCTAAAGAGGCCTGGGGTGCAGCCCTCTCCCTGGACGGCCAGACCTGTTAGTTAAAAATAGGTTACGTGTATGTTACACGTACAATTGGAGTGGATGTTTATGGGCTACCATCCTCAAGATAATTAAAGTTTTCTTGCGGCACACCAAGTAGATCATTCATTAACTAAGACGTATATATGGCCCACCTAATTATCCACTCCATACATGGACTTAAATAAATGCATCCATATATCATTCACTTTTAAGTGCTTGTATGGTTGTATATCGATCTTCCATTGCATTACTTGAAGAGTATCAATACTTGTAGACTAGTCTATATATTAGGGAAATGAGCTGGGTTGGTATAGGACAATAGTCATACACTAATACCTTTGTACCACATAGTATATATTAGGGAAATGAAGTGGGTTGGTATATTCTTCATTGGCATGGCCTAGTCTGGCCTTAACACCGGACCTACATTTCAATCCTTAGCCAAGCCTCAAGTTTAGTGGTGTAAGCCTTGGCCCTTCAGGGCTGTCTTGACAACTCCGCCAATTGCCACATCTATGCCCATGGCCCGCTTGAGTTTTGATCTACCTCATTTTTGCTCATTTCCGGACAGAAGTTGGCAAAACCAATGGATGGAATAGACTTCCCACGGGCATGGTAGTGACCCACAAATTAGGGTTAGGGAGAGGGTGACATAGACAATTCACTATTATACACTTCTAGGTGGACGGGGCAGTAAAAGAGAAAATTATCCATATTTGTTTATAAAAGCATTGCCTACCTTTGAGTTAATTGGCTTGATTGAACTGCCAAACTACTGAGTGGGTCTTATCAAAGTTATCTAGCCTACTGCTAACTTATATGGGCAGGTCAGGTTAGGTAGGGCAGGGTTTAACCCTAGCATGACCCATTGACTTAAATGGGCCAATGCACCCACAATTCTTTTAAGGCAGTTTGGACATAACCTCAAAGTGCGCATTTGAAAATGAATCCATTGAACACACATGCACAGATAGGTGCATGCGCACACACACATATGCATTCACACACACACACACACACACACACACACACACACACAAATAGAAACTTTTGTTGTGCATTTGGACTTCACCGAGTAGATGCTAAAATTGAACTTTCTTCTCGAAGTAAAAAAGAGGAATACCAGGGCAACTCATGCAGGGAGAAAGTAATGAGATGAATCGCCTCTGTCAATGGCCACACTTGTGTATGGAATTAAACCGTTGGTTGTTCATTTATTTCAGTAGTGTGGTCCACCTAATGAGTATTTGGTGTCATTTCGCTCCAAGTACTCTTCAGGGTAATGTTTACATTTTGCATGGCAGATATGTCTTATATGACAAGGCCTAGAGACCAAGTTATATCATGTAATGGGCGTAGGCAAATTATGATTGGTGATCCGAGCCATCGAAATGATGGTCCAAATTAAATTGACAAGGGTCAAATTAAAAGACCCTGGCCATCCAATCTTCTTCATTTTTATATTTGAATGCAGATAGGTAGGGGTGTCAATGAGCTGAGCTCGGGCCTGAAAAATTAGAATTTTACATAGTCTTGCACTGAAGGCCCAGCACGAAACAGGTCAAAATCCGGGTGAAGACCTACGTAGGCTCGGCCCATTGACAGCCTGCAGATAGGTGCCAAACATATCCTGTGGTCCTTACTCATGCCTCATTAGTAGGCTCTTGAGTGTTTCAACACGAGGTCATGGATTCGAATATCTGTTATGGTGTTAGTTTGTGGGGGTGAGTGCATGTATAAAAGAAAAATATTTAACTTATGCACGTACAACTACCAGCAGATGAAATAACTGACCCAAAAAATACTTTTCGTGCAAACTCCTCTTTGCCGGAACTATACATCCATACGGGGCATGGCTTTGGTGGATCCCTGACCGTGGGCCACCATGATACACATGCCTTACATCCATGCTGTCCGTCTATCTTAACAGCTTATTGTAGGGATACGTATCAAAAGTGAAGCATATCCAAATCTCAGGTGGACCATGCCACAGGAAACAGTAATGATTGACCATTAAAAACTTCTTGTGGGCGACAAAAGTTTTAGATCAAGCTGACATTTTTGCGTCTCCTTCGTCCAGATCTCTGTGATCTTATCAACAAGCTGGATGGTAAATAAACATTCCGGTGGCCCTCAAAATTTTTTTAATGGTAGTTATTCAACGACCCTATTTCCTGTGGCGTGATCCACCAGAGATTTAGATCTTCTTCACTTTCGGGATCATGCGCTAAAATGATCTGTCAAAATGGATGGACGGCGTGGATTTAAGGAACGTACATCAATGTGTGCCCTACAGTCAGGGATCCACCCAAGCCGCGTCCATCCATCCAAACTTAACAAGTTTGGCCGAACCCGCCTCAAAAGCGGGTCTGTCCTGTCGACCCGATTGGTATACCCGAATCATTGCCACTCTTAGAGACGGACGAGCTTTGACTAGTGACCCTAACACCAGCCGGCTAGCTGATGTCCAAGTTTTGTGCGCCCCTTCATGATGTATGTGTTTTATCTACACTGTAAATCTTGCTTATTATAGGGCATGAGCCAGAAAAATGAGCAAGATTCAAAACTTAGGTGGACCACATGAAAAAGTGAGGATTGAATGCTTACCACTGAAAACTGTTTGGGGCACATAAGTTTCGAATCAAGCAGATATTTGTGTTTTCCCTTCGTTCAGGTTTGTGTGACATTATCAACAAGTTGGATAGCAAATAAACATCACACTGTGCATTAGAAAGTTTTTAATGGTGGACATTCAATCAACACTATTTTCCTATGGTGTGGTCCACCTGAGTTTTGGATTTTCCTTATTTTTTTTATCATACCCTAAAATGAGCTGAAAAAATGGATGGACGGCGTGTAAAATACATACATCATGGTGGGTCCACAAAGCTTTGACACAGCTAGCTGGCTGGGGTTACATACATCATGGTGGGTCCACAAAGCTTTGACACAGCTAGCTGGCTGGGGTTGGGTCAGTATCCAAACCACGTCCCAGACGCGCGCATGCGCGTATGCTTTACCGAACTACCATTCACAAAACCGCCCAACTACCATTCTTTCAGCGAGAGAGAGAGAGAGAGAGAGAGCGCAAGAGAGCACCTCCTTCATCCCAATGAAACCGAAGACCTTTTCTTTTTCCACCTCCTCGCATTTCCCATGGCAGCCACCGGTTCGACCGACCCGGTTCAAGCAAGCTGGATCCCCACCCCTATCTTCATCTAACGACCCCGTTCGCCCCTTCCACAATGCTGAAGGGTAACTTCAAGCTCCTCGATAAGAAGCGGGCCGTTCCCGATCGTCTCGTCCGTTTCGAAGAGGGATGGAATCTAACCCTAGGCTTCGAGTCGGGGGAAGAGCTTGAAACGTTTCGGTCGAGTGATTTCAGATCGGTAGAAGCAGGAGAAGTCGATGATGATGAGGATGGCAAT
Organism: Liriodendron chinense; assembly: GCA_003013855.2. Classification (NCBI taxonomy): domain Eukaryota; kingdom Viridiplantae; phylum Streptophyta; class Magnoliopsida; order Magnoliales; family Magnoliaceae; genus Liriodendron; species Liriodendron chinense. The sequence continues at coordinate 1,951,075 of ML058343.1, read as the reverse complement.
GAAGAACAAGAAGTCAGGAAGAAGGAATGCATCGTTAATGACGGCAATACAAATGTACGATTGGATGCGAAGGTATGCAGAAGAAAAGATGCGGAGACTTCAAAGGCGAGTCCATTTTCTTCTTTAGATGCTGAAGAAAAGAGGGAAGATTTAGAACATGAGGTGAGATTAGGTAGGAATCGATTTGAATTTGAGAAAGTTTATAGTAATTCAGTTATTACCTTTTTTTATTAGTTTTTTTTTTTTATTGATGATAGAGGTATTATGTGATGCTTAGGAATCCTGTTCGTGTTTTGGTTTGTACAAGTATGGCCCATGGTCAGTGATCCAAACCGTTCATATGATGGGCAAAGAATCTCACTGTGGATGGGCTGTGCGCTAAGATTCGCACTGTTTTGAGATATCACAACTCCACAATAGGTGACCAAGAATAGACAATTAAGAAAATAAAATTACAACCCTTTGCAACTGAAAAAGGGCCAAATATCTGTTGGCAATGATCTTTGATTATGCAGGATTTTGAAGCATGTGCCATCATTTCAATGGTTTGGATCACTGAAGAATGGGCCCCACTCATACGAACTGAAGCATTAAGAGAGAGAGAGAGAGAGAGAGAGAGAGAGAGAGAGAGAGAGAGAGAGAGAGAGAGAGAGAGAGAGAGAGAGAGAGAGAGAGAGAGCATCTCTAATACTCTCCTTAAGTTGGAGCATAGGCATCATATATGCATAGCTTGCATGGAAGACATGATTAGAGGCGATATGAATTACAACTTGATTGTTGCAATGTAATGGAATAGGATAAGAAACCACCGAACCCAACTCCTGAAGGAGAGATTTTAACCACAGAACTTCACAAGCAGCATGGCTAATGGAATGAGCCTCAGCGAAAGAACGAGCAACAACCGGTTGCTTCTTTTCAGGCCATGAGATTATCCCCAGAAAGGTACAGTAACCCATAGTCGACTTACGATCATCTTAAGAACCAACAATTCCACATCCTAGACTTACAATTATCATAAGAAACAACCAATCCACATCCTAGTAAGCATTTAGGTGAAGATGTCCATGATTTGCATAAAGCAATCCTTTCTCGGAGCTTAGTGTAGCACATAATGTGTTTATACAACATCAAGATGATGAGATCATGGAGCCTGCATGAACTCCCTGGCCACAGCAACAGCATATGAAATATCAAGGCAAGTAATTGTCAAGTAAATCAGCTTGCCCACTAGATGACGATACATGCCAGGATCTGTGAGACGCTGAGTCTTTCTAGTCAATTCGGCGTTTCACTTTGATCTGAATATCAACAGGAGAAGCACCCAGCATACCAGTCTCCCTAAGCATGCCAGAGCATACTTCCTCTTTGATACCATGAAGAAAGGAGCTAAGATAGAATTCCTTTATAACCCTAATATTATTAATAATAAATCCCAAAAACATATTATATGATAACTCGAGGGAGCACCGGAACAACACACACACATGAAGCAGTGCATGCAGAAAGAGAGAGTGAGGTTGATCCGGGCTAGTACCAATATGGGCTCAACATGCTTTAGGGGACACACTCCTCTAAAATCTCGAACAGTAAAATACCTCCTAATGAATGATTGGTTACTTATGATTTTGTGGATTTGGCACCAAGGGCTTTCAGATTGTATGAGTAGGGACCATGGTTGGCTGATTCAGACCATCAACCTGTTGGGCCACAGGAGATGGATCATTCCCAAAATATTTTCATGATACGACAATCCTAACCTATCAATTATTCTGCTGCAAATCTATGGCTGATAATAGATTTTCTGCAACCGTCCACATTCCACTAGAAAAAGGCCCAGAATTGTTGCTGGGATCTTCCAATCTAGAAATTCACTGAGGCATGTTCCATCTTCTGTGAGTCGCATCATACCATTTTTTTTTTTTTTTTTTTTTTTGTTTTTTTTGGAGCACTGAAAATGGGCCCCATCTGCATAAACTGGAAACCCGAGTATGCTCACTGCTCAGGATATTCTTGGGTTGAGTATCATATACACTTCCGTCATTTATATGCCCTGGCCCAATCATCAGTTCCATTCTTTCATCAGGTGGGCCCACATTCAACAAACACATGTGGCCATGATATCTTACAAATTCACTGATAGTGTAGTCTATACATATCCTTGGGCCGAGGATGATGTAATTCCTCATTATTTTTTTATACTCAAAATGAATGCTTAAGGTTGTGTTTGGAAGTATCCATGATTTTTCCCCCTATTCTGTTTTGGTTTGATTGAATATGCCAGTGGGGTGCCTTATTTTGAACTAGCTGCCCATCTGAGGCAGAGGTATTTTGAATCATCATCATCATCATCTTCATCATCATCATCGTCGTCGTTGTCGTCGTCATCATCATTGTCATCATCATCGTCATCATCATCATCTAAGCCTTATCCCAACTAGTTAGGTTTTTAACCTAAAATTGGAAAAAAGGAAAATGGGACTACTTATTTTGATGATGTTCCATAAAGCGGTTCTTTTCTTCACTATGGTTATATCATTGTTAAGTTCTTACAATTTCCTTTTCTTTTCTTCCTTTTTTCTGCTTTGATCTGTTGATTAGCTTTCTCGGGAGGTTATAAACTTGGAAGCGCTGCAAAGGCTTGCCAGTTCTGGTCTCCCTGATGGATGTGGTCTGCGTGCAATGTCATGGAAGGTTAAATTTCAGTGCTTGTGTGCTCTTATATATTTTTAGAAAAGTCAATGTCCTAAGGATATAAGCTAATCCTTAGGCAACACAGAGACTGGATAGAGAATGGTTATGGTTTTTTCCTTTTCACTCAATTTGTTCGCTTGTAGAAAATGCTGTGTTGAATGGTTCATTAGAATTGAATCTTGTTAAGACTGATGCCCATACTTGGACAGAACATCCAGACTTTGGAGTGACTTCGGTAATTACTCACCACTTCCCATTGTCAAGAACTCATGATTGACATGCCCCTTTAGATTCATTTTATGCAATGGGAATGCTTTAATTTTTAAAACACGTGCTGCCTACAAAAGAATCTTCCCAAATTAACCAACTATTAAAAAAAAAATGCAGTCTTACCCTCCTTGGCCTTGGTTGCTTGCTGGAGGTTGTGAGGTTTCTTAAGCTTACAGCCTTGGATTTGGTATCTGTTGGATTCATTTTGTAAACAATCAACTGGTTAATCTATAAAAGCTTTTCTATCTTGTTAACCATTAAGAAAAATATTTTCAATGTGCTGTAGATGCAGCTACCTGCTTGTCGCCATGAGCATCTACTCTTGCCATCTTTGCAACTAACTGCAGGAATCACATTCTTTTGTGGCAAACGCTAGAAAATGGTCTCTTCTTGCATCGATGGAGTATACTGTGATTGTGGTCACTCTATCGCTTAAATATTTGGAACACAAAAGAAAGCAGCTTCACGTGTACAAAGTTCCTTTGGTTTTTATGCATCCTGTCTTCCCACTTTAAACACCCTTTTGCAGATATCCCAGTTTTTCACCTGATCTAACTGATGAAAATCAGAATAAGAAATATAGTTCTGTAGATTTTGAACTAAGTTGAGTTGGTCTTCTTTGGAAATTTCCTTTTCTTTTTGGATTTGCCGATTCATTAAAAATTATATCAGCTGGTCCCTTGAAGATGAAACCGTAACAATCCTACTCTCTCTCTTAGTGGGTCCTCATCTTTTTTCTTAGTTATCTAGGGTTAATCCTTGTTACTTGAGCATGTTTCTTGTAGGGGTAGCAAGTATGGCATGGATGGGGTTCAATGGATCCTCCAAATCAAAATTGTCAAGATGTGGGTTCCTGAGGAATGGTTACAACTCATAAGTATGATCATATTGGGGGTGTCATTAGAGGTGACAGGGAGTGAACATAAGTTTGTTTTTCCAGGCAGGTTGTGTGGAGTGATTCCAATGCGTTGAGACTGAAGTGCTTAGTTAGGGTCTTAGAATATTCTTTAACTTGTTTATTAGAGGAATTGGTGCTGAAAGGACTTGGAAAAAAAAAAAAATATATATATATATATATATATATTAGTGTGGTTCCTAGAAATGTTATTAGGCGTGATTCCAAATGTTTTTGGACTTACCTACATCTTCAATTAAATTCAGGATATCTATACTTGCATCAGGTCAAACTCTTTAGCTACAGAGGGATTTCGAGGCAATCTTTTAAATGGGAATCATGGCCACTTTTTTTTTTTTTTTTTTTGTTACTTCTGTGTTTCTCTCTTTTTTATTATGGATTTTTTTGCCCTTTTTTTCTGTTTTATTATCTTTTAATACATTTTTTTTTTTATCACTGTTAAGCAAAAAAAAAAGCATACTCATGTTAGAATTTTTCCCTAAAAATACCACAAGTTGGTCAATGGGGTGTTCTCACTACAAAGTTTAGGTAACTAATAGGTCTAGAGTTCAAAACAGTACTAGATATTGAATTCAAGTCAGGGAGGAGGATTCATTATCTGAGTATTCAAGCAGACTCAATTCCTCTAGTTTTTTAAAGATCTGAGTATTATAGTGGGCAATAAGAAAGACTTGTGTTCTTGTCATGGTAGAGCTCCATGTCAGTGTTAGTTTATATTCATATGAAGCCAATCATATTACCTTTTATGTAACCTGAAAAGGCTAATTGTGCACATTTCATACATATCTGCTCTTTTAACCCAGGTTACCAGGCATCCTGCAGAGTTAAATGATCTCCATCCAAATGAATTCACATGATTTCTTGTATTCCTGGGTCATGGAAATTTATCTGAGTTCACACTTATGGGACTTGCTTGTCCTTGGAAATTATGTTTACAACAGTGTTTTAAATAGCTACGCTATGTAGCGTAGCATGGCCTTAACGCTGTGTAGCTCATGAAAATAGCTTAAGTTGCATGTAGCCTACGCTACATCATAAATTGCATAAGCTACATGCTACATAACTATGCTACATGCTATGTAGCTCACATGATGTTTTCAATGATTTGTTACATTTTTCCATTTTCAATAAAAATTAGTTAACCTTTTAAATGCTTGTAGTAAATTAATATAAAAAAAACAATATTAAATCAGTTTCATTGCTCTTTCATTACCTTTATACTTAATCATTGCCCTTTCCTATTACTTTAGGTTCCATTTTGTTGCACCAAAAATCATGAAATTTTGTTAACTTTCATTATGAATCAGTCTAATTTGGTACAGAATATCATGACATTTGTGCAACCAAGCAACTTGATTAAAAATCTAGTAGTTATGTGTAGCCTACGCTGCACGTTATGTTGCCTACGCCTCACGCTTCAAAGAGGTGAACGCTATGCTTCACGCTATTCGCTATTTAAAACACTGGTTTACAGTTACACAATGAATACCAACTTCAGACCCTCCCAGCATTTCATATACAATGGGATATGATATCTTACGTAAGTGGGAATTCCAAACAATTGCACTTGGTGTCTGTCTTCCATTGATTGCTTTTGGTTAATCTAAAATAGAAGCACTGTCTACACCCACTCTCACGACTAAATAACCAACTTTTATGCTTGTGGCTATAAAATTATAACCTCTCTATTTTTGTACTATCGTACAACCAAAAGTAGAAAGGATGGGTGTATTTAGCAGAGTGGGTGTGATGCGGACATCAGTAGTGCACCCTTTAGAGTGTACCAGAGGAGGTGATGTCGTAGATTAAGTGTTGGAGCAGATGAGCTGATGTGGATAGACGCTGGGCCCCTTGGGCCGCTTCACTGATGGACCTCGAAGACCACGCATGTGTACATACACATATGGAGGTTCCTTTCGTCGGATGCGTGTGCAGGTTACTAATTTGGAGCGTTTTGACCATGGATCCAAGATTGGATGGCAATCTGACCGTTGTATTCTTCCGATCGGGCCATCCAACCGTTGGATCGACCTGGGCCCACTTTCGTGGCCCATTCCTAGTTTTCTTAGTATTATTTATCTTAGTTATGTTTTTGGATCCTATGGACGGATCAGATGTTATTTTGTGATTGTGGTTTAGTCTTAGGCATTTTTCTGTTCTTTTTCTTGTTTTTAGGCACTTTAGTGTATTTTATATTTTCGTAGCCTATATATACTGTGAGAAACCCTATTTCGAAATTATTATTGAATGAATGAAGATCATGTGCTTCTTTCTCTTTATTTGAGAGACTAGGGTTTCAGGATTGACCCTCGGGTGTTGAGGATTCCACCCTAGAGTTCCATGTTTTCTTTTCTTAGATCTTCAAGGTGCGAAGGAAGGTAAGATCCATCCTCTTCCTTATGGAAATATTCGTCTTTCTCTTTCTTGAAGCCCATATTTCCCGATTCCTTTCTTCTTTCTTCTTCAAACTTTTCCTTTTTGTATGATTGGTGAAAAATGGATTGCTAGCCATAGGAACTTAATTCAGACTTGAACGTGGATTGACTTATGCTAGATTTAGGGATACCCTCATATCCATAGATTACTTTTTTTACTCATTTTTTGTGCGTTTATGCTATGGGGTGTGATCCTGACGGATTATTGCCATCTTAATGTTGAAATCTTACAATCTTATTAGTTGATAGTGGATAGTTTAGTGAATTCTCTGCTTAAATATCTAATTTTTGATCTCACGTAAATATAGAGTTAGGTCATCTCATACCCCTACATCAGGGTGCTGATTGCGTTTCCCATTGTGAAATTGCAATTATGGAACTACCTCTGTTTATTCATCAATTTTCTACCTTAAAGTTCTCTTGATGTCAAGAAATTGTTGCAGTTTTAGTTGAGAATTTTGTAGCATGTCAGCAGTATTTTTATCCAATGGTTTGGAAACAAGCACTTATTGGTTCTTTTTTAATTGTTGCTACACACAAGTAGCTTCTCTTGGGGTACTTGCCTGCTGCCCGTGATTCGTGGGAAAGAGAGCTGGCTGAGAACAGATCAAAATATGCTGCATTAAAAGAAGAGCTTCTTTTGAATCCTGTAAGATGTTACTTGACCGAGAAGTGTTATTCTCAAAATTTTTGAACTGATATCTGATATTCCTTTTCACATATGCTCATGCCATTAATTTCTTTTTGATAAACTATGTCCCTTCTCCTTTCTGTATAGAGTAACATTTTCATTGAATTTCTATGAAGTGGCTTCCCCAAACATACACATAACAAATATGAATAAATAATGGGTTCTGTTTATCTATGGGGCCGCCATATGGATGTTCTGTAGGCCAAGAATGATAGTAACCGAACAACTCCAACCATCCAATTGTGTGAGTTTTGCCTGTTGAATGTGGACTGCTGCTCTCTTTTTTTTTTACTCAAATATCCCCCTTTCAGGCCACTGATTGGATGGCTACCATAGTTTGGTTGACTGATTGAATGGCTGCCCTATTTCAATTGTCTTGCCTTTTGAGATGTTACCCATCCACATGGTGCCCACCAAACCAATAGTATTGATCACGAAACACAATGGCATCTAATGCAATAGAGATGTTTTGGTGAACACTTCATGGAACATGAAGTATGCACATCATTGCATTATTTTTTAAAGAAATTACTTTTGCAGAATGATATTTAACCCACCAGGATAGATTGCAGCATCCATTCTATCTACTTTGGTTAATACATTACCACAACATCATATCAATGCATTTCCTAAAGTGGAAATATTGGATGACGCTATCTATCATTGTGAGCATTAGTAGTGTCCCTCTTATTTCTGGCTGGTCTTTCACTAATTAGAAATCTCAATCTAGACAGTCAGAACTCACAAGAAGGAAGGATGAAGCTGTGGTTTCTAACCAGCATGACAGCAATGGTGATGTAGATGGACTGCTTATGAGACATGAGATTTCTCATGAAGACCATCCTCTGAGCCTTGTCAAGGCCAGTGTTTGGCATCAGTATTTCCAGGTAAATAAACTTACCACCATTAATCATTTCTTGTTCAGCATCTTGGAAGATACTCAGCTTGGCTGCTAATGGCGGTATCCTTTGTTTACTAGGATTCAGAGATTGCACAGCAGATTGATCGTGATTTGCAACGCACCCAGCCAGATATGCGATTCTTCTCAGCTGATTCATCATTTGGCCAAAAACACCGGGTACTTGATACCTATGCCCACTTCCATGTCTTTTAACTTAGAGATGATTTTAGAGCTAACTGGGTTATGCAATCCTATTTTATGGACAGAAAGCAATGAGAAACGTTCTTCTCCTATTTGCCAAACTAAATCCCGCAATTCGCTACGTACAAGGAATGAACGAGGTCTTAGCTCCTCTTTACTATATATTTAGTACGGACCCTGATGAGCAAACTGCTGTAAGAAAAGCTTCATGAATTGATCTTTTTCCATTGTTTTCTTTTCTTTTTGAGAGGAACTATCAACCTGAGCATGTGTATGCCTGCATTTATTCTTATCCTTATCTTTTTGTTTCTTGTTATTGATGGTCCTCAAAATCTTGCAATACTTCAAAATTTTTAGTCTGGTTTTGGAATAGATTCAGTAGATCGATAAAGAGAAAATGACTAATTTGTCATGTAGTATTCATAACGAGGGGCCAAGATCAAAATTGCAATTCCATTACTTCGAAGTTGGACTCATGAGAAACATAATTTCATTTTGAGGCTACTTCCTCATTGCAAATGCTAGAAAAAAGTCATTCCAATTCTTTCATTTCCTCTTCACAGAACTGAATTTTCAGAACTATATTCAGTTTTGCATTCAAACACAACATTAAGTAACTATTAAGGGTTGGAGAGAGTTGTAATGTGAAAGAAAGAGAAGAATGGCACTATTAAGGGTTGGAAAGAGTTGTAATGTGAAAGAAAGAGAAGAATGGCAAAAGGGAGCATAATTAGTAACACCCAAGAAACAGGGCTAAAAAACAGAGACGGGTGAAATTCAGTTGACTATAAAAATTCTCATATCAATGTAATTTCAATGTTGGTTATTTATTTATTGAGTTTATTGATTCAAGAATCTGAATGCAGATAAAGACCCACCATGACCCATCAGTTAGAGGTTGAATTCGAATGGATCGAGCCCCCAGCATACATTTCAACTCAAGTCTGGTGTTCTCTTTTTGAAATTAATGTTATTAGCTTATTATATGACAGCTAAAATCTATTTGACTTCAAAAAATCTATTTGATTTCTACCTCTCAGTAGATTTATTAAACAACACTTGCATTTTGATTAAAGAGAAAATCATTATAAGAACTTGCACACATCAGGTAAGACAAGATGAGTGTTGTTTGAGGAAGGTTCAATCGCACTTAAGATTTAAGTGCAATCTGGTCATTTTAGACATGTGAACAGTGAAATACTCAATTTGTACTGTCCACTAAGTCCGCAAGACTCTTTATGGGCCACAGTGAAAAGAATTACAACAATCAGAGTATCTATTCCATTTTATCAACTCCACAAAACAGGCAGTTTTGATCATTTCAATCTGAACCATCTATTTGGTAGGCCCATCTTGGATATACTATTTCTGTAAAAAATGATTTTGATAAGATTATCAAAACCATCGAGCCCTGTCTTGGAAATGAATGTTATAAAAAGAAGGCCAACATCTTCTTGTCAGGATGATCTGATCAGTGTGATTCTTTTGTTATCACCCTTGAAGAGTAGGAAGGACCAAATGGATGGTTAAGATTGATGACTGGACTGCCCACATGTCTAAAATACCTAGGTACACTTAAAGCTCAAGTACACCATGGTGCACTTGAGCATTCCTCTTGTTTTAGTTATCATATTAGTATAGTGCAAGTGACTGTTATCATCTAAGCCTTATCCCAACGAATTGGGGTTATCTTGTGATGGCTAGACTCCTAAATTGAATTTCATTTTCTCGCTAACCTCTAGGGCACTCTATCTTGCAGTCAAATGCAGAAGCAGATAGCTTTGCCTGTTTTGTTCGTTTGCTGAGTGATTCTGTAGATCACTTCTGTGAACAATTAGATAATAGCTCAGTTGGAATCCTCTCTACTCTTGCACGTCTGGCAGAGCTACTTAAAGCCAATGATGAAGCATTATGGTGGCATCTGGAGATCTCCAACAAGGTAAATAAATGAAATTGCAAACATGGATTGCATATATATATATATATATATATATATATATATATGGATGTGTATAAAATAAGGACACGTCTTTTTCTTCATTAAAAACATATAGTGCAAAGCAGCTGCAGTGTTGGATCCAGGTGAGATGATCATCAAATACATGTAGCTTTTACGACAAAATATTGCTTAGCTTAGTTCTTTTTTTTTTTTTAAGAATCTAAGTGTCAGTTCTATAGCTCTTTCTATCACAAGAATTACTTTTATGTACTTCTACTTGTTTGAATGAGTTTCTCTATTTCTACGCTCATATTTAATGTGATCATATGACTGTACGGATGCCTTGGCTTTTCAGGTTTTTAGTTTACTGTCTGGTCTTAAATTCTATAGGCACATTCAGATGCATGCAATCAAACTTGAGACATCTCCATTGTGCAATAAGGTTTGGATCATCAGTTGATCATTTGATGTGTGCAGGCAATTGATTTCCAGTGTTTCTTTTATAGGCATGCAATACTTTGCATATGATTAATTATTGATGAGATCATTAATGAGGATGATCATCCACCTGCATATGTTAACCCAATCATATAAACAGTTTGCCTGCATATTTATTAGCCTCGATTGTATAATCATCTGAAATAATGGTATGTGTTTTCTCTCCGGTTAGGCTTAAAAGTTGCCTCGATTGTATAATCATTTAAAATAAGAGTACGTGTTTGCTCTCCGGTCAGGCTTAAAAGTTGCTCGATATCTTTGAAATTTGGGGACAACCTGAGTGAAACTCAACGCTTCATGCACCTGCAGCTGAGTGAATTATAGCATGTACATGCAAGAGTTATTATGCAAGTTCTTTGAGCTTTATTCTTCTGACTCAATCAAGCACATTCCAGTCACATGCATTTCAGTCTCCTATCCAGATCAAGGATTAGAAACTTGAAAGTTGACAATGGAAAAAAGTCTGGCTTGACTCAGAACTCAATTAAGCACTCAATCATATCTTCCTAGTTCAGAAATCTTATGATATCTTGGGGCACAATTTGTATCAAAGAAGAAAAAAGATCCCAGCCGTTTGGTCATCTATACAAGCGTACATTGATCGAAATGTTTGACTTTTGCAACCTTGATCTATGCCCCCACCAAAACAGGTTGCCAGCTGTTCAGGTCACAAAAAAATGGGGGAGCACAGTAGGCTCCTTTGGTTAACATCAATGTCCACCCACCTGGTAATGAGGGGTGCTAGCAGGATCTCTGACATTTTGAGAACTTCATATGATGTCAAGGTGAGTAGGAGCTCCATGCATCATCCAAGTTGCTACTCAATGTAGTTGTGGTAACATGTAAATATTGAAATGCTTGTCTTTCCCTTCCATTTTGGCAGTAGTGTGTGGAAGAACTGCTCTAGATGCTTGTTTGCGCATGATATACTGTTGATCCCAGAAACCTGAGAGAGTTAGGCAAGGACCTTAACCGTTTGAACGAGTGAGACAGCCCAAGTCTAAACTAGAGTTTGAGGGAGAGACAATTGAGCTTGAATGCTTTGAACATGATTCCATTCAGTTTTGTTGCCTAGATGTGTCTTTTGTTTTTGAAGAGAGGGAGTGCCTGAGACAGGCTTGACTTCCCACTTGGGTACTGACTGGTGGTAACTGCTAAGTTTTGCAAGGGGGAGAGAGACAACCCAAGTCTAAACTAGAGCTCAGGGGAGAGAGACAATTGAGCTTGTATGCTTTGAACATAATTTCAGTCAATTTTGTTGCCTTGATGCACACTTATATCGGCTTGACTTCCCACTTGGATACTGACTGGTTGGTGGGTCCCGCATGATCATGTGGGAACCCTGCATGGGTTGACATAAGGGAGAAACTAGCACTATTAGTTGCTTATGATTTATGCTTTTGTACAAATGAAAAAGGTCTAAAACACCCCTCTAAGGGTTGTTGTGGAATAGTTCCTCAAGTTATGGCATTTTATTAATTTCATATGGCATTAGGTTCGTCATTCTTTCTCAAGCCCATACAAGGCTTTATTGGACATGGAATCTTTATCATGATGTGATGATAAATGTTCTTTTTGAGAAGAAAACTTTATTTTTAGCATTTGCTGCTTGTGCCAAATTCTGCCAGTGGGAGTTAGGAACTTAGGAGTAGCACCAATAGATAAATAAGATTAGGTAATAGTACTAGCACGAGTAGGTAATAAGAGTGAGGAATTGTGATGCAAGCAGATCCACAATCCTATGGGCATCCCACTTGATGGGTATCTCATGATCACATGTATGAGCCCCACATGGGGTTGACACGAGGGAGAAGCTAGTGTTTGTAGTTCTTTATGATTTTTGTTCTCAAATAAAGGAAAAAAGCCTAGAACACCCCTTTGAGGGCTGTTGGAGGAACAGTTCTGTAACTTGCAGTATTTTAGTCATTTCATATGGCATTAGGGCTGTCTTTCTTTCTCGAGCCTAAGCCTATATAAGGCTCTATTGGGCTTGGAACCTTTATCATGATGTGATGATAAATGTTCTTTTTGAGAAGAAAACTTTATTTTTGGCATTTGTTGCTTGTGCTGAACTCCACAAGTGGGAGTTAGGAACTTGGAGTAGCACCAATACGTTAGAAGATGAGGGAAAATAAACTTAGGACTAACAATTAGAGGGAGGGAGTTAGTTCAAGTTGAAGCTCTAAAAGGGCAAGGGGAAGACCCAAAGAGAAAGGGGTTATTAAGAAAAGACTAAAGACTTGACCTATGGTTTAATTGAGGATATGACCCTCAATAGTGGTATGGTAGAACATGATCCACGTAGCCGGCCCCAATTAGTTAGGATAAGGCATAGATGACGACAATGATTTTTTTGCTTGTGCCAGCATGTGTTGCTGTTAGAGGTGTCAGCAAACCCCTTGATATACATTGTTTTGTCGTTCCCTAACAGCTCGAGCTTTTAGCGCAACTGGATAGTAACATGGTATCAGAGCAAGACGCCCAGTGTTCGTGTCCCGGGGTTTGCAAAATTCGGTATTATAGGGCATTCGGTATTGTATCAGCCCAGAGTATCACGTGCAGGGCCAGTATACTGCCCGCACGTGAGGGGAGGTGTTAGAGGCATCAGCAAACCCCCTGATATACATTGTTCTGTCATTCCCTAACAGCTCGAGCTTTTAGCGCAACTGGATAGTAACAGTTGCTGACTAGATCTCTTCTTCTTTATCTTCCAAAGGATATATCGTCAAGCTTTCCTCATATCTGAACTTTTAGTGATCTTGATTCAAAACAGTCTTGTGTTCTGGATTCCGGTCAATTTTAGACCACCCATTGCACCAATCTGGGCCTTATGAGTTACGACCTCCTGTTCCAGTCTTCATTTTGGTTGTACAGATGTTAGGCATGTTGTGATGAGAGGGGCAGAAACATGCAGGTGATTCAAAGTATCTGGGACCCAGATATTGCATCACCTTTGATCTTCTTATAGCCATTATTGGTGATTTTCATTCTATGGCTAGGAGACTCACGTGGGTGGCCTGGGGCATCTATGAGAGCAGCATTACATCATCATCAAGGCTTCCTTCTTAACAAGGTAATATCTGGTGCGCCACAATGTAGGGGAAGCTGGTGAATATCCCGAGTTGCTTGGTACACTGGGGGTTGTGTCACCCATTGAAATGCCTGCGGCAGTTTCTGGCACACAGCAACATGATGTAGAGCCACTTTCAGGTGTCTGGCATATTTTAATGCCAGTGCCCTATGTATGGAAAACTTCGATTTTGTGCTTGATTGTTGCTGGGTGTGTGGACCATTTTATATGTGTTCTAAAGGGCATTCACCATGTTCAAGCAGTACATCCATGAATTAGTGGTTGTGGTCGTATAAACAATCACAACGGATGCCTTGCCAGGCATTGACACCACTCCAAGCTCCCTAATTTGATGTTAAATAATTTAAGCAGGTCAGTTCGTGCCGTCACATTGTGTGATTATCAAACACACATCACCATGCTAGACGAGAGAACTTGATCAGCAGCGCCACAGTCCTATGTTTCCTGATCTTTGAACCACCACATGGGCAACACATATTCACTCATTGACTGGCATCATCCAAAATTTCATCTTCAAGTACTCAATTGAGGTTTTCGACTATTTGGTTGAGGGTTTTGAGGACCTTCCTGAGATACTCAAGTTTCAAGTGCATGATAGAGATATTTTTTTTTGTATATCGAGTGACTTAATCACCATCTGAACTTGAAACCAGCCTTGCTTAACTCAGCTTTGTTTTGACCAGTTTTTCAAGTTCTCAATCAAGTTTCTAATCACTGATTGACATGCATCAATGGTATTATTTCCCATGACAGTCTTTTTAAAATAGAACTCCACTGCCCTTTCAGCTTGTGTCGGGTAAATTTTAACAAAAACCGGTTAAAATATGCATCTCTATAAAGAAATATTATCATGCACAAGAGCAGAAGCATCTGGATGCAAGTAGTTCTTTCCAACTTCTAGATTGATTACTGAGCTGATTTATTCTCTGTACTATATGCAGGTGAAACCACAATTCTATGCATTCAGGTGGATTACTTTACTTCTAACACAGGAATTCGATATCCATGCCATCACGAGAATATGGGATTCTCTTCTCAGCAATCCTTTTGGGGTTCAGGTACTTCACTGGCACTCTAATTCCTAAGATTTTCTCTAAGCCCATACACACGTCTTGGCAACTTCTTATATTCATACATGTTTGACTCAACTGATGAGTTGACCAGCCTGATTTTTGGGAAAGATCATCTCTGGCCCTCCTGCTAACTTGGATATCCTACACATATACTAGGTTGGCACATGGGGAATATGTGGAGTTATGTGCAGATCATGCATGTGGTGAGGCCACCTAAACTTGGATGTCTGAGTTGGCACATGTGGCCTATGCAGAGTTGCTTGCAGAGAGTAGCATGTGGAATTAGCAAACCTCCACCAATAAATTCATGTTTCAAAGGTGTCAATGTTTTTGCTCTAGTCTTGGCAGCCTATCTTCTGATTTTCCAAGTTCTACTTGGATGAGTCAATGAAACTAATCTGATCTTGGATTTGGATTCGGTTCTTGAGCCTAGCCAAACTGAATCAACTTTGACTGGAGTTCCGAGTTGATCAAGAAGTTATGATTTTGCAAGTTTGTGCTTGTGTCTCAAGCACTTTGCTCTGTGCTTTTTGTGAAGAAGCTTCAAGAAGCTCCTTGGCAGTCTCCCTGTTGGCCTTAAGTGGACTGAGAATTTTCCTCAAGCTGGACTGCTCAGACATTGCCGTTTGGCTTGAGCATTTGCATTAATTCGCTATTTGCTTATTTGTCCTTTTCTCCACTGCTTGTATTGTGTGTGGTTATGTACATGATCTCATATTCATGTATTATGCCTTGTGTGCCAATGTTGGCTAGCTTGTATGCACCTACTGTTTGGTGTATCGGTATCATTATATGTATTGATTACCATGGATACAGAAACACATATCAATATCGCCGGTACTTGGAAAATATCACTGACCGAGGAAAACATTTGGAAATGTGGAGAAAAAGGTGATTTTTTTTCCAGTGAAACTTCAGGAGATGCTAAAAGACACATTTACATATTTAGGAATCAAAATATTACAAAAAATGTGCAATAAATTTTCATTTAATAGAGGCCTAAACAATGTGTTGTTGTAAAAAAACCAGTGCAATAGTAACCAAAATGTGTCCATATCATACAAATGCAAGTAATAAAAAATAAGCGAGACATCCAAAAATTAAAGGAAATGAAAAGCATACCCATCCGGCTTTCCCTCAAACCCATATGGAGTTATCAGGTGGCTCGAAGTCATCATCTCTATTGCTACTTGGTCGGCTATGGTATTATGCTTAGGTCATGGACTGGAAGTCTGGTTGTACCAATGTAGATATTCTCCCAGGTACCTCTGGCACTCATCCTCCCCAAATTGTATAAATATGCCTAGATGTGGTATTGCATAATAGTAACCGATTGTGATTGAGTAAAGTCTCCAAGGAACAAACTCCAACTCTGACTCTTGAACAAAACCCCCCTCCATACCTACAACTGTAAGCGCTCTATGTAGCTGCCCATAGCCATAGTTGGATGACTCTGGCTGAGTGTCGTACCAGTAGTCATACCCATAGCACTCTCCATGTGCAAAAGGTGGGATAAAAGTGGAGCTCCCATGCTCTAAACTAATATCGATGGACGATATGTTCGATGCAAGAGACTTTCCCCAGCCATGTGGGACCCTCTTCTTTGTACCCTTATAATGCTCAAAATGCTAGCTTGGCTCTCCTACTTTGCGTGAGGATGATTAATGCGGGGGAATTATCACATCGGGCTTAAGTGGGATAGCTTGTGGAGGCGGGGACACACTTGGGGTGGGCGGCCCGTGTGAGATGGGTGGCTAGTAGACTCAGGTGGCTCGTGTGATACGTAACCATGGACTTGGGGCCTATGAAGGAGAGTTCGGCCGAGGACCTAACCCATGGACTTGGGGCCCAGGCTATGAGATAAATGAATTGATTCGCCACACTCTATTAGTTTGAGCTTTTAGAGCAAGTGGTTAGTCGTCCTGCATCAAAATGGTATCAGAGCGGGAGGTCTCACGTTCGAAACTCCTCACCGGGGTGATTAATGCAGGGACATTGTCACACAGGGCTTGAGCGGGGTAGCCTATGGAGGCGAGGACACACTCGGGGTGAGTGGCTCGTGGACTTGGGCCCCACCCGTGGACTCGGGTGGCTCATGTGATACGTACCCATGGACTTTTAGGGCCCATGAAGGAGGGTTCGGTCAAGAACCTAACCCATGGACCTGGGGCCTAGACTATGACATAAAGGAATTGATTTGTCACGCTCTATTAGTTCGAGCTTTTAGAGCAAGTGGTTAGTCATCCTGTATCAATGAAGGACAAGATCTATGGTTTCGATCCGAAGTGGCATGGTCAAAGATACCTCCTCAGTGAATTGACTAACCGATTGTTGACTCTAACTCATTGTGTAAGCTTTACCACTACTACGTCCACCCTCGACACTTTTACCTCTACCCCCGCCATTGTTGTTGCCACCCACATGGTCCAACTTCAATCCCCGCCGTCACTATTGCCATCAACCCTGTTATCATCATTACCACCATCATCACCCTTGTTGCCACTATCGGATGAAGTTAAAGTCTAATCATCATCGTCGCTCAAAATGAGCTGACGTCGTGGAGTACGCTATGAAGATACCTCATGACCTTCATTTGGACGTATTGGACTATTTATCAACCCATCGGAAGAGTCAACTTGAATACTCTACTCCAGAACTTGGTTGAATTCAATAACTAGAGACATTGCTCCTCTGCGTACCACTGGAGCAGGGCCTTCCTCGGCGTTATCTAAGATGACTTCACCCACTCATAAAGTGTTTCGTTAGTATTATCATCAAGATATGCCTCTCCACCTATCAACATCAAGTGCAACGGGTCACAATCTATAAATGCCTACACTTTGCTCGTGCTGCCTCTCTTTAACCTCATATTATAGTGATAAAAATATCAACTTCTATAGCTTCTCATAGCTGAGTTTGTTCCCCTTGTTATTGTGGATGAGCTACCACGCGCTTTAATTTCTCTCACATTGTGAAGAAGAGGTAGTCCGGGCCAGGGCCAGCACACGGATCGCCAATAACTGCACTGTGGGAACGTTCGAAACCGTACATTGACTACCACTCGCCTGCCAATCCATCTCAAGCATGTCTTTGTTCATATGTTCAATGCAGTAGTTCCATCACAAACCATATTTTTGAATACTTGATCTAATACATATTCATATGGCACCATTGTATCTCTCGATGCTCTTGCAATTGTGGACGAGAATATACCTTTAACATCTCGAAAATGTGGTAGCTGTCGATCACGATTCACCATTGTTAATCACTTATCCAATATTAGACTATTAGAAAATAAAAGACTCAATTTGTCATTACCTCATTACCAAAATTTACTTTCCCTGACAATTTAGGGAATAATTTCTCGTAAACTTGGTAAATGGCCATCTTCAGATCATTATCCTCCCAAAGACAACATTTGTAGCGGAACTTCAGGTTAAAAAATATGTTGAAACCCAAATAATATTTAATCAACAACATTAACATATAAAAAAGTAATACTTAATCAACAACATAGAAATAAATGACGTTACAAATAAGAAACTTAGTAGCTTGGTAAAGTGGATGTTCAGTCTTGTACCATCTATTGTCTATAATCTCAAGCATCAATTTATGTGAATCAGGGCCCTAATCCATTCTCTCATCAATCGCATCAACCTGTACATGGACTTCATCGATGGTTATGTCTCATTTTTAGTACCTTCAAGACCTTATAAATTGCATGCAGGATGACAACCATATCACAAACTCTTCCCAGAATCCATTAATTAGTGTTGTCCCCATAACTCTCTGCACAATCTAGGTTTCTCTTTGATTCCACTCCATGTACTTCTAATGCAAGGAAGAGCATGAAACGACGAAGAACAAGATCACCGTCTTCCTCAAGTAGTCAGGACCTTGAATCTACAAGATAAGTTCTCGAGTCCACAAGAAATGAGAGAGAAAACTCAAATATTTTATTGAATAATGATTCTAAGATTTCTCGATTCCATCAGAAGAAAATTCTGAAACTTTAAAAATAGGGAGATAAGACGATAATGGAAATTAGCAAACATAGTAAAGTTTTTCTAAAATATCAATTTTGACCCTCAAGATGAGCTTTTCTCGCAAAACGGACGTCCGCGACCCTCTTGGTCGGTCAATTGACCCTAGATCCATCACTAAATAAAGATTGATAGGTTGTGTGTCTCTTGACGATGCCCGGATCAAAAGTTATGTCTCTTTTATGGTCAAAACTTCGAATGAAAATTCCTCCATATTCGGAATGAATTTCTTCCAAACGGACATGCCTAGGACCCAGTTACATCATATTCATATGCCCTACATAGGATTGGGTCTAGTTCTGATGGACTACTACTTTCGTTCGGGTTTCTTTTGGTCTAGTTGTGCTAAGAATGCATCTGTGGCACACTCTACATCTTCTTCTTAGATCTGAAGAGATTCCTCAGTTTGGCCTTGTGCCCAAACAAGCTATCTAATGCGATAAAGTTCGTGGCAAACCGTGTTGCCCCCAATCTAACAATATTCCTTGGCACTCCTTGCACATCACAACCAATAACCAGGATTGTCCATATATGAAGTTGGTCACTCTCATTGCCACATCTGGACTTGATTGAGTCTCTCTGCACCATTGAATCAAGCATGAGGTCCATACAATGGGCCACAGTGTTCAGTACAAACTAAACTTATTCATCAACTTTTTCTCGCCTTAATGAACGCACTACCATTGTCCTTCACAACCTGCCCCACATTTTTTAGCCCCGCCTCTCTTATCACTCCCTTCAGAAGGTCATATATATGAGTTATTCTTTATATGCGTGCAAACATCATAGACCTTAGAAATATTGGTTGCTCTCTACAGTAAACCATGAAGTTGATATTCGACAAATTTATCGGCCCCATCCACCCATCACACATCACAATGACCTTGTAGGCCTCCCAGTTCAGCTTCAAGTCTTCTACCCAAGCCTGCATCTCTCTGTACTCTCTTTCAAGGTAAATCCCTAAACTCTCCTATGGGTTTGGAGGCTTCATTTCTTGACTAACGTGCTGGATAGTGTCAATCATGTTATGAAAGTGTGGGCTGACCGCCGTATGTACTGGTATGTGGCTGGAAATGAACCACCTGACGATAGCATTCTCCGTAGTCTCCTTGAATCCACCTTTGCTCTACAACTTCAACCTCCTATGTTTGTCACTTACAATTGGTGCATCTTGACTACGAGCGCTCTTGGTGCATTGTAGGGCAGGCTCGCCTGAACTAGAACCACCATCTCTTATTGTTGTCCTCACTCCCCCACTACTCCCACCAGCCTCATGTCTAGAGCCGTCAAACGTTGGCCTAATTTCCTCAAGGCGTTGCCTCTACTTCTTATCCCAACTCATAGCTAACAACACATGCATGGCCTGTCTGTACTCTGTCTTCTCCTGCTCAGTAACACAATCCTTAGGAGATGCTAGGCCCATGTTATCATCATCATACTGCTCCTCAACAATCCCTGGACCCCGTCCAGGAACCCTAACTTGTCCCTAATCTCTCTCTCTCTCTCTCTCTCTCTCTCTCTCTCTCTCTCTCTCATATGCTTGTTGATTGTGTGCCTTACAAGATAATAATAATAAAAAACAAACAAACAAACTCCTCGAGGTATGCCCACAAATATTGTAAATCGTTCCATATCTATTCCCCTCCATTTGTCGTCCATGTCTCTACCCAACGTCCCTTGCTCCTTTTCTAGACATTTTAATTTATGCCAGCTACATAGAAATACAACAAATATCGTTATGGACATGAACACCTCCATACATATATCCATCCGTGTGTGTATGCATGCATACACGCATACATCCATGTATGCCTATACATACATTCATACATCCATCCATCCATCTATACATACATTCATACATCCATCCATCCATCCATCCATGCATGCATGCATACAATAATGCATCCATCTATGAATCCATGCATACAAACATATACACATCCATGCATGCACAATTCATCCATCCATCCGTCCCTCCATGCATGCATATATACATACCCATCCATTCATCTGTCCATGCATACATACGTACACAGATACGTCATCCATCATTCATCCATCCATCCAGTCATACATCCATGACACATGCATACAGGCATACTTTACATGCATATATACATACATGCATCCATCCATAAAAAAAAAATGCACCCATCCACACATACGTCAAATATCCATCCACACATTAAAAAAATTATGACATAAAAAAAAAATTGTTTTTATAAATAAACATTTTTTTTTTATTACTTTCAAATTATAAAAAAAAGTAATCTTTTTCTTCAGAAATAGAAGACATCATTCATCAACATCCATCCATAAATAAAAAACAAGTAATAAGTATTTCATGATAAAACAACATTTTTTTTAATAAAACAATTTTAATTCATTTTCGTAATTCTTAAAAAGGAAAAAAAAATTCTGAAAAATCGAAAAGTTCGGTTGAATTGATAAAGTGTCCAACCCTCACCAACGTGGTAAAAATTTCAATCCTCCATTACTGATTTTAGGGGAGAAATGGTAGAAAATAGGATTTTCATAATTTTCCCCAATTTCTACCCCAAAATGTTGACATTTTCAACTCAAATCCATGTCAATGCGTGAGAATCATGTGAAGAAAATAGGATTTTCCTAATTTTCCCCAATTTCAAGTTGAAATCCATGCTAAAATCTTAAGAAAAGAAAATGAGTATTTTAAAAAAATTTCCCAACTTCGAAGTTCCGGCCCACTTCTGTTTTTGTTATGCCGAATCTCCCTCAAATCCAAGCTTTGAAAAAAAAAAAAAAAAGATCTGGTCAAAATCCACCTCACTTTCCCAATTGCTTAAAAAAATCCCTAAAACAAGCATTTTTCTTTTTTCTTTTTTCACCCTAATTTCACACATTCTCCAAAAGCATCCCTATGCTGGTGATAATATCGACTGTATCACTAACAAGCGGGAGCTTTATATTAGCGATGCGATCTATATTATCGACATGTTGATATATCGGCAACACGCACAATAATATTGCCGATACAAGGAAATTCTCTGGTTTCTAGGTGTTTTTTTATAGCCACCCTGGTGCTCCGATGGCATCGGTGAGATTATCGATAATATCTCCGATATTTTGAACAATGTATGAAATATATTTATGCATGTATGCATGCATCCTTGTTCGCTGATCTATGTTTTCAAATAGATGTCTGGGAGGCTGACCCATAACCTTACCCCGTAGCTTGCATTTCAGTACAAACATTGTTTTGCTATATATTTGCCAGTTTTCTTTATTTCCTCTTCATACCACGTATGCATTACGAATGTTGTGTTCATGCATCTCTATGTGGTCTTGCCATACGTGGGTATAACTGCATGCACATATTCATTTCTTTATATTTCTGAGCATGTATGTATTTATGTATGTATAATCAAGGTGCTATATATGTGAGTATGTATGCATAGTCAAGATGCTTGGTCAAATACTGAATTCAAGTGAATGAAACTGTGGGTTCCATGTATTTCTCATGGATAGACAAAATAGAACACTACTTTCAAGCAAATGTAATTGTGGTATAATGATTTTGATAGAATGCAATGTGGATGGTATTCTTGTATGTATGGATGCATGTGTGCTTATGCAGATGCCTCACTGTTAATCAAGTGCTTTTGCAAGTAAATGCAATTACTTCCAATGAAATACTCGTTTCATATGTATTTCCGAATGTATGATCTCGATCAAATTCAATTGTGGATGATGCAGGAGATGCTGCTACGGGTCTGTTGTGCAATGCTACTATGCGTAAGAAGCGAGCTGTTGAAAGGCGACTTTGCTGCAAATCTGAAGCTTCTACAGCACTATCCCCATATCAACATAGAATACCTCCTTCAAGTTGCACAGGAGCTGAGCCCACAGTCCAATAGCATTCTCTTATCTCTCTGACTCGCTACATTGTGTATGTATTACAGGAATTGGTTTTCTTGGATGAAAAGAGAAGCGGGAAAGAAATGGAAACAGGAAGAAATTGCAGCAACATGGTTAAGTATTTATCCCTGAATGTGAGTGAATTCAGGTGCTTGAAGCCATATTTTAATGTGGTGCCATGGCCATGATGTAGGTGTGTTTTCCAAAAACTTACTAAAACACTAGCACATTAGTCCCTTTGGTAACTAACATTCTTAAAACCTATGGCCTCCAATATAAAATAAATTTTGGACGGACCAATTTCAATCCACCAATTATAACTAATACTCTAGTATCTGCTAAATAAAAAAACACTAGCACATTAGTCCCTTTGGTAACTAACATTCTTAAAACCTATGGCCTCCAATATAAAATAAATAACAAATTCAGTGTACCATTGAAAATTATAATGTAATTCCCTAAAATTATGAGTACATAGAAGAAAAACAGGTAGGATAAAATACAACCTCGGTTTTTTAAACCATGGCTATCTTTTATTAGAGATCTTATAGGTTTATGATGCATGTAGCCTAATGCACCCGATCTGTACAAATTAGCTATACTGTTGAACCGATCGAGCCCATGATGAATGACGGAAGTCCACTATAACTTCTAGATTGGAAGATCCCATGTATCCATATTTGGCCTTTTCACCAAACCATAGTTGTAGCTATTTTTCATTTACTTCTAGGCCACTGATTGAAGAACAAGGATATTCGACCTTGGAAGAGCTCTGGGGCATCCCCATCTACAGTGAAGCAATCAAATCAACAATCTGGGTCCCAAACCATGGGCCCCACTTGCATGGATTTGCACATCAGGAAATTATTCTTCTGATTCATAGGATCATGTAGCTTCTGTTGGTCATCAGTCACCAACATAACAGTCATCTCATCAGTCTGTAGCTCAATGCTCACTTGAAAATAATAATAATAATAATAATTGTATGGGAATTGATATGTTTGTGAGTATGGTTTAACAATGAGCAGCAGTTTTTTTCTTAAATAAGCAAAAAGAAAAGAAAACTGACTTTGGATTGGTGGAATCTAAGAGGTAGATTTGGAAAGGAAAACATCATATCTAAGGAAATCCGTGGAAATTGAAATCTGTGGAATATTTAACCTGTTTGTTTTAGCATACTCCATGAAAATGTGGAACTGTCAATAGTAAAAAACTGAGAGCTGTTTCTCAAAACATGTGAAAATAAGGATTATCAAGTTTTCAACAGGAAATGGAAAAAGCGTGTTTTTTTTTTTTTTTTTTTTTTTTTTTTTTCAGGAGATCCATATGGAAAGGAAATTTATCCACAGCTGTAGAGGTGGACAACGATCCGATCCGAGTCGAACATGGACCAGATCGGATTGTTCGGCTGCTTGAGTGGGTGTGTTCAAACAATGTTCGAACAAACATTCGATCAGGATGGCTCTGTTCGCACTCAATTTGGTCTAGCCCAATCATGTTCGAACATGTTCGAATATATGGATTTCGAACAATTTTTACGAGTTCGAACAAGTTCGAACAATTTCGCTTTTTTCGCTTGAAAATATTTTTTCTACTACTGAATAGTAAATACTGATTTTTTTCATTTTGTGTCCCACCATGATGTATTTGTTTTATCCACTCCGTCCATCCATTTGTACAACTTATTTTAAGGCACTAAATAAGAAATGAGGCCGATACAAAACTCAAATGGACCACACCACAGGAAACAGTGAGGAGAATGATGTCCACCATTGAAACCTTCTTGGGCTTGTGTGTGTGTGTGTGTGTGTAATCGAGTTGAACAAACGAGTCGAGTCGAGTCAAGTCGATCAATATTTGAGTTCGAGTCGAGTTGAACAGGACTGTGTTTGCAATTGAATTGAATTTTTTTTCTAAAGCACCATGTGCGTTCGAACACAATTCGAACAATAAGACTTTCTGTTTGAACAGGGTTTTACTGAGTCGATCCAAACGGTTAAACTCAGTTCGTGTCCAGCTCTACACAGGTGACTTTGTTTTCATGAAAGGTGAAAAACGTTACTACTGTGGAAAACAATTTCTTGTCCATTGTAGAAAACATGATTCGTTCAATCCAAACAAGCTAGGAAAAAACTCGTGTGCGTAGATGGAAATCTGGATCATCTATTAGGTCAGCCTCACTTTTCCTGGGCCACACTGAAAATTTCGCAACAATACCACACCACCGGAACTAACTTTTCAAATGCCGGCCTCTGCTTTTATAATTGTTGAAATTTTCAACTAGCAAGCCCCTAATTTGATTTCTATGATTGTACAACCCTCCCTGTGATGGGCCCTACCAGATGAATATTTAAATTACTGAAAGGTTGGCTTTCAATAGTGAATCTTTGTTTGCAATGCTGCTTGTTTTGAATGTGTTTGCAACAAATCTATGAAGATCTTCCTAATCGATGAAGTGGTTTTTATGAGTCTTAGTAACGTTACACTTCCGGGAAACTTTGGAGAATGATAGGATGCTGGGCGTTGTAGAACCCTAACTATGGTGCAGGGGCCTTCCCTGCTGTACACCTGACATTTAGTCAAATCCCAACTGCCCAAAAGCAGGACCCCCTTTGCGTCCAAAAGTCAAGTTGATTAAACAATATTGACCTCTTAATGGACGTTTGTTTGTTGGGTTGGACCATTTGCCATTATTCATCTTCATCGCCATGAGATGTCTGCCAATTGGTTGGCTAGGAATTAGGATCATAATTACAAAGTGATTTTTGGATCAAGATGATAAGGTCACAGAGATCTGGATTAAAAGATCACACAAATATCACTAAAAGAATGGGTGCTTAGAAAAAGGAGTCTAAAACGTGCATATGTGGCTCACTGGATGTGACCTGGATCTCTAACATGGGTACAGGCCACCCAGATCACTGATAGGTGTTCCACCAGTGGGGCTCCAAGTTCCATTTTGGACACTTACAACAAAGATGCTGCCTCATGGCTAAGCCGCGCAATAGGTTTGATTCGGATTGAGTAATGGGCATCCATTTATAAAAGACGAGTAAAAGGCAAGGCATTATCTTTCAAAGACAAATCATATCTTTGTTGTTGAAGCGAGCAGATGCTTAGATAAAATATATGGGTGGTCGGGTCAGGCCAAAGGCCCAATGGAGCCCCGCACATGCTGTTCTCAATCAGACACATCTTTCAGCTTAAACCCAACTTTCGGCCTAATATCTAATCTCCACTATGTATAACGCGAAGAGCGAATGAACATTTTTGCTCATCAATATAGTTTTATGGCCCGTTTGGCACCATGGATTTGAGGAGAAGTGAGGAGAAGTGGATTCCATGATATGAATTCTCATCAATTCCAGTTCTTACCAATTCCAGATTTTCTATTTGGCAGTCAAGATTTGGAGAGAAATCAAACATGAAGGAATGGACGGTGTAAATTTTAATCCCAGCGTATGCCCACCGTATTAGCCTCGATTTTTAAATCCATGTCATTCATCCATTTTTATGGAGAGTGAAACCTTTATGATGCACAAAAGTTTTGGATTAAACTGAAATTTGCATGGTCCCTTCATCCAAGTCTTTGTGACCTTATCAACAAGTTGGATGGAAAATATACATCATGTTGGGTCCCATAGTTAGGGACACATTACGGTGGGTCCCACGTTGGAAAGGATTTCTCTTCAAATCTCACCTTTTTTGGGGGGATTTGAAAAAAGGCTAAAAGTGCCTTTTTGAGTTCTCGTGGATTCCTCTCAAATCCACTTCTCATCAAATCCATGGTGCCAAACAGAATAAAGCAACCAGTTTCTCCTCAAATCCATGGTGCCAAACGGGCCATTAGAGGAATCATGGCTTCTGGGATTTGTGGGACATTAAAGGGCCAGTTTGGATACCACCAAATAAGTTACCTTTTCTACTTACCGCAGTAGATAAGTAACTTATTTGAAATAAGTAAGTTTGGTAAGATCATTGTAAAAGTAGCTTATGTGCCAAAAGCTACTCATCTTAGGGCTCGTTTGGATACTACCAAATAAGTTACTTTTCAACTGAACTTAAGACGTTAAGTTACTTTTGGGACTTAAGTTCCTTTGGTAAGTATAATTGAAAAGTAACTTATCTCTTAAAAATTACTTAT
Source organism: Liriodendron chinense (assembly GCA_003013855.2). Taxonomy (NCBI): domain Eukaryota; kingdom Viridiplantae; phylum Streptophyta; class Magnoliopsida; order Magnoliales; family Magnoliaceae; genus Liriodendron; species Liriodendron chinense. Next base: position 1,924,282 of record ML058343.1, on the reverse strand, counting down.
TTTAACAAGTGTTTTTTTTTTTTTTAGCTTTTTGACTTTTGACTTTTCTAATTATCTCTCTCATGTCATGCATTTGCTTTTTTTTCTTTTTTCTTTTTCTTTTTTTTTTCTTTTTCTTTTCTTCCGGTTAGTACACACCCATACTGTTAGTCACCCTCCAATTTGGCTTTTCTACTTATCTCTCTCGGGTCACGCTACATATCGAAGTTCTCTCCCATGGTCACTCAATTACTGCTCTCTCATACCGTCCATATCAAAGGAGGCCCCACATGATGGACTGTCCCATCAAAGGTGGGGCTCACACAGTGGACGGCCCACATCAAAGATGGGCCCTACATTAATTGGTGCAAGATCGAATACACCAATCAGGTTGATCTGATCTTCTACATCTTTCCCAAAAATAGTTCTAGTCCACTCAGCATGTGGACCGACTATTGGAAACAAGTGAATGGCTTAGAAAACTTCAGTCAAGTCTTTCAGAGCCATACATTTGTTTTGCAAATTGTGGCCCACCTGACCAGTGGATGAACCTGATTCTTGTGCCAGGGCATCCAATAGTGGTCCCGTTCTAATGGATGGAATGTATTTTGGACCAATCGTGCTATGCTAGCACATGCATGGCATGTACATGAGCTTTATTGCACACAAGTGGGATTAGAAAAACTCATTCGGTTAGGAATACTGCCTCAACACTTAGATTTTTTCTTTTCATGTCAATATGTTGCTTATTATATGTAGATTTGAAATTTTCTTTCGAAAGGTTACCTATCAATGTGTTATTACCAAACATACTTATTTACTTATTGGCTGATAAGTATGTTGTTTACCAAACATACTTATCAGCTTCATAAGTAAAAACCAAGATAAGTAACTTATCTGATAAGTAGCTTATCTTAAGTAACTTATAATCCAAACAGGCCCAGTAACTAATTTTTTTAGCTTTTTAACTTATTGACTTTTCTACTTCTCTCTCATGATCCATGTGAGGCTCTTTCTCATTGTCCATATCAAAGGAGGTCGCACGTGGTGGATTGTCCACATTAAAGGCACGATGGACAATCCACATAAAAGGTGAGCCCCACGTGATGGATGACCTCATATTAATGTGGGCCCACATATGGATGGTCTACATCAAAGGTCAACCCATAATAATAAAAAGCCCACATCCAAAGCGGGCTGGTATGATGGACGACCCACTTCAAAGGTGGGGCCAGCATGATGGAGGGCCCACATCAAAGGTGGTCTCTACACGATAGGCTAGGACATTGAAGTTGGACCCCACATGATGGATGATCTACATCAAAGGTCGGCGATTAATGATGAACAACCTACATTCAAGGCGAGTCCAGCATGATGGGCAACCCACATTGAAGGTGGGGCCCACATGATGGATAGTCCACATCAAGGTGACTCCACATGATAGGCAATTAATAATTGTGGGCCCCAAATGATGGATGGTCTACATCAAAGGTTAACCCTAATTATGAGTGGCTTATATCCAAGATGGGCCTAGCATGATGGATGACCCACATCAAAGGTGGGGCCCGCATGAAGGGTGGTGGATATTGAAGGTGGGCCCCACATGATGGACAGTAACGTTGATGGTGGACCCCACTTAATGGATGACTAACATTGAAAGTGGGCCCTACATAATGAATGGTGCACATTAAAGGTAGGGCCATAGTGATGAATGGCCCACTTCTAAGGTGGGCCCTGTATGATGGACAGCCCACATCAAAGGTGGAACCCACACAAAGAATAGTCCACATCAAAGGTTGGCCCCCACATGATGGATGGCGGATGTGAGGGAGACCAAACAAACTCGAGGGATAATTGCTTATTATATTAGAAACCAAACATGCTTTTCTACTTTTTGGTTGATAAGTATGTCGGTTACTAAACAAACTTACCACTTGAATAAGTAGAAACCAAGATAAGCCCATTTGGATACCACAAAATAAGTTACTTTTTCTACTTACAACAGAGATAAGTAACTTATTTGAGAAAAGTAAGTTTGGTTTATGATCAATTATAAGTAGCATTTTTTTTATTTATTTAAAGTTGCTTAATCACTTCAGTTTAATAAGTAGGAATCAAGATAAGCTACTATTTTTTATCACACACACTCACAGACCACACACACCCACACACTCACACCACAATGGGTACTCGAACCCATGAGATCCTCGAACCCATGACATCGTATTGAAACTCTTGTGAGCCTACCATTGAGCCATAGGTCGGAGGCATAAGTAGCTTATCTTAACTTAAGATCCAAACACCTCCTAAATGAGATTTTTTCAAGATAGATTTAAGTATTGATGAAATTTTAAAAATCTGCATGTCACACCCCGAAAATCAAGTGCCAGGCAGTCTGCGGCTCCCGACTCTTTCAAGGTGACTGTATTTTGCGGAAGTATAGTTTAATGGCACAAATCGATGGCATCAACTCATAAATAAAGATTTAAGCTAAACAATGTATAATTCAGTTTGAATTCAAAGTGTAAATACATACAATTATCCACACAATCAAGGAGTCCACTCGGCCGGGGCTCAATATATACATGTACAATGAAATCTTTAAGAATATCGACCCAAGATGTCCAATTCAAGGCAGAAAATGAAACGTAAGACATAGGTAAGCCAACAGGTCCTGCATCTCATGCATCAAGTGGCAACAACTCCTGCATCAAAATAACTGGTTGGTGTTTTAAAACACCCCCCAGGTGGGAGTGAGTAATCATACTCAGTGTTACCATTCCCTAAGTTAAACATATCATCAACACAATCAAATACAAGTAGTGAAGCATAACAAATGGTGGGGCTCTCACACCTACCACCCCAATATCAACAGATAGCATAACCTTACAATCAAGTTCTTATTCTAGTTGAATAATGATGCATTCATGATATGCAAATGTTATGTTCCGGAGAAATAAACGGTGGGGTTACCACCCAGCAGCAGCATCAGACCAATGCACGTGAAAATGTGATGCATGCATGTTTACCAAGTATTTATTTAATCCCGTATTCAATCAGCAGTATTGGCGAAGCGAGAATACCTCAATCTTATCAAAAGTCTATTAAACAAGAACACGACCGACAGGAACGCAGCCGAACACTGGACAGCGAGGAAAGTCGGACACTGGACAGTGGCCTTACCGAACACTGGACAATGCCAGGTCGGGGTACCCTCTACCAGGCCAGGGCCCACCGCCAGGCCAGGGCGTTCTATGCCTGGCTCTTGGAATCCCAATGTGGGTTCGTCACCCAACATAACTGAATTTTGAATAAATCGGTAAGGGTCTCGATGCCCTAGAATGTCATATGCATGGTAATGAGTCGTCACCTAAGATCAATGATGGTAGGCTCGTCACCTAGCATCGGTGCTCAAGACTCACGATAAGACCATCAGGATCAATACCGGTCAAAGACAGCACTAGCACAGTTACTCATATACTATGCCTGGCCCATGAGCTTCAGTATGTAGGATTCAATGCTCAAGGCTATTGGAGGGCTTATCACCCATACCAGCCAAAGACAGCACAAACACAGTTACCCATATTCCATGTCTGTCTCATGAGACTTGATACGTACAGTTATAAGTGACTGCGTAACAATCATAATTGTGGTATTCGAGATTCTACAGAATATGTAACAATGATCAAACAAATATGATTAACCCTGAAATTGATTGATTTGGTAGGCCGAGAGAAACATCAACCAAACTGGCGTAGCTAGGGTCGGTCAATCATGTTACTCCCAAGTCGACCAAACAAGTCCGTGATGGCCAAACCCAAGTAAGCAGTCCATAAATTGTGATTTTCAGAGATTAATAACAATCATGTCAATTAAATATTATTAAGCATGTTGTGAGAAGAATAAAACATCATAGCATTCATTGCCTTGATCAGGCATAAAACCAAATAGTTGATATGTGATATACTTCATTTCATATATGGGCGTAAAATCAAACACTTGGCGTGCTATTGCAGGCCAACTCATCAAATTCACAATCAGGCACTAGCCCGGGTGGATGGTAATCCACTTACTTAAGCATATGTGAACTTCTGTTCACTCAGGAATTTCATCAAACACTTGATATGCACAACACATCAAATCTCATATTTTCATAAAATCGATTCAAATGGGCAATCAATCCACATATCGAAGTAAGCATGTAATTAATCAACACATACAGAACATCAATCATCAACATAAATCATTCGGTACTTAACTTTGAATAGAATTCAAGAAAAACCCAATTTTCACTATTTGGAACCCTCATGGGCTAATAATATCCAACTTAGAAGAATAATCCTCACCTGATTGATGAATCCACGAGCTAGGAATGAGTATTCCTCAAGGATTTGAAGAAAATCCAGCTAGAACACCTAAATTCGACAAAAACCCTAATTAGAAATGAGAATCCCTAATGAAACTTCCTAATTTCTACAATAGGAGAGGTATCTTACCTCGAGGCACGGCCCGCCTACGACCGGTAGAAGGAATGGTGAAAGATTAAAAGGGTTTGAGCAAACCCTAAAAGAAGACCCAAGCAAAATCTCCAAAATTTCATTTGAAATGGAATTCTCAAATGGGCTTGGTATTTATAGTTCCAGATGGTCCAAGGTTGAGGTGAGTCACACAACTCACCCTCTCTGGTAGTGATCTAAGTTGTGCAGTTCGGGATAGGGTGTCGGGTATCTGATATAGGGGAAATGTCAAGCCCACTAAGGCAATCGATTCTGCGTAGATTCGTGATTAACGACCCACTAACGAACGGTCTATAGCTGTTCTAAGTTTTCGGGACGCCAATTGGATGATTTAGAGGACAGAGTTTAGTGAATCCTTTCACTAGTCATAGTGAGCATAGCTAGGTATATGATGTGATATACGGGGTGCATTTATTTGCAGGTTAAGGGCGATTAATCTCATTCGTATGGTTTTACATGTCAAAAGGGCTATTTTGTCAAATCAATCTCTAAACTCAAGATAATTGAGATTTGATTCATTGATTAAGGTAGTCCAAGGTGGATCTGCATTGTAAGTCGGTTATATAGGTTAATCCATTGTGATTTCAGTAAATCATAGATTGAGATCCATTAATCAATGGATTTGATGTAGGATTAGACAATTAAAAAGGAATCCATAGCTATCTATGATATCTAACAAAGAATGTACGGTTCAATTGATGTGTCTAAATGTCTTATGAGGTTTCGATCAAATCGGATCGTCCAAACTAGGGTTTCATGTACAAATCTTCTAGATTATTGGTTCTAAATCAAGCGTATGCATTCTCATTTAAGAATTAAAATAGAAATTTTTTTAGAGGCGCTCGAGTACTTTCAAGACTCGAGGATTGAAATTTTCAGGGCGTTACACTGCATGCTCATAGATCTATCCACCAAAACAAAATTTTACCAACTTCTCCCATGTTTTTTGTGTCCTAGTAGCACACTCCCTCTCCCTTGGTTTTTTTCTCTATCCCCTTTAAAAATCTCTCCTTCCTCTTTGGACAAGCATTGCACATGCCACTTCCCTTGGCATATATAACATGAGTAGCTGTGTAAAAAAGAATTCAAAACTTTTTACTTTTAAAAGTATATGGGGATTTGAAATATAGAGAATGCCATTTAAAATGTCTTCAACCAAGAGCATTTTTGTCATTTAAAAAATTGATGTGATAGCCCACTACTGCAACCCCATCTCCAAAAAATCGTCATTGTCAACACTAAAAGGACCGCACCATGTCCACTTCCAGCCCAAGAACAACCACAAAATAGCAACACTGGCAGCCAACCCTTCTTTTCTACCTCTAGCCTGAGAAATACAATCAAATCTAGTAAGTGAAGTTATGCCTCGAAAAATTAATTTGAGCCTATGTGGATGTGATAATGATGATCTTAGCCATAAATCATTAATAACCAAGTATCTAGGTGATAAATTGCTACGAACGGAGGCTTTCATTTGTTGTTCATTGTTTTTTAATGAGGTCATTATTATCAGGTGTGGTTGTAGTTTACTCATAGGTTGTATAATGTTTTACAAGTGCCTTCACCTACTGTTGTATGCATATAGTTCACTCATTTTTTGTGCAGTGTTACATATGAATATTTAAGAGAATTTTGTATGTGAATAATCATTTGGTAGCTTGATGGTTGTCAAGTTTGGTCGGTCCACTATTTAAAGAAAAGAATTAAAAGACAATAAAAATCCAGTCTACTAATGGGAAGCATTTGAAAAGTTATACCTAAGCATGTTTCATTTGAGGGAGAGTGGTGGCATATGTTGACAATCACTGTCTTCTTAGTATATGTTTTAAACTAAACATGATTGATATCCATGCTCTTAACTTAAAAGAAAGTGCTCTTAACTTGAAAGTATTCGAGCATGGGATATGTATGTATGTACGGCTATACATACTAGGGTTGGACCACAAAGAACAGTCCAACCAGTGAATAATATCCAACCTATTAAGTACATGTGACATATGAGCTTTCTAATTGTTGGTCCCACCAATAGGAATCACATAAGGGTAAATTGATCCAATAGAAACCTCTGGTAAAATGCCCACCCGTAACCCAACAGATAAAGTACATTACATAGTCCGTTTTAGGGATTGGTGACTTCCCCATTTAGTGACTTTGGCACTGGACGTTCCCAAAATGAGTGCTATCGGGTCGAGTAAATTAGATAATAAACGTCTACTGGCATTCCAACCTTCCTTCTCCATTTAGGGCATATATGAAAGAGAATCCAATATCTCTTAGTCATGAATATCTGAATAGGACGAACCTGCCCCCATGGATATCTTTGCTTCAGAACAAAATAATTAGAATTAAGCTCAGTCAACTGGAATGTGTATTCTCCATATAGGAGATCTTTCAATTGAGAAGATCCATCGACCTGAGACGAAGAGAAATGTCTATCTATTTTATTTAGTTATTTAGTTAAACCAATGATTTGTTATTGGAGCAGATAGCAACAACCATTTCATCGGACATGCGTCTTTTTTATTTTCCAATGGATTTACATGTTTCATTAATGAAAATTGTTTGATGCAATGAGTAAGAGGCTCTGGTTGTTCGCCGTTCAAGAATTCTTATTTAGGCAGTTCATACCATCTGTACATAGTGTTTTGATCTAAGATTTCAATTCTTCCATGTTTCAACAATAGCATATTGTCCCATGGAGCTAAGGTCCAAAATATGGAATAAACAAGTGTTTCCACGACTCTGCCACCCGGTCAATTCTGTCCCACTTAATCCCTCTTTCATAGCTACATATCTTTCCGGTTAAGGAATGGGAAATCATTCTCCTATTACATAAATCAAATGTTTCATTTCATCCGAGAAAAGCTATCTCTTTCTCAACAATGCCTTTGTCATTTGATCTAATAGCGTTCCATTAGATAGGAACAGATTTGATAAATACTGATAACTCTCGGATGAAGTATTAGAACGGAAAGATCCATTAGATAATGAACTATTGGTTCTAAGCCATCTCTGGCGATGAATTAACAATTCGTAGTGTTTTTCTTACATATTCTTGATTAACCAACATTTATATATAGATGTGGGAGGATTTGTTTGGGAAGTAATAAGCCCATTTGACATCTCTTCATTTACAAAGAATTCTAAACGTGAAAACATAGAGACAAAGGGCTGATCTTGGAATAGGAAAAAGAATGGATCTGCAGGGTCCCAAACGAATTAACTTATTCGAAAAAAGCCTTGTTCTTTGGAAGATCTACCTCATGTGTGGTACTGCATAGTTCCACTCTGCAAGAACTCCGAATCATTCTCTTGAAGCTCACCCTCTTTATGATAAATGATCCGCTTGCCCCGAAATGACCTGGCCCAACAGGGAAATCTCAATTCATTAATCCTTTCGATATAATCAAATAGATTGCCACAAGGGCGCCATATTCTAGGAGCCTAAACTATGTGATTGAATAAATCTTCTTCTATCTGTTGTGGGTCAAGGGTTCCTTATCCTTCCCCTCCTTCAAACTCCGATTCGTATTTTTCATATAAAAATTTTTGATCAACGATAGAACAAGATCCATCTACTGCAAAAATCATCTACATCTACTTATCAAGTCAATCACACCATATAAAATAATTTCTAGCCATTGATAAATAGTAAAAAAGATTCGTGGTGCACTTGATGAGTATATATATTTTTTTACAAGGTGATCTTCATGATAAAGCCAACGTATTAGATGGGTTGAATGTCATAAACACATGAAAGGTTTAAAGTTATTATTTAGGTGGACCATAACTCTCCCTCTCTCTCTCTCTCACTCTACCTTTTCTATGTATCATGCATTCTCAATGATATATAAAATACTATTTTCACAATGTAGTCTCTTGTGAGTAACAATATGTATAAGCCAAAAAAAAAAAAAAAAAAAAAAAAAACCTTAGAAAGGTTGAGGCCCATATTAAATAGGTTAGGCCCATAGTCACACTATATCATGATTTATGGCTACAAGATTCAAACCCCATAAAAATTTAAATCTTTCGCAATACACCTGCCATGTAGTTTCACATTTTTATCATGATATTGTCTGGCACAGTAATATCAATCCATATAAGAAGATTACTTGTTGAACCACCCCTAAGTAGTGATTTGCTCTCCTAGGAGAACTTGTGCCAAATAAGTTATTTTTTCTACTTACAACAGTAAATAAGTAACTTATTTGAGATAAGTTTGGTTTATGATTACTTATAAGTAACTTTTTTATTTAAAGTTAATTATTTCAGTTTAATAAGTAGAAATCAAGATAAGCTACTTGAGGCATAAGTAGCTCAAGTAACTTATGATCCAAACATCCCTTTAGCGATCCCCTCACAAAATAAAAAGCTCACAATTGAAACCAATTGAGCAAGCTTGTGCAAGAAGAAAGCTCACCATTGAAACCAAAAAGCCTTATGGGGCCACCTTAATGTCCTTGTCGCTTCTACTCCTTCCATCAGTTTGTGTCATCTCATGTTAGGACTTGAGCCTAAAATTAGGTGAATCTAAAACTCAAGTTGGAGCCATGCCAAAGGAGACGGTGGAGACAAGGAAGCATACCACTAAAACCTAGAACCGCCATGCTGTCAATATTCCATCCAACTTGTCCATAAGGTGAATCACACCACAAAGAAGGGAAAAAAACAAATATAATAATGGTAAAAAAGTTTGGTGTCCGCCTTCATCCTATTGTGTGGTGGTGTGGTCAAATTGTGTTATGTATATAGGTCATACATTGTATGGTGACTCTGCTATCACGTATGTGGTGGAATTTAATCAGCCCATGTGCCGCTGTCAAACATGGAGATCACTGAAAGTATGATTGAAAATTGTTACGTCAAGTACATACTGGATAGGCCCCATTTCTAATAAACACGGAGCCAAACTAAAGGAAGCATGCGGAGAAGCTCACCATTAAAACTCATCTAGGACTGTTGTGATGTTTATATTTCATCAAACCGATTCACCACAAATAAAGAAAAATACAAATACAATCAATGATTCAAAAAAAGTTTGGCAGGCGTTTTTATCCTATTGTTTGGTTTTGCAGCTCAATTGTGTTATATATTAGAGGTGGATTGTAAGTGATCTATATCACATATCTTTATAGTGACTTGATATGGGAGATTTAATTGGACCATGTGCTGCTGTTAGAGATGGAGCTCACTCAAAGCATGATTGAAAGTTGTTAAGTCAAGTATGGGCATGGATTGGGTACTTCCCTACATGTCTTGAGCTTGAGACAAACTGTGGCTATGAGGGTCCACCATGATGTATGGATTTCATCCACACCATCCATCTAACTTTTCATGTCAAAGCCCAAAATTGAAGCAGTTACAAGGTTCAAGTGGGCCACAAAACAGGAAGCAGCATTGTTATGGTGCCCACCATTGGAACCTTCTGAAGGCCCATTGTGATGTTTATTTACCATCCAACCTACTCATAAGGTCATATAGACTGGGATGAAGGGAAAAAAAACAAATATTAACTTGATCCAAAACTTCTTGTGCCCCCCCTTAAAAAATCATGGATGACGCGGATAAAATGAAAACATCATGTGACTTATCAAGGGAAGTACCCAATCGACTCCCGTCAAGTATAGGGACAATTAACCCTTTCTAAGAAAACAAATGGTAACAGTGGACATATGATTTTTAGTGGACATGATTTTTAGCCACTCATACTAAAATGAGCTGTTACAGTCGGCAGAGATGGTGGACGTAGATCAAAGTGGACGCCCAACAGACATCTCAGTGGGCCATAGATCAAAGGGCACTTGTTTGTTAAACTTAGACTGTTAATTCTTTTCATCTTTGCTATCCTTCGTTCCCACAAATCTCATGACATGTGTCATGTAATTTTTATTTACAACTCATTCAAAGTAAGACCCACCATCAATGTTGTCAAAATCCTATAATTTATGATTTACGATTTACTATATGTGAGATCTTAAGCAAAACGATTTAAATCCCAACCTCGAATCCGTTTTTGCATGAATCCTACAATTATACCATTTGAATCCTACGATTTACGATTCAAATCTTGATTTATAACTCAAATCATACTTTTTCTCTTTTACTTTAAGCTTCACTTGCTTTCATTTTATGTTTTTAAACTGATGGGAGTTTTAAGAATCATTTAGAAAAGATAAATTATTTTATTTATTATGTATAAGTGATTAAATGATATTTTTTCTCTTCAATGTTAAACCATGTAACTTTGTAAGTTCTTATTTAACTGATCGAAACACCGAATTGATGTATGACATGCTTGCAATATTATTATGGATGATTATGATCATGCTATGGAAAGGTATTTTGAAATCAAAATATCATTTTTCATTAGTCTACCTTATTAAAGGCCATTTTTTTCATAATAATTCTCCATTCTAGAAAGGTAACAAGAATATAAATTATTAAAGGACCTTTATATAATTTTTTTAAGGTAAATTTCTAAAGAGACAAAAAAATAAAAAAATTTTTTAACACTATCACGACATGATATTACTTATTGCACATTAATGGCAATAGGAGAGTTTTTAAAAACAATTTGTTTTATTTATATTTTTCATACATTGTTTAATTTTTTTAAAAATTAATAAAAAATCTTACAATTTGTTATTCAATACAATTCAACCCCTAATACGATAATGATTTTGACAACATTGCCCACCATCTAGATGGCTCAACTTGAGTTGCATATAGATGGCAACCGTTGAAATTTTGTGGATGCATTATAATTGTGGGACCCAGTTGAAATGCGGGTTTATGGAATCCAATACGTAAGAAAAGGTGCAAGAGTTCAACTATGATGCGCGTTTGGCACCGTTCCAGTAATGGCATCGACTCATAAGATATGCACTAGATCCTCGTCAGCCTTGGAAAGGTCTCAGCGATTGGATCACCTTAAATATCTTGAATAAACCGTTTTAGACAGCCGGGTGGCCACTCCCAATCAAACGGACAGGTGGCGGTTGAAAGTCGACATCCAGATCACATGGTATACCGGTGTATAATAATGGAAGCGAAAGGACACGTGGGAGCACTGACCTTTCTGCTTCACCGACCGGGAATCCTATGTAATACCTGTTTTAAGCTGCGTGTGTACAACAATATATGTGAGAAATCCAGTCCGTTCATCAGATGCGCCACTCGATGCTAGGCCCTGAGACCAAAAATCATCCAGATCCGAAACTAAGATGAACAATCCACTCCGTTCATCAGGCGTCGCTTGCTAGGATGAAGAAAACACATTCAGAAGTCTCATCTAAACTCAAGCACGCGACACCTCCACCACAGTTTTCTCATCGAGCTGATCTTTGGCATTTACGTCGGCAGAGAGGTGGACGCGGATTTCCTCCAACGCTGGAACTTCCTGCGACAGGAAGCTAGGTGGGGTCCACCATGGTGTTTGTGAGAAATCCACCCCTTTCATCTGTTTTTACAGATCATGTTAGTAGATGGCTCCGAAAATGAGGTAGATCCAAAACTCAAGTGGGCTGCATAACAGGAAGATGTGGGTAGGGAAATGCCTACTGTTCAAACCTCCCTGGGTCCACCCTGATGTTCATATGCCATTCATACCGTTCATAAGGTGCTGGGATGAACTGATAGCATAAAAATATTAGCCAATTAAAAAATTCTGTGGCGTCAGGAATTTTCAATGGTTGAAGTTCAATCCTCACTGTTTGTTTCCTATTGTGCGGCCCACATAAGTTTGATCTACCTCATTTGTTTTGGCTTCTGTCCTATTATGATCTGGAAAACAGATGAACAGTATAGATTTCTCACAAAACATCACGGTGGGCCCTACCTGACTTCTTTGACTTTGTCCTTTGCCCGACACCCTCTGGCAGGCAATTCGCGTCCTTAGCAGTGGCTGTCACCCATACATCATGAGCTTGAAAATCGTTCACGCCGCGTAGAACACGCGTTGTACCCAATTTCGGTCCATCACTGCAGCTGAATTTCTGGACACGCGTCAACATAATCCTTATACTGACGTGGACAATGCGACACCACATGCCTGCCGACATAAACGGTTAACCACATCAAAGAGTGTATTAAGTGCATGATTCCATTCAAATCCGCATCACCTATCAAGACCGTCCATTAGGTTTATTTCACTCTTTTTCTGCTATTATGTAACAGTAATATAGTCTTAAACATTCATATCAGACTTGGGTAATACAATCTTGTCCATCCATTTTTGCATGCCACTGATTGGACGGTTTGGGTAATACAATTAGTATGATTTTTTTTTTTTCTGCACAGCCTATAAAATGTGAATTGGACGTGGTGGACAGCACCGATATGTGATGTGGGTAATGCTTACAAGTCCACACGTGATTATGTGTATGGAAGTTTCCCATGTTATGTCCGAGAAACTACACCATTTCACGTGAATGCTTTTAGGCTGTTTGTTTTCAGTTCACTCTTGTAAATGAGTAATCTTTCCAACAATGACAATTTACTTTGGCTTTTTTTGCAAGAAGAATGAAAAGAGTGTGATTTTTTTTAGGGGGCCACTATGATACAAATCACTTGTCCATTTCATCCATTCATTTTGGAGTTAATTTTGAGGCATGCACCAAAAATTGAAGCAAATTCAAAGCTCAAGCGGACCACGCCACATAGAATTGTGGATTGAACTCTTACCATTAAAAGCCTTTTATAACCATAATTTTCTATGGTGTGGGCCACTTGAGCTTAGGATCTACCTCATTTTTGAGCTTGCGCCCTAAAATGTTACGATAAAATGGATGGGTGGCATAGATATTTTACTGACATCATAATGGGGCCATGAATATACGCAGGTCCTTCTCATACTCTTTTTATACGGAGAAATTATCAGTTTTTATCAAACACAAAAGTAATAATTACCTACCTGCGTGCTTGTACAGTCGGGGGATTAACGATGTGAACCGTTGCTTGCTTGGAAAAATCTTCCCACCATCTCATTCCATTAATGAAAAATGGTGTCTTGGCCTTTGATGGTGAAAGCACGTGCTTACGCAGGAAAGAAAGCTGGTTATTGACTAGCATATATGAAATTGCATTTTGAGCAAGGTTTCGAGAAAATTGGTTGTTGTGTAGTATATGGATGGCAGCGAGAATTGTATTTATAATTTGGAGGATTGCGTACTAACTTTGTGGGCCTACCGTGAACGTATGTGTCTTACTCACACTAGAGGTGGGCAACGATCCAGGCCGAGCCGAGTTAGCCCTAGTTTGGTTTGGTTTGTTTTTGGACCACCACAGTTTGTGGATCGGTTTGGTTTAGGTTTCAGGCCGACCCATGTGGAATGAGTTTGGTTTGCTCCAGAAAAATCTGGTTCAAGCCGGGATCGGCTTGGTTGAAAATTTCGAATCGGGCCGGCTTGAGTTCAAACACACAATGGCTCTTTTTTTTCCTTATTCACTTAAATAGAAAAGAATTTAAAAAGTTAGAAAAAAAAAAAGTAAAAACATATCTTACTATATGATGTTTAGCACCCTCCAAAAGAGTGCACCTTCAAAATAGACATGTAAGAGTATTCACCGAACAAAGTACACAAGCATAATTTTACAAGTGCAAGGAAACAGTGTGCATTCATGTATATATGTGATGTATTATCCATGTCATCATGTATATGTATTATGAATTATGTATTATCCATGTCATCATGTATATGTATTATGTATTATCCATGTCATCCATCTGTTTTACATATCATTTTAGGACATGATCCCAAAATGGAATCATATCCAAAGCTCAAGTGATCACACCACAAGAAACAATGTGCTTATAATCTACGAGCCGAATCAAACCGAGCTGAATCAAATCGAGCTTCGAGCCGAGCCGAGCCGGAACTGCCCTAGTTTGAGTTTGGTTTATTTTTTCAAACGAGCTTGACTCGGAGGCTTGGTTTGGTTTGAACTTCCATTCGATCCAATCCTAGCCGAGCTTTTTCGAACCAATCCGAGCCAAGCTTTCGAGCTGGCTTGGTTTGTGCCCACCTCTAACTCACACCATCCATCTAGTTTTTAAAACTATTTTAAGGTGTGTATCCAAAATCGGAGCATATCCAAAGCTCAGGAAGATCAGACTGCAAGAAATACTGGGGATAATGCCGTCCACGTCTAGAGTAGGACTCACAGTGATGTGCATACCAACTTCATCCAAAACTTCTGTGGTTTTCAAGAAGTTTTCAACTGTAGGTGTTCAGTTTGTTTCTCATGGTGTGGTCCACTTGAGCTTTGGATATATATATATATATATATATATATATATATATATATATATATATATATATATATATATATATATAGGATCATGCCTTAAATGAGCTGGTAAAATGGATCGACAGCGTGGATATATGCCTGAGCAAGCCTCATAGAGCTTTACTCAATACCTTATAACATACTGAGTTATTCAGTACACAATCCACTTCTATTTTAAACAAGGTTTTGTGGATGATTGCATCTAGCAGGCTGTGAAACCCTGCACTGAAAAAGTAATAAAGACTTACCTAACCATTTTGTCCTTCTTAGCGTCAGTCATACACTCGTACATACATTTTTTTCATTAGATTTAGACGCTGTTCGGTATAAAATGATAAGGATCTTGTCCTTTCCAGTGTGGGTCTTATGTTTGTACACATGTAAATGGCACATTTTCATTAACATTGGAAGGAATCGCTTTCACTCTTTCTATCAAGTATTTTCAAAATCAAATAATGGGTTTTGTATTTTTAAATTTGAAGAAAGATTTTTCAAAATATATTCTATAATATTAATTTTTATTTCAATTTTCAAGGTGTTACTTACTTTAGTGGTTAAAAGGCTCAAATCTTACTCCATAATAGACAGGAGAACATGATGATGTGTGAGTCCCACCCATTGGATGACACCTTTATCCTGGTGATCTCTCTTCAATTGAAATTTAAGATAAAAAAGAGTCTTAACATAAAACCTTCTACGGCAGATTGCAAGAGCATTCAATATTCATTATACCAATAATCACTTCTTTTCTGATTTGGCCCCTTATTAATGATGTTGGGGGTTGATTGTCCAACAATACTTGTTGACAATGGACGATCGAGATTTTGGCTTCATTGTATTCTAGAAACAAATTGCTGGTTCAACCCCCAATTAATGAGTTTGTCACCCACACACACACCCACACTACATGAGCACTCAATCTCGTGATCTTAATGAGTTTGTCTACCACTCGAGCCTATTGGAGATTTCAGATTTTGTCTCGCTGTGTATATATCATCCATAGTGGGACAAAATCTCAAATTTATTTTATAGGTAAGATATGATTACATAATATTGATGTGGCAGTCTCAAGAGCTACATGACCCATTATGTTCTCTGCAAGACATTCAATCTGCGCATCATATGCACGATCTTGTATGTACAAGTTGACAAATCTCATTCTCAGCAAGAAATTTCTTATGAGAATTTCAAAATTTGAGTCCTCTCAGGATGTTATTAGAAAAATCTTGCTGAAAATAAAAATATTAAACAATATTTATTACAAATTAATAAATGTATTTAAAATTTTAATATATGTTTATATGACAAATTCTTAAAGTTTTTTAGTGTTTTTGGCCAAAATATCGCTATAGAACCTGAAACTTTAAAATCTTCCAATATTTCAAAAAATATTTTGATAATATCATTTAGTGTATTTTTATGATATCAACACAAGATTTTTAAAACCAGTTTAAAGTACCAAAACTTTTGTAAAATAGGCGTCTGTAAATGAGTAATAATGTACAAAGCAGTTAATAGCATTCAAATAACTGCTTAAAAGTATCATTTACCACCCTCAAATTCTTCATTTAGAAATTAGTTTTATGAAAATTAATCTCTTTCAACTAAAGTTTTTACCTTGCCTGTGACCCTATGGCTCAGTTGTAAACTCACAAGAGTTTCAACATGAGGTTATGGGTTCAAGTACCCATTGAGGTGTGAGTGTGCAGGCGTGTGTGGAGTGTGTGAGTGTGTGTGAAAAAAAAATACTAAAGTTCTTACCCTCCAATCTAGCTATGCTCTCAATAGAGGACAGTAATCAATCTTTGCCTTTAAATTAAGCATGTTAAAAAGGGAAATTTTACAAAAATAATACCTCATTAATATGGTGTTTATATCTTAATACTTTTTTCAAAATGACTTTGGATAACTACCTCATTAATTAATCAATTATCATCAAAGTACCTTCCGTCAAAATATATATTTTCAAAGAAGTTGGGGGTTTGATAAAGCAAGGGTCTATGGCTACGGTGGGCCCACCGTTATGTTTATGTGAAATTCACCTTGACCACCAAGTATATCACCCATGTTAGGCCCAAGGCTAAAAAATCAGCCCCATTCATGATTCAGGTGGATCACATGATTAGAAATAGTGTATGGGGGCAACACTTACCCTCCCAAATATATCTCTTAGTGTGTGGCCCATCTAAATCAAAGATGAATTTGTTTTGGGTTCAAGTCTAAATTTTGGTGTGACATCTAATGGTTGGCAAGGATTTTATATAGTCATTATGGTAGGCTTTGTGAAAATCAATTGGTGGACATCTCTCTCCCAATTATTTCCTTCGGTATGGTCTACCTAAATCACGTGTGAGCCTGAATTTTTGGACCTATTCCGAAAGTGGGATTACACATCTAATGGTCGGAGAGGATCTCACATATGCACAATGGAACTTAAAAAAAAGAAAAAAAATTCAAGAGGTGGCAATCCAGTGGGACTCCCACCATTTATTTTTTATGGGGCACATCATGAAGTGTATGTCCATTCCAACCATTAGATGTGAAATCCCAAGTTTGGCCTAAGCCCAAAACATCAAGATGATCTCTAATTCAAGTGGGCCACACCAAAAGAAACAGTGGGGAGAGATGTGCATCCTTGATTTTTATGAGGCTTATCATAATGACTATATGAACTCCACTCCAACTATTAGATGCTACACTAACATTTTGGTAAGGGGCCCAAAAATCAGACTCATTTGTGATACAAGTGAGCCACACCAAGGGAAACGGTTAGGAGGGTGAGCGTTGCCTCTTATATATGCTTTTTCCAAGTGTGTAGTCCACTTGAATCAAAGATGAGGTTAGTTTTTGGGACATGTGCCTAACATTAGCTGATGCAGCCAGTGCTTCGGCAGACGTGGCATAAATATTTTGGTGGGGTTTACCCTAGCCGTTGACCTCTTGCTTGCACAGCCGAACTCCAACTTCCATTAAAAGATATAACAAAAGGTATTTGATAATAATTACTTAATCAGGTAACTTATTGAAAGCCTTTTTGGAAAGGTTCCCAGGTGTATGGTATTTTTTAAAATTTCCAAAAAGAAGGTTAGAATTTATTAGATTAAAAACAGCAGGGTGTATACTTGTCATGTATTTCCATTATGAATAACAATCATGTGCATACAAGAGATGGAAAATTTGAACAATCTATTAGAATTCCATTTGCATGAGAAAGGCAAGTTTTTCCCCATCTCCTGAAATGTACGGTGTATTTAGCATAATAACAATTGCATTTTGTTTTTTTTTTTTTTTTTTTAATTTGAGAAATACATTTTAAGATATGCTATTTGAGTAGAGAAAGTAGACGGCGCTGGGCCACCCAGCCTTCTTCTGACTAATATGACACATTTAATTTGGTTTTATGGGCTGGAAGCAGATTGCACACCTAGTACTGAGTAAATTCTATGGGCCCCAATGTGATTTATGTCTTTTCTCTATAGTTTCCATCCATTTTATCAGCTCATTGTAGGCATGAGCCCAACATCGGAGCATATACAAAGCTCCAGTGAATCACACCACAGAAACAGTGTGAATAACTTCTTTATAGCCAAAGAGGTTTTGGATCAAGCTGATATTTGTGTATGTCTTTCATCCATGTCTGTCTAACCTTAAAAAAAAGTTGGATGACAAATAAACATAGCTATGGGCCCTATGATGGTTTCAATGGTTGACATCATTATCCCCACTGTTTCATGTAGTGTGGTCCACTTAAGCTCTGGATATGCTTCAATTTTGGGCTCATGCCCTAAAATGAACTACAAAAAATGAATTGATGGTGTGGATAAGATACGAATCCACAGTGAGCCCACATACTCCACCTAGGGCTGCACATCTGCCCCGTTAACCCGCCCAACCCGCCCCACCCGACCCGGTAGAAACCCGATCCGTCTCGACCCGGCTGAGAAAACGGTCTGGTACTGAGTAGATGCGGCTAGACCGTTTTTAATTTAGGTACGGTTTAGGGTACATGCCAAACCTGCCGACCCGACCCGTACCCCGACCCGTGTATACCCGACCCGTTCCACCCGACCCGAACCGCCCCGTTTATACTAGTTTATTACTTTTAGAAATACTATATAGCATTATCAATAGGTTGATTGGTCAATAAACATATTAGGGTGGACTCTAGAATCTTTTAATGGTGGGAGTTCAATGACCACTGATTTTTGTGGTGTGGTCTACCTAAAGCTTTTATTTGCTTCCTTTTTGGGACTATGTCTTATAATAATCTGTGGAAACGTAGATGGACGGCATGGATTTACAATATATGCATTGAGGTGAGCCTCATGGTTAGGGTCTCACCCACATGGCTGGTTCCGGGTCTCACCGACTCTCACCCAAGCACACTCACAGGAGCGGATTAGGTAACATCCGGGATCCACCAAGGTGGGTGGCCCCTAACTATATATCTTAAATCCACACCATCCAACTATTTTGAAAGATCATTTTAGGATATGATACCAAAAATGAAGCTAACTCAAATCTTAAGTGGACCACACCATAGAAACATAGTCCAAACCCGACCCGACTCAACCGGTTTAGCATATAGGGTAGGGTAGGGTTAGGGTTAACCCTTTTACAAGTAGGGTAGGGTTAGGGTTGGGCCAGCTCAACCAGGTCACGACTCGGACTGAAACCCGGACCTTTAAATATATTTAGATTTGGTCTAGGGTTGGGCCCAACCCGGCCCTAACCCGACCCGTGTCCAGGCCTAACTCTACTATAGCATACTGAATTACTAAATAGACAATATGCTTCCTGCATCTGCGGCGGACGATAATTCATTTAGGTAGGTGCTTTGTGAAGCCTTTATCCATCCACATCATCCATCCTTTTTGTCTGGTCATTTTAAGGTATTAGCCAAAAAATGAGGGAGATCCAAAGCCTAACTGGACCACACCATAGGTAGTCGTGGTGATGAAATGACACCCACTGTTGAAACCGTCCTAGGGGACACTATAACTTTTATTTGCCATCCAACCTGTTCATAAAGTTATATAGACATATGAAGGGAAAACACAAATATCAACTTGATTCAAAACTTATGTGGCCCCTCAGAAGTTTTTAATTTTGAGCATTCAATCCCCACTATGTGATCCACTTGAGCCTTAGATTTACTTCATTTTTTGGTTCGTACTGTAAAAGGATCTGGCAAAATGGATAGGTGGCATGGATAAAACCTATACATCACGGTGGGCCCCACAGAGCCCTGCCTCAAAGAATTATGATTAGGGGCTTGGATTATCATCTAAGCAGGGGCAAGACGGAATCGGCTCCTCCTGGGCTAAAGGCTTGGATAGGCACAATGACTAATTGACCTGTGCTGGACTTGTCCGCCTATAATACTGCACAGACCCACTTCACTAATGGTATGGGTTGTTTGTAAGCCCCAGCAAGTGTATGGTCGGATGTGCAACCAGAGGGAGAGAGAGAGATAGAGAGAGTATTTTATGCATAGATTGGGAGCCTGAAGTTAGAAATAGATTGACAATAGTTTAAACGGTCTATTAAAATCCCAACTGCCTTCTCTATCTTATGCTTAGTTTGGGATCCTGAAATTATTAGTAGATTGACAATAGCTTAAACGGCTCTATTAAAATACTAACTACCTCGCTCTGCCAGATATGCTTCCCGCGGAATGATTTCGCGGGTCCCGATTCGAGAGTTCTCACACATCAGATCTTCTGTGGGGCCCACTCTGATTTCACATGTCGAATCCAAACCGTGCATTAAGTTTGTTGCCTCATATTCACCCTACATTCCAAAAACTAAGGTCGATCTAATCCTAATGCCGTGGCTCGCCAGTGTAAAGGAATGGCTTGATATTTCGGACGTCCCTGCTTACTGGTGGCCTATGACAGGATTGGATGGCATATGATTTTGTGGTGTGGGAAGATCAAGGGCATGTGAAGCACTAAGCCTCTGTGTTATTGCTGCACATGGCATATATGGACAAGGTACGCTCGGTGCTGAATGTGCCACAGGCACTTTCAGCTGCACATACAACACCAATGGCTTACATCCATCCAAAAAAAAAAAATGGCCCATTTATTAGACGGACAGAATAGTATAATCAAGAAAATCATTTTTGGTAATAGCCCATTAATGCACGCTTGCAGGATAAGGACATGTATTTCCTTGGCACTTCCACCTAGGACTGTCAGTGGCTCGAATATCAGGTCAGTGGATGGGCTGGAACTTAAAATTCAGGTCTGTTTTTCAATCAAGCTGGGTTTAGACCTTAAAATAGCTTGGCTTGAGTTTGACCTAGCCTGGTCATTAGGGTCCATAAAAATAATTTTATAATGTATACAATATGTAATAGTTTTCATTTACTCTCTAGGCAACTTTTTGTCATTTTCGAGCCTATGATCCAACTTAAAAACACTTAGGCTTGGGCTTAGCCTCAGATAAACATTTACGACCTTGCTTGGGCTGAATTATTTTGGCTCGGCATGAGCTAGCCAATTTCAAGCTTATGGTTTATCTTGGGTTGGACCATTTTGACTCGTCAATAGTCAACCTGCTCCAAGCATATGTTAAACAATAAAGAATCTGTTTGGATTGTTACCTAGTATCATAATGTGGTGGAAAACTAACATCATAACTTGTTGCCATTGATGGGATACAGATGGTGATGGGATACAGATGGAGAGTGGTTTAGGTGAGACCCAGTCTCACACAGGACGGTGCGGCCCTTATTGTTGGATTACCGTAGGGCCCACCTTGATGTATGAGGCCCCACCTTGATTTATGAATTATGTATCCATTTCATCCATCTGCCGTTGTGTTTATTGACCATCCAATCTGTTGATAAGGTCACATAAACCTCGGAAAAAGATAAACAAATATCAGCTCGATCTAAAACTTTTATAGCCCATCAATGGTCAATCAACATTGTTTCCTATGGTATATAGTCCACCTGATAATTGGATCTGTTTCAATTTTCACATCAGGTCATAAAAATGATCAGTAAAAATGGATGGATGGCATGGATACATAATAAATACGTCAAGGTGGGCTCCACAGTAACCCACGGTAAGGGCGGCACCATCTTGGGTGTTCGAAAGACGTGGATTGCCAAGGTGTGTTAATGTGGTAAAGTTATTATAGGCCCCACTATAATGTATGTGCTATATCTACACTGCCCATCCATCTTGTGAGATCATTTCATGGAGTGAGACAAATGCAATGTCTAAATGGACAACACCCCAAAAAGCAGTGGGGATTGAACGGATGCCATTGAAAACTTGTTAGGGCTCACAAAAGTGTTGGATTAAGCTGATGTTAGTGTTTTACCTTTACTTAGGTTTGTGTGACCTTATGAACAAGTTAGATGACAAATAAACATTATAATAAGATCTAAAAGGTTTTTATGAGGAGTGTCGTTGCCTCCCTTGCTTTTTATAATGTACTTAGTCCACTTAAGCTTTAGATCTTCCTCTTTTTAGAGTCATGACTTATAGTAATATTGCAAAATGAACAAGCGGTGTAGATATAACATATATTAAAGAATTTACATCACATATATCCAACCATGTAAGTTGTTTACATGGATATCCAAATATTAACATGGGAGTGTAACAATGTAATGTCTAATATCCCATCTTACTTACAACTATTGTAACAATGAATCCAAACATGCCCTAAATATTGGGATTGGATGGCGCCTGGCTGGAGAAGCCAATTGTGATTTGGAGCAGGAAAATGAAATAGAAGAAGCTCAAGTTGATTACACTATAGGAAAAGTGTGAATTGAATGTCTATTATTATTGGAAAATTCTTAGCAACACAAAAGTTTTAGATGAAGTTGATATTTGTGTTTTCCTTCCATCCATGTCTATGTGATCTTATGAACAAGTTGGATGACAATAAACATCTCTGTGGTGCCTAGGAATGTTTCAATGGTGGAAATCATTATTAGTACTGTTTTTTGTGGCATGGTCCACTTGAGATTTGGATATGCTTTAATTTTAGGCTCAACCCCTAAAATGAGCGGGAAATACGGATGTACTGGCGTGGATAAACCACATGCATTCACGGTCCTACAGAGTTTACTAAGTACAATAAGGGCCTACTGACTAACTCAACCCCACACCAATCGTAATTCCAAGGGGGGTGGGGTCTTAATTCAACTGTATCCAACCCCACACACCAATAATGAAGTGGAAAAAGCTTTTATTACTTTATCAGGGTAACGTGGATGATACGCACGTTCTTACAAAATCCCTTAGAAAGTCCATAGGTAGAAGAAAATGGACTGTCCAGATTATCGATCCTAGTTTAGATGTATCATGAACGAAAAGCTACGGTTATTTGGTCATCTATCTGACAGGTGGACATTTAAATGAAACGAAAAAATTTCGACGGTCATATTTCAGCAAAAGAGTGTCCACGAATCGTCGGCTGTGATTGATCAACCAATTTGATTTTTGGCCTCTGACTAAGATATTTTGGGTTTTACAATTTATTGATCAACCAATCTGATTTGAGTTATTGTTGGCATTGTGTGCCATATCTGTGTGCCTGTGTATAAAGCATCATACGCAGCCGGAGTATCAAACAACTCCCCATAATGTGACGTGGAAAACTGATCGTGGCGTTCGATGATCTTGGGACCCACCAAGGAGCATTGGATCTTATCCCACTGAACAGGCATAGCGCTGAGTACTCGAACGAGTAAATTGCTTTTCTACTCGCCTCTGACACCTGGAAACTTTGCACACATGAAAGAGATCCTAGTCGTTCATCAAATGCCTCCGACTTTTTTGGTTCCTTGTGTCCGCGACGCGGATTAGCTACTGACCAGTTGACTTCACCAACTTCTATGGCCCCACTGTGATGTATGTGTTGTATCCACACACCGTCCATCCATTTGCAGAGATCATTTTATCGCATGAGACAAAGAATGAGAAGATACAAAGCTCAAGTGGACCTCACCAAAGAAAACAGTGGGGATTGATCTCCTACCAGTAAAAAATTCTTGAGGCCACGGAAATTTTCGATCAAGCTGATATTTTTGTTTTCCCTTCTTCCATGCATGTGTGAACTTATGAACAGGTTGGATGGTAAATAAACATCATGGTGGGCCATAGGAAGGTTTCAACGGTCTGGTCATTGTCCCCACTGTTTTCTTTGATGGGTCCACTTGAGATTTGGATATGTCTCATTCTTTAGATCATGCCCTAAAATGATCTCTGCAAATGAACGCGGTGGATACAACATATACATCATGGTGGGACCCACAGAAGTCTGTGACGTCACTTCAGTAGCGAGATAGCTACTCAACCTGTCAGTATCTAATCCGCGTCCGTAGGCTACACCTGCACAAAAGTGTTGTTTATCATCACAATCTACGAATGGTCCATCTTCAACCGTTTGGCTTACTAAATATGTAAATGGAAACTGATTTTGGACCCCAGGATATTCGTAATGGATCTTCCATGATGAATCGTCCTGATTCCAAACATGCATGCGATGTTAGAAAATATTCCGCGATGCCTTCAGTAGATCTCATGCGAGCGAGTACAGTTAGTTTCTGTCTAACGCCATAAAGGAAAAGGCAAAGAAAATCAACGGCCCCAATCAAAGGTAAAAATGAGAAAATAAAGCTACTTTGTCTTCCACAGGAATTACGTCAACCTCGAGCGAGCGGACGCTTCGCACAGTATGCGCAGGTTGTCAATTCTGACAAGTGGGCCCCATAAATCGATAATCTAGACCATTGATCTGTTACATCCCATCGTGGAAGGACTACTCCCATGAAAATCCTCCATAAATCACTTGTATCCTTCTTATTTTTGGCGTAAAAATAAATGTTTAGAAAGAGAAATTTACCGACATATCATTTAAATAGACAGAATCTTCTAATTTTAGAAAATTTTGGACAATACTCCATTCATGGTGGGACACAGCATAACAACGGTCTAGATTACTTTATGATTAACTCCCCTTCAGAAATATAAACCCGCGTACACTGCCCAAATCCTCCAGTGGCGCCTTCA
Organism: Liriodendron chinense; assembly: GCA_003013855.2. Taxonomy (NCBI): domain Eukaryota; kingdom Viridiplantae; phylum Streptophyta; class Magnoliopsida; order Magnoliales; family Magnoliaceae; genus Liriodendron; species Liriodendron chinense. The sequence goes on along the minus strand of ML058343.1, from coordinate 1,899,453 downwards.
ATTCTTCTTCACTCCATTCCGGCATTCCCCGCGCATACCGCGCCACCCTCACCAGGACGTTTCTGGAGACGGACGGTCCTGTCTGGGTCTTTGTGGGGTCCACCTTAATATATGTGTTTTATCCAAGCCGTCCATCCATTTTGAAAGATCATTTGAGGGAACGATTCCAAAAAAGGGAGGTAGATCGAAGGCTCGAGTGGACCATAACACAGGAAGCGGTGGACAATGAACACTTACCGGCTTACCTCTAAAAACCTCGTGGGGGCCACAGAAGTTTTGGATCAAGCTGATGTTTATGTTTTCCCTTCATCCAGGTCTAAGTGACCTTATGGACAGGTTGGATGGTAAATAAACATCACAATGGACCATAGGAAGGTTTCAACGGTGGGTTTGTTGTCACCACTGCTTACCGTGGTGTGGTACATTCGAGCCTTTGATATGTCTCTTTTTTAAGCTAGTGTCCTCAAATGATATGTAAATATGGATGGACGGCTTGGATAAAACATAGATCATGGTGGGCCCCACAGAGCACCTGATATGACTGTCCGTCTCTAGCTAGGTCCGTGGAGCGCGGATTTGGTGTTACCCGGTTAACACCTTTGTGTTCTATCCTTACTATCCTTACTGTGGGAGGTCCACATTGATTAATTTTTTTATATCTAAGCCGTTCATCTGTTATTCCATATCATTTTAGGGCGTGATTAAAAACAATAATTATATCCAAATCTCAGGTGGACCACACCAATGTAAATAATGTTGAATAACCATTAAAAATATTTTTATGGGCCAGAGCAGTTTTGGATCCAGCTGATCTTTATATTTTTCCCTTCATACAGGTTTTTTTTTTTCCACCTTATCAACGGTTTGGATGGAAAGGAAATATTATGGTGGGCATTAATGTGTTCCCCAGGAAGTTTTTAATGGCGAGTGTTCAATCAGCATTATTTCCTGTGGTGTGGTCCGCTTGAGAATTTTATCTTCTCAAAATTTGAGAAAACACCCTAAAATGGTCTGAAAAAACGCATGGACGGCTTGGATATACAAAATATCATTAATGTGGGCCCAGGATAAGGGTATAACACCCACGAAGGTGTTATCCGCTCCCGTCCTGGTGGGACCAGTACCCAATCCGCGTCCGGCGAACACGTACATGTCTTTTGCATTTCGACAGCGAAACATCGCATTCGGATCTTCATTCCCTCCATCTCCTTCCTCCCTTCCTTTAACTTCAGACCTCCGCTACTTTCAAAATCTCTCCATATCGTCAGTGCTCTTCCTCCAACAACATACCATCAGATTTTCTTCAGTTCTGCAAAATCCTAGCTTAAAGTCACTCTGCTAAGGTCAGATCGTCGTGTAATCCTAACCGTCGAGATCTCTCTTCTTCAAGTACAGATGGCTCAGATTCTCCTCCACGGGACGCTTCACGCGACGATCTTGGAAGCGAATGCGCCGTCGCATAAATCCGGCGGAGGTGGTGTATCGAAGTTCTTTCACAAGGTATCCGTTGGAAAAAAAAATATGAAAATAAAAGAAACACTTGATAGACACACCCCCTTTTTAAAAGTCTGGTAATACAGTAGTGCAAAGTTCTTCTGGGCGGTTATCCATGTGAAATGTGTTGCGAGGTTTTAGTAAAATACAGATGTGATCCACGACCCAAGGATTTTATACACGGGTTTTCAGTATGGCAGGTTGGGATCGTAGTTCAGTGATCCGGACCGTTGGTCTGCTGATCCTGGCCTTTTGATTTGTCTGGCCTACAAATTGATGGTTGAAAGGAGCTGTAGCGGTCCATATCCAACTTAGAAAAGGCCCATGATCGGTACCTAATGTCTCCAATTCTGGGGAATTTTTGGGGTGTGGTTAATCCACGGTTGGATGGAACAGACCAACGGTCTGGATTACTAAACCATGGACCTTGGTTGTTAGAACTGAGAATCAAGTACGTTGTTCAGAGCTCGAGTGTACAGAATTTTGTTCTTTGATGGGTTATAGTGATTTTGTTGTCTGGAAATTAGATGAATAAGAGTAGAATTTTGAAAGAATTTTTTCTTTTAGAAGATCGTTGAATTTTCATTGTTGGTGAGGTTAATTGATTTTTGTGAGATGAAGGGGAAATGGACAGTCTATTTTCCATGAATTGCAGCAGTGTCTTGACAACGGTAATGGCGTTATAATTGGAATATCCTGAAAGTGTGACCCTTCATTCGTCGCCTTTTAAAATGTAGATTTTCGGGCACTGATGGCAATTTGTCATTTTTAGGTTGACGTCTGATCCAACCTAGCAGTAAGCAATCCGCAATTGGAAGATTGCATCTCTTGGTTGTATGGCTATAGAGTGAAAGATGGATCTTTAGTAGTATCTTTTCTTTGATTGTATCTATGTTCCATAATATTAGTTCCTTTACATTATTTATTTATTTATTTTTGGTTTTTCTTTGGGATAAAATTTTCTTCCTAAATCTTCCACAAAACCACTGTTGTTTTTGTCTTTTGTTGGATTTTTTTTTTTAGTTTAGAAATACTGTTATGATAAAGAAAAACCAAATAAGATCTCAGATTGACATCTTGATACACTGATTTCTCATAATAATAAATATAGAGTCTTGAGCAGCCGGGATATTGAACAATGAATATTTGATTGAATTCCTTGCCTCACCCTGAGATGAAAAGGAAAGTTGATCTTTCAACTCGAATCCTGGACCTGATCTTTTATCTTACACCAGTCAATGATGCGATGGTAGAAGTTTACTCCCCCATGGGAAGAGCTGCTTCTTTCTTGCTTGCTATGGTGGGCTTTTCCATTCACCAACACAGACTACTAACTGCTCTCTGAGACACTTTGATTCAGTCTTCTCGAACTGGCTTAAAAACAAGTTCCCAAGAGTTTAGAATATGAAAATTCTTGTATAAATATAAGAGCGACAATTTAGTTTTGAGCTATGCAGATACAGAGGGATCGGTATCTTTGTCTGTCTAGCTTAGCTTAGGTTGATTGTTGGAAGAACTCCTTTGGGGAAGGACATCGCATGTGCTGTTTCCGAGCAACCTGTAAATTGCTGTCAATTTCTATCTGTCTTGCTAGTCAATATCTTTCAGAAAGAAGATGTAAGGAAAAAAGAAGAAAGATACACTGTAGAGCTCCACTTTGGGGTAGAAATTGAACCTCAAAAAGTAAAGAGTACGCCAATCTCCCACATCCATGTTCGGTGGGTGGGAATTCCATCACACATTTCAAAATGGTAATGGGATTTGAAAAAAAAAAATCCCATTTTGAAATGGTGCTGAGAATTGAAAAAAAAAAAAAAAAACAGAGAAGAAATTGGTTCAGTCATTTCTTCCCACCATCCCAGGAATGTAACTGGTATATACCAAATCCCATACTGTATGCATGTTGGTATTCCTGCTGACTGAGCTTTTTAGTGTACATTTCGAAGCTCATTGGAATGTGTGTTGGGATTCTCACCCACTTTCCATGGAATCAGGGACAGTTGAGACTGAATGCTGACTTGTCTGTGTACATGGCCCTTCTGTATTCTTTTCCTCATTTCGCTAGTAATGAGTTGCATGTAAACACGGCTTGAAAATTTACACGTATATGTTCACGTTGAATTCTCATGTTGTATTGTCATGTGGAAGCTTTTGAGACTTATAGCTATTTTGACTAGAATTAGCTTGCGTCCATTTTGGTTGCAACCTGAGTTCAGTGTCCGTGCTCTGCCATTTTTGTTTCATTTTCTAAATATCTTGTTCTATGATTACCATCTCAGTTTTCTTTCTCATCTAGTTTTTCATTAACTCGTCTGAGATGAATTGGAAATCCTGAGCTTAGTCTTGAGGTTCTAAACATTGAATACTACAAAATCTGAAGACTTGCAATAGCATTTTTCTGAGATTTCTGAAACCACTATAAAATACAAGAGACCATTTTTTTTTTTTTTAATATTTATGTGATCTTTAAACTAACGGAAGAATTTTCTAGAGGTTACATTGGCATGAACCTTCATTCTAAGTTTCATATTTTGAATAATCTCTTGATGCTCATGATTTTTTAAAATTTAAATGTTTGGATCTGTTAAGAATGTCACAAACTGCAATGCCATTTCATGACACCATGTGAAACTTCTAGGATCAAGGCAACTGTTACAAAAGAATTTTATCAAGATTTCACTAAGCATGTTCTGTTTCTGAAGTTTCTCAAATTAGATTTGTTTTTCTATGCTTAAAAAGTTGCAAAACAGAAAACTCTTGCCTAACTCACATAGGTGCCTAACTGTGGTAACTTTCTCTAATATGTTCAAACGATTTAAAATGCATAAAATCCATCCCATCACTCAGGAAGACCACCCCTTGGTTGTCCTTGATACCAAAACTCGACTGATTCAATGATCACCCTGTTTAAAATTATATAGAAACCACTAAATTCTTGTGGCATGGCCAACCTGAGTTTTCCAATACTGGGATTTTTGAGTAATACTTTCTCTTTGCACACCGGATGAATGGATTGGATGGCATATAAACATCACAGGGGGGTAATGTTAAAAAAAAAAAAAAAAAAAATCACAGGGGGCCCCACATACAACCAATGATGGATATCACATCCCAACCATGGTGTGCCGTAAAGGCCATTACGTAAATGTAATGGTGGCAACCGTCCATTATACGTTACGGGGTCATAAAGGCCGTAACAGCCGTTATAGAAAAAAATGACCTATAAAGGCTATTGCAGCCTCAGTCAATACACCTCTGATAATGGACCGTTACAGGGCTGATACAGGTTTTTCGGAATTTTTTTTTCCAATAAAAAAGAGGCCGTAACAACCCGTTACGACCCCCGTAACGGCTGTTACACCCCGTATCGTAAAGGCAATGGTGGTGGCTGTTACGGCCACCGTCACCGTTACGAAATACCTTTATCCCAACTGTTTCCTATGTTGCCTGCCTGAGTTTTCAATCATCATGATTTTTGGGTTCTAGGGTGAAAATGAGGCAGTGTACTTGATGGACAGGGTTGATCTCATGAAAGTTCCACCCATGTGGCACTCAATTAGTGGTAGGTACCAAGGCAAGGTTGCCATTAGGTACCAATATGAGGTACACTCGCAGAGTTCTTGCAAAACCTATAGTTTCAGGTACAATAAAATAATTAGAAATTGCAAAGTGGTGTTAAGATTTCATATAAAATTTAAAAGATCACGATAAAATTGAAAAGGAGTAACAGAGGACATATGGAGTCATTTCATTAAGCAAAATACTTGCTTCAAATTTCTTAATTTAAAAGAATTTATGCAAAAGGTAAACCCCATAAATTATAATAAATGATTATAGGCTTTTTATGGCAATGTGTGTTCTGTCTTTTATTTGATACCGGTACAAATTGTAGAGGACAAGGAGAAAAGCTGCACTACTTACCAATTGATAGTTTATGGCCATGTTGCCTTCTTTATTTTAGTTCAAAACATCCACTAGAGTACTTAAGTTATGCTTTTTCCATAGTGTAAAATGCCACAGGCCAAAAACAGTAATGAAAACTTTTAATCGTATACAAATATATACGAATTTTAGCATGTATTTGATTTTTGTTTTCAGCCCACCCAAGTAACAGGGAGAAGGCTGCGATGATGACGACTTAATTTTCCTTTTACTCTTCCCTATATAGAACTCTTATCTCAATGCTAAAAAAGGAAAAGTTTTGAAGATTGACGCAAAGCTTCAGTCTTCATATATAATGTCTGGAATTGTTGGAATACTTAGTTGATTTTTTTCCCCCCTAATTTCTTATGGAATTTTTATTTATACCCTCATTTGTTTTTCTGTTGTTCTTATCAAGAGACCTCAATTTACATAAAAATGGAAGACAATTTCAAATTTCCCTTTCCAAATGCATTTAAATATTGTGCAACTTTTCTGAATTCAGTTCTCTCTGAAACTGCACTTTTGTTTTCAATGAATGTTGTGGTATAAAGTTTAAGGCTCTGCATACATAATGTTTGGAATACATCATTGATCTTTTCATCGTCATCATCATTGATCTTTTGTTTTCTAGTTTATTATGGAATTTTCATGTATCCTCATATGTTTATATGTTGTTCTTACCAAGAGAAGTTAATGTGTATAAAATGGAAGATGCATGCAGTTTTCCCATTTCAAATGCTTTTAGATCTTGCACGAATTTTCTAAAATTCAGTTTTTTGAAACCAACCTTCTGTCCAATCACCTTTCAAAAAAAAAAAAACTTTTGTCCAACATTTAAGCATTTTGTGACATCTGTTTTCAAAGAGAATCCATTGACATGAAACCTTTTGATCTTGTTTCTTTTTTCTTCTCCATTTCTTTCCAGCAGCTAATACTTAATATAAAACTTGCGTGCATTTGCATTTGATGATTGTAGTTGGCAAGTATTTCTTTCTTTTTAGTTCTGCCATGCCAGTTGCTGTTTTCTTTTGTTCGTTTTTTTTTTCTTTCCTGAACTTCATTTTATTTACTACAAGCAGACACCTACTCTACATGATTCTACAGTTCTTTCAAAAAAAAAAAAAGAAAAGAAAAAAATCTTTGCTGTATCTGCTGTACTTGGTTTCTTGATTTTGTTTACTCACCGCAAATTTTGGAGACCCAAACAAACAAAAGATAAGTTTCATGAAAGGATTTTTCATGGATCAAGAGTGTAATCTTCCTGCCCAAAGGGCTTCTTTATCTTCGCTTACAACATCAACTTCCTTCATTGCTTCTTAATAAGTCTTCTTTGTTTACTATTTTTTTCTTTTCTTTCACATTTAGTTTACACCTGTAAATCCTTTTTTATAGATCGTGGAAAACATCGAGGAGACTGTTGGCATTGGCAGAGGGACTCCCAAAATATATGCGACTGTTGATCTAGAAAAAGCTAGAGTTGGCCGAACCCGAATCATTGAAAACGAACCTTCTACTCCTCGATGGTACGAAATTTTTCACATCTATTGTGCCCATATGGCCGCTGATGTTATCTTCACTGTCAAAGATGATAATCCAATTGGAGCAACACTGCTCGGAAGAGCTTACTTTCCGGTCCAAGAACTCCTAAATGGTGAGGAAATTGATCAATGGCTGGAGATCTTGAATGATGACCGTAAGCCTACAGGTGCTAAGATCCATGTGAAACTACAATTTTTTGAGATTTCACGTGACCGCAACTGGGCACGGGGAATCAGAGGTCTGAAATTCCCCGGCGTCCCTTACACATTCTTCTCTCAGAGGCAGGGATGCAGAGTCTCTCTGTACCAAGATGCCCATGTCCCGGACAACTTCATACCAAAAATCCCTCTTGCTGATGGAAAGTATTATGAACCTCACAGATGCTGGGAGGATGTTTTCGATGCGATTACAAATGCAAAACACTTGATTTACATCACAGGGTGGTCTGTGTACACCGAGATCACCTTGATAAGGGACTCTCAGAGGCAGAAGCCGGGAGGAGATGTGACACTTGGGGAGCTCCTCAAGAAGAAAGCCAATGAAGGTGTTAGAGTTCTTATGCTTATTTGGGATGACAGAACCTCTGTGCCTTTACTAAAGAGGGATGGGTTGATGGCCACCCATGATGAAGAAACTGCAAATTACTTTGAAGGGACAGAGGTTCACTGTGTTCTCTGCCCACGAAATCCTGACGATGGAGGAAGCATAATTCAGGACCTACAGATCTCTACCATGTTCACTCATCATCAAAAGATTGTAGTGGTAGACAGTGAGATGCCTAACAAAGGGTCACAGCAGAGGAGGATTGTGAGTTTTGTTGGGGGTATCGATCTCTGCGATGGGAGATATGATACACAGTTTCATTCTCTTTTCAGGACCTTGGACTCGGCCCACCATGATGATTTCCATCAAGCCAATTTCACTGGTGCTTCAATCACAAAAGGTGGTCCAAGAGAGCCCTGGCATGACATACATTGCCGGCTTGAAGGACCCATTGCTTGGGACGTCTTGTTCAATTTTGAGCAGAGATGGAGGAAGCAAGGTGGGAAGGATCTGCTTCTCGAGCTCAGAGATCTTGCTGATGTCATCATCACCCCATCTCCTGTCATGTTCCCTGATGACAGAGAAACATGGAATGTGCAGTTATTCCGTTCTATTGATGGAGGAGCTGCTTTTGGCTTCCCTGAGACACCAGAGGATGCAGGTAGAGCTGGGCTTGTTAGTGGGAAGGATAACATCATTGACCGGAGCATTCAAGATGCTTATATACATGCCATCCGCCGAGCTAAGGATTTTATCTACATTGAAAACCAGTATTTCCTTGGCAGTTCCTATGGGTGGAAAGCAGACGGGATCAATGTAGAAGGTATTGGTGCATTGCACCTCGTTCCAAAGGAGCTATCACTAAAGATTGTCAGTAAAATTGAAGCCGGAGAGCGGTTTACTGTCTATGTTGTGATTCCAATGTGGCCTGAGGGGTTGCCGGAGTCTGCTTCTGTGCAAGCGATATTAGATTGGCAAAGAAGGACAATGGAGATGATGTATACCGACATTGCTGAGGCCCTACATGCGAAGGGGCTTGAGGCAAACCCCAAGGATTATTTAACGTTTTTTTGTCTTGCAAACCGAGAGGTGAAGAAGGAGGGGGAGTATACTCCTCAGGAGGAACCAGAGGCAGATTCTGATTATAGTAGAGCTCAGCAGGCCAGGCGATTCATGATCTATGTTCATGCCAAGATGATGATAGGTATGCGATTTCCACAGAACTTTATTAATATATCATGACTCTGAGTCTGATGAATTATGGGTTTTTTTTTTTTTTTAGGATTATTATGGTTTCATATTTTATTCGAGTCAATGAAAAACCCTCTGATTTTATATAGACTGTCAGCTGTTTTCACCTTGTTTTTCTTTAAGTTGGATTTGAACTTGGTACTCGAAAAGAGTGTCCAAATCAAGTGGACATGGCTGAATTCCCAGAGTTGTTGAACATGATTACAAATTGATAATTTTCTCTTCGAATTTCATGAAAGACATTAACTTTTACTTTTTGGATTGCCTTTTATTGGGAATAAATTGCTGGTGTTGGAGCTGAAAATTCGACCACACTGTATTTTCTAACTTCACTACTCCACAGGGTCATTTATTGATACAGGCCTGAATTTTCAGGGATGGAATGGAACTGATTCTGGTCTATAACAATGATTGAAATCCCTCTCGATATATTATCAATATCCAGAAATGCCACCGACTCAGAACTGAGCCGAGTTGACTCCATCTGGCCAGGCTCCAGTATCAAGTCGAGACTTTGGTGTCCAGAAAATGAGTGTCTGTCATTTACTTTTGTTGAAATGAACCTGAAAAATCGAAAGATTGATTTCTGGGTTCAGAGAAACTCTTGCAAATTGGTTTATATGGTAATATACGAACAGTTTCTAAATAAACCACATTCTGCTCAAAATGTACTGAGTTGCTCCTGATAATATCTAGTGGAGGTTTGCTAATCCTGCGTGCTTTTTGTAACTCAGCCCATCCACACAGCAGCGCACGTGCTCTAATGGCACTTGTAGCGAACATCTAGGCTTTCTACCTGGTTGGCCCTTCCGTCTAGATAACCTAGTGTAAAAGTTAGTCTGGTTCACTCATCAAGTGGCTTCATTGTATGAAACAAATGGACATTTGAAAAGACTGTTGGGGTTAGGAGCCCCACAGCGGAAGCAATCAAAGCAGGCAAGGAACACACTACAATGGCAATCAACAAGCAAATCATTACACACAAGAAGGCAATCCAATTTTTACGTGGAAAAACCCCTCACGGGTAAAAAACTATGGCACAAAGCGACACCAATCCACTATGATATCAGAAGTTACAAGAGATTACAGAAGAAAACCTTGGATCACAGCCCACAAGAGAAATCCCAAGCTAACAAAGCTAATTCTCACATGGGAAGGACAAACACAGCCCTTTCCCTCATATCAGAGAAATCCAAGCTTACTCCCAGCTCTTTCTCTCACCTTAGAACTCTCTCAATCCCTTGGCCCATTGGCGGCAACTATAATCTCGGATTACATCTCCTTAAATAGAAAAAAATCGAGATTAGAAACTCCTTGCGTAAAATCGCGCAAGAACCCAAGTCCAGAAAGGAAACTTGTCGACCTGCCAATGCTCACCATCGACCTGCCGATGGCCCCTATCGACCGGTTAGCCGGCTTGCTGACAATGCACAGAAAAGCCTAGTAAACCTGCCGTCTTGTTCTCCAACGTGACCGACCGGCCGACCGGCTAGTCGGTGGTCTTCATGCTTGAAGGTTTGAGGCGTCCAAGCCCAACAAACTCCACCACAACTCAAATCTTTATGCAACACATTGCCACGCACCATCTTCATCTCTACTTCGTCGTCATCATCGCTCCACCACTTCTTGTGCCTCATCAACTTCATCATTGCACCTTTATCACCTGCTCGCTCATGTGGCCCTTGCGGCACACCACACACGAGCAACCGTAGATCCCGCTGCTGATCCTGCAGCTCTACCATGAATAGTGCTTCCGATCAAACCCGATCGCAGTCGACAAACTTGATTGAGATATTGGCGTACCGATCCACATTCTTCAACTCTACTTCTTTCATAGATACTGATCGCTTTCCATGTTTTTCTTTTACGGAATCCTTTTCCACAACGAATCTCATACTAGAAGACGCCATTAATGCCTCGCCTTAGATTCTCTCTGCCTCCTTCCTAACTTTTAGCTCCGATACCACTTATTGGGGTTAGGAGCCCCGCAACGGAAGCAATAAAAGCAGGTGAGGAACACACCACAATGGCAATCAACAAGCAAATCATCACACACAAGAAGGCAATTCGATTTTTATGTGGAAAAACCCCTTATGGGTAAAAAACCACGGTACAAAGTGACACCAATCCACTATGATATCAGAAGTTACAAGAGATTACAGAAGAAAACCCTGGATCACAGCCCACAAGAGAAATCCCAAGCTAACAAAGCTAACTCTCACATGAGAAGGACAAACACAACCCTTTCCCTCATCCCAGAGAACTCCAAGCTTCTTCCTAGCTCTTTCTCTCACCCTAGAACCCTCTCAATCCCTTGGCCCATTGGCGGCAACCCTAATCTCGGATTACATCTCCTTAAATAGGAAAAAACCGAGATTAGAAACTCCTTGCGCAAAACCGCGCAAGAAACCAAGTCCAAGAAGGAAACCTGTCAACCTGCTGATGCTCACCATCGACCTGCCGATGGCCCTTGTCGACCGGTCAGCCGGTTGGACGACAATGCACAGAAAAGCCTAATAAACCTACTGTCTTGTTCTCCAACGTGACCGACCGACCGGCTGGGCGATCTGTGGTCTTCAAGCTTGAAGGTTTGAGGCGTCCAAGCCCAACAAGGACTTCTTTTAGCCGTATGTTTGTTTCATAAGTGGAACAGCCTGATTTGTGTGCAGAGGCGTCCAAATAGTGGGGCCCTGTAATGGACAGCTTGGATATTGCACATGTATGCTATCTTGGCACATGAGCTGGAATGCTGTGGTATGGGTTATATACTTGTGGGATTAATAAACCTCTATATTTAGAGAAAATAAATAATTCAAGATCCCAAATATTCTTTTATTTTATTTTATTGTAAGGATCTCAAGGTAGGCATACTTTCTTTTCTTCTTCTTCTTCTTTTTTTTTTTAATCTTTTCGAAAAGCGGGTTTCCATTTCGTTGGACTAGTTTGAACTCTGAACGAAACATGAACTTCATGGCCCTGAATCCAAGTTGACTCTGAACTCTGATAGTCAATCAAGTGTTTTTAGTTTAAAAAACTCAAGCTGTGGTTTTGGATTACACGGTTCTTGTTTTGCCAGTTTTAAAAGCAATCAAGTTACTGCTTTAGATTGGCACCATTTCCCAATCCGTTCGACTCGACCAGTTTGGAATTCTTAAACACCGGCGCCTGTCTTTGACTTCCATATTTGTTGGTTGCAGTCGATGATGAATACATAATCATTGGGTCCGCAAATATCAATGAGAGGTCGATGAATGGCGCAAGGGACTCCGAGATAGCCATGGGAGCATACCAGCCATACCATCTGGCAACCAGGGAGCCCGCCCGTGGACAGGTCCACGGGTTCCGGATGGCATTGTGGTACGAGCACCTTGGCATGCTCGACGACACTTTCCTCCAGCCGCAGAGCATGGAGTGCATTCAGAAGGTGAACAGCATCGCGGAGAAGTACTGGGATCTCTATACGAGCGAGAGTCTCGATAACGATCTCCCAGGTCACCTGCTCAGCTACCCGATCGGGGTCACAAGTTCAGGAGAGGTCACAGAGCTGCCGGGGACAGAGTTCTTCCCTGATACCAAGGCCCGCATTCTCGGCACCAAAACAGATTACCTGCCTCCGATCCTCACCACATAAGAATGGGCAGTGAGTAATTTCTTCTTCTTGTCATTCTCAGTACCTCTATCCTTTTCTTTTCTTTCTATCAGTAGTGATCGTGATTGTAGAGACTGCTGGAAATGTTTGTGAACGAGATCGTGATTTCTAAATGCCTGATGTTTATTTACATTATCTGCTTCTTAGAGTAGTAGTGCGGGTGTTCTTAGACGAACTGATGAGTGTGGCATGTGTGCCTTCTCTTCCACCCAAGAAAGAAAAAACCGTTCCGCTCCATTGATGATGTTGGCTGCATCCGAAATGCTTTGTTGTTGTTGTTCTCGAGTTTATTGCTAAATGAGAGAAATCTACCTAAGTAGACTTGATGCATATGTGAGCTGGCCTAAAAATCAAGCTGGTCTGATCATCAGCTGGGCCATGCTTCTATGTTGAGTGTGGATTGTTGGTTGATTGTCTTAGCCGTCCGTCTTTTATCATACAGTGTGGCTCATTTCATTCCTGCCCATTTGGTAGGAATGGTACAACTCAAAGGACACATATGCTAGTTTTGCATAGTGTGGTTTCTTCTTCTTCTTCTTCTTCTTCTTTTTCTTTTTTCCTGTTCCTCCCACAACTATAGGGTGACTTACCCATGATCAGAACTGTTAATCTGGTGGGGCCCTATTTTTATGGATTACATTCCAAAGGCTTCTTATCCGAAAATAGTAGAAAATAGAGTTGTTGGATTGTTGACTGTTGAGGGTGGGGTAATGGCTTAGAACTGTCCATTTACAGAGCATACCTAAGACAGTCAAGATAGTCAACGCCGAGGAGAATTTTGGGACATGGCCCCATCTGACAGTGGGCCTCACTAAATAAACTGGTTGGGACACTCGAACTGATTGGAACACCCAATGTGCCCAGGCTGTGATTCTTCTTCCACTTTCACCTGATTTCATCTCTACCTTTAAATACGAAGGTGAACATGTGGTGTTTGAAACAGTTGTTCAGGTGGGCCATCATGTGCCATTTGATGTGCCATCATGTCGATAGGCCATATCATAAAAATAAGATAAGCAGGATAGTTATCATAGTCATTGGAAAGTGATCGGCAAAGGGAACAGTTGAAACATTAAAACTCAGTGCTGGATGGTTAAAGAGTTGTTCAATCGCTGCCATTTTTGGCCGCCCATGGCCCATCCACACTGTATCGTGGACAGATTAACGGTCCCTGTTGCCACATGCTTGGCACGTGTACCTTGGGGGGAATTGATGGTGCTTATGGTCTCTAACAATGGCAGTCACCTCCATAGGGCACTTAGTGAAGCTGCCAGACGATACATTCTTGATTTGTGCAAAATGCATGACTAGGCTTGAGTTTGACCTAGCCTGGTCATTAATGTCCGTAAAGATAATTTTATGATATAAACAATATGTAAAACTTTTCATTTACTCTGCTAATGTGAATGTAGCCCAGGATACGGAGGTGTATATGATTTGTTTATCTAAATTCGGTTTCCTTGGTTCCACGGTACCTTTCTAAAGCGGCTACGAGGTGTATATGATTTATCTAAATTCAGGCTCATTGGTTCCACGGTGCCTTTCTAAAGTGGCTACTAGCCGATTCGTCTTGATATGAGTCAATAGTTAGCTAGAGTCCATAGACTTGCTTTCAAAGGTTAGGAAATCACGAACCTGAATGACTCCTATGATTGGCTTGCAACCGTGGAGATCCAAACAAGGACTTTGCCTCGGTTACAAGAGAGGAAGGGATTAGGCACCCCCTCATGCCCGCATTGAGTGTGATTACTACTTCAAGGGTTTGTGACAATTGAGGGAATTATGGTGCTAGCAAAGATGTTAATAGTGTAGCCATGCTTTGCATAACCCTACAAGAGGGTCGGGTAGGTGAAAGCAAAAAAGAAGAAGGATCTTAGCCTTGCTTTGCAAAGTTGAAAGATAATGGGCAAGCGAATAAAATACAATTAAGCCAATAAGAAATAGATGTAGTAATAATGAGAATATGGGTTAGTTATGATGGAATGCGCGGCATGGACCACATTTAAGCTTGACCGAGACGTGAGAAAGAAAAAGGGAGGTCAAACACCTTTTCAAGCCAAAAGGGATGCACAAAATGGAGCAGGTTCTAAGTTTGACTAAAATGTGAGAAAGAAAAAGTGCGGTCAAATACCTTTTTAAGTCAAAAGTGATGGTTGAACTTCCTTAATCCTAACCATACTGTTGATTTGGCTTGCTTGTCTTGATGAATAGATCTTCCGTAGCTGATTTGAGTGAAGCATGACCTAAGCATAGGTATGAGCGCTTGGGGATATCCTAGGCGGCAGAGCTTTCTTCTGGTTGGGGGCAAGGACTTGATTAGATTTTTTTGGAAGTTTCTCACAGTTTCTCAACCTTCTGCCTCTCTAAACCGAAGGTTGGTGGCTGAATTTAGGGCTGTTTGTTTTTCAATTCCCTAGGTAAATGAAGTGTAAAAGGGGTAATTATTATTTACCCTTACATTTACGATGGGAAGTCACTTTTGACATTGACTTGATGTTGACCGGTGCATGAAAATTGAGAAAATGTGAGTTCTTTTCTCTAAAACTTGTGGGGCCCACTATTATATATGTGCTTAATCTGCGCTGTCCATTTATTTTTTCCTCTAATTTTGAGGAATGACCCCAAAAATGAGGCAGATCCAAAGCTCAAGTGAACCAACACACAAAACAGAGGGAAATGAACGCTTATTGTTTATTTCTTTTTTTGGGCCACAGAAGTTTTGGATCAAGCTTATATATATTTTTTTCTTTTCCTTCATCGATGTCTATGTGATGTTATGGACAGGTTGGATGGCAGATACACATTCTTGTGGGCCCTATGATCATTTAAACTTTCAACCGTAGGCGTTAAATTTGCCCTATTTCCTGTAGTGTGGTCGCCTTGAGCCCTTTATCTGCCTCATTTTTTGGCAGGTGCCCTAAAATGGGCCCATAGAACATATATAGGGAGTGGATCAAACACATGCATAATGATGGCCCCACAAATGTTGGCACCATAATTTTTGTTCGATCACAGTGCCTTTGCGCCATAGTTTTTTAGGCCAAATTTCATCCGAATTATTCTTTTCCAAACAGCTATAAATTGTAATAGGTGCTAATTTACACTTCAATTACCCAGGGAATTGAAAAACAGACGGGCCCTTATAGGCTTAGAAACCATCAACCATTTGATAACCAACTGGACACTTGGCAAAATTTTGCCATGCAAGATCTGTTAGAGAGCATCTAAATCTTCGAGAAAAAAAAAGTGGGGCCAAGTGTCTGTCGGTTAATTGGTTGGCTAACGATTTACTACCCCTTGTTTCAGGGTAGCGTTTGTGTTCTTCCCTCCTTTTTGGCTCTAGGGGTTTTCCTTGGCCTAAGTATAGGGGTGTAAACGAACCGAACTGAGCCAAATACTACAGTGTTTGGTTTGAGTTTGGTTTGGTTTGTTTACTAATCAAACGAGCTTTAATGGAACCGAACTCAAACCATTCACAAATAGTTTAGCTCATTAACCACCCCAATTCACGGCCCTTTTCATAGCCAACTGAGAGCGTACAACGCAACGTTGCTATGGAATGGATGAAAGCAGATTCCGTACTTAGTAAGCTCGGTGGGGCCCACCATGATATATGTAAATTATCCACTCCGTCTATCCATTTTACCAGATAATTTTATGGCTTGATCTAAAAAATTATGCATATCCAAAGCTCAAGTGGATCACACCATAGGAAACAGTGCGAATTGAACATCTATCGTTGAAAAATTCTTTTGGATCATAGAAGTTTTGGATCAAGCTTATATATATATATATATTTCCCTTCATACATGTATGTGTCAACTTATGAACAGGTTGGATGACAAATAAACATCATTGTAGGCCCTATGAAGGTTTCAATGGTGGAAATCATTATTCTCACTGTTTCCTATGGTATGGTCCCCTTGAACTTTGGGTAGGCTTCAATTTTGGGCTCAACCCATAAAATGAACCGTAAAAACGGATGGACGACATGGATAAACCACATACATTCATGGTGGGACCAACTGAGTTTACTCGATACAATAAGAGCGTACTGGGTAACTCAGGACATAATCCGATTTTGAAATGGACATGGGTTGCCTATGCTGGCTTTGTAAGTGAGGCCCATCGTGATATTTGTGAAAAATCCACCCGTCCATTCACCTTGCCAGCTCATTTTAGAACAATGGACCAAAATTGATAAGGATCGAAAACTCAAGCGGCACACACGAGAGAGGAAACAACATATATTCCATATCCAAAAAAGTCAAGATGGTGAGGCTCTTATTGTGGGGCCCACCTTGATGCATATGTTCCATATCCACTTTGTTCATACATTTCATCAAATCATTTCATGGCAGGAGCTAAAAAATGAAGCAAATCCAAATCTTAGGTGGACCATATCATAGGAAATAATGTTTTTTTTTAGCTATAAACGAACCCTATCGAGCCTAAGCGAACTGAACTCATGCTTATTTGAGTTCGGTTTAATTACTAATCGAACCAAAAAACAAGGTTTGAGTTTGGTTTGTTTACTAATCAAACGAATTGAAACAAGCTTTAATCGAACCAAACTCAAACCGTTCAGGAATAGTTTGGTTCATTAACCACCCCTACCTAGGTGGCCAGAGATCCGGAGATCTGATCCATTCGTTTTCTTTAGAAGGAGGTCCTTGGCTCGATTGCCTTTGTATCATAGGCTTTCAAAGGTTTCTTTAATGGATAAGTGCAAGTTTATCAAGATAGGTTTGGGTGTGCTCCGGGGGGTGACTACTTAAGTGTCCTTGTTGTGGAGTTGGGAGTTGGTAATCTCTAGGTAAGTTCTGATGGCCTTGTTGGGGCTGAGCTAAGGTTTCTATGTCTAAATTGGCTCGATTATCCAACAATGATTGAGGAGGCCAGCTATGACTTTATCGAGGGTTTTGCCAATTGCTTTAAGAGTACTTTGAGCCTTTGTGATTTAGGTAGGGTGCCTACAAATGCCCCTCTTTAGCAAAGGTGGTTGGTAACCGAATGTCGAAGAAAGTGGAGACCCCACTCCTTGGGATGGTGAGATTGTGCCTTAGCTGGTCATAATATTTTGATCGAAATTCTTGTTTGGCCGAGGATTAATTCAAATAATTCAATCTTGAGGGGTGAGGAACATGTTGCGATTTATCCCTGTGCTTTCTACGGCTTTACAGGCCTTCAAATCGCACCCCCTTCGTGTCGTGACTAATACACATGCATTGAAAGTTATGGTAACTTGGAATTTAAAGAGGTTCGAGGCATGTGCTTTCTGTGGCCTTACAAGGATAATCGTTTGATGTGGAGAAGTTCAAGATGCACGTATAGCCCCCTGGGATCACCTAGAGACAGTTATGGGTAACAAGCAATTTCCTGCGCACTCTGTGGATTTATAGATCTCCCGCGCTACCTATGCCAGTCTTTGATGAGTGTCCCTAACTAGAGCCTTTTCGAATTATTCCTTTTCCACACGAGGCTTCGAGCTTAATATTTTGGTTGAGCTAGGGTTTTTTTGCCAATGAAATGCAGGTGTGACATTTATGTCTTTTCTTGGTATATGATCTAAGACGTTCAGATTGACAATGAGGGTTTAGGCTAGGTGTCTTATGTTCCACATATGATTCTAAAGAAAATCCAAGAGCCAAAAATCTCTCGAATCAATTATTGCTTGTGTTGGTACCCACTGAGGAGTATGAGGAACTACCCAGTTGTGGGGGTGTCGTACGTGTTTTTGGTTTTTTATTTTTATTTTTGAAGAAATCTTTTTGAATTGTTTTGAAATAAGTCTCCACTAGTAGGACATGGTTTGAGGAGATTTTTGCTGTAAAATATTTAATTTTGAAGGATTTTTTTTCTAGGCCAATTGCTTGGAAAAGATCCATATAATCTCAAGGGTGGGGCGTCATTAGTCGTTTTTACTTCTTCTTTGGCCTCCATTTTTTGTTTTAGAAAGGGAGGTGACTCCACTTGATATTTGGTGATGCTTTCCCCAATCCATCGTCTCTTGAGCGAATGGTCATGATCAGGGGGTGACTCAAATCTAACTTATTGTAGAGTTTTCGAGTGATCTAATCCATCATTCAGCTTTCGGAAGGCCTTGATATGGTCCAAAAGGTCGAGATAAGGCTTATTACAAGGTTTTTGAACGATTCAATCCATCGTCTCATATTTGGATGGCCCTGATTGGATCCAGACGGTCAAGATTGGATTTATTACAAAGGATTCGTGAACGTTTCAATCCATCGTCCCACATTTGGACAACTTCGATCGGATCCAGACGATCAAGATTGGACTTATTATACAGATTTTTGAAAGATCCAATCTGATGTTCCACATCTGGTGGCCCTATTTGGGTCCAGACGATCAAGATTGGATTTATTACAAAGGTTTTTTTAATGATCCAATCTGCTGTCCCTCATCTGGACGGCTCTGATAAGGTCCAAACAGCCAAGATTGAATTTATTGCAAAAGGTTTTTGAACGATCCAATCCGTCATCCCATATTTGGACGGCCCTGATCAGGTCCAGCTAATCAAGATTGGATTTATTGCAAAGGTATTTGAACGATCCAATCCATTGTCCCATATCTGGACGGTCTTCAACGGGTCTGGACGGTCTTGATCTAGTCCAAACGGTCAAGATTGGACTTATTGCGCAAAATTTTGAAAGAGCCAATCCGTCAATCCACATCTGATAGCCTTGATCGGGTCCAAACGGTTAAGATTAGATTTATTGCAAAGGTTTTTGAATGATCCAATCCGTCATCTCATATCTAACCATCTTTGATTGGGTTCAGACAGTCAAGATTGGATTTATTGCAGAGGTTTTTGAATGATCCAATCCATCGTCCCATATCTGAACGGTCCTGATCAGGTTCAGACAGTCAAGATTGGACTTATTACAAAGATTTTTAAACAATCCAATTTGCCGTCCAGCATCTGGACGGCCCTAATCGGGATGAGACAGTCAAGATTGGATTTATTGCAAAGGTTTTTAAATGATCCAATCCATCATCTGATATTTGGACAACCTTGATCGGGTCTAGATAGTCAAGATTGAATTTATTGCAAAGGGTTTTTTATTGAACCAATCCGTCGTCCCATATCTAGACGGTCCTAATCAGGTCCAGATAGTCAATATTGGATTTATTGCAAAGTTTTTTTTTTTTTTTTAAAGATACAGACCAGATCATACCTGTAAGTGGGCCATCTTCAACGCCGATGATGCGGAGGGCATGAAGTTGTGCAGCTAGCCTATGTGGAGCAATGATTGCGTATTGAGTAATGAGTAAACTGTGTGGGGCAACATGATTTATTTCTTTTATCCACGCATCCATCCATTTTACCAGCTTATTTTAGGGCATGAGCCCAAAATTGAAGCATATATATCCCAAGCTCAAGTGGACCACACGGCAGAAAGAGTGTGAATTGAACGCCTACCCTTGAAAACTTATCGAGGGCAACATAGGTTTTGTATTAAGCTGATATTTGTGTTTCTCTTCATCCATACCTATGTGACCTTATGAACAGGTTGGATGACAAACAAGCATCATTGTGGGCCCTTGGAAGTTTTCAATGGTTGACGTCATTATCTCAACTGTTTCCAATGGTGTGGTCCACTCGAGCTCTGGATGTACTTCAATTTTGGGCTTATGCTCTAAAATGAGCTGGAAAAATGGATAAACAGCGTGGATAAGACACATGCATCCACAGTGGCCCCCCAAACTTAATTTACTACAGTGGATTGAGTTACTCAGTAGGCAATCCGCTTCCTGCATCCTGCCCCAACGATGGTCCGTCCAAACAGGGGCTCTGTGGATGTATGGGCTTTATCCATGTCATCCACCCTTTTGTTCATATCATTTTAGGGTAGAGGCACAAAAGTGAGGGAGATCCAAAGCTCAAGTGGACCACACTACAAGTAGCAGCGGTGATAATGACAGCCACCGTTGAAACCTTCCTAGGGGCCACTCTGGTGTTGATTTGCCATCCTAGCTGTTCATAAGGTCATATAGACATGAAGGGAAAACACAAATATCAGCTTGATCCAAAACTTCTACAGCTCCCAAGAAGTTTTTAATGCTGAGCATTCAATCCCCACTGTGTGGTCCACTTGAGCCTTAGATCTGCCTTATTTTTTGGTTCATATTGTAAATCGATTTGGCAAAATGGATGGGCATCATGGATAAAACCTATATATTATATATCATGGTGGCCCCACAGAGCCCTGCTTGGATGAATTATCTATTATAATATTTGGATTTTCCCTTCTCTGCACAAGATATCCCAATCTGGTGCATCATATTCCATTCCGCCATTATTTCGGTTGTAGAGCTCGCCGAAGAAGATGATACACATTCCTCTGCCTTCCCGCCCCCCTTTCACCGGCCATACAATGGGAGGAGCTTTGGAAAAAACTTAGTGAGGTGAGAGGAGACCGAGGCTACTCTCTTATACACTAGATTGGTGGTGGCGAGATTCCGATCGCCTCCACGCATTCCTGGGTCAAGAGAGGAAACCCATTCAAATAACAACTCTTTAATAAATAAATAAAAAAAAAGGGTATGGTACGCGGGGTGTAACGCCCCAGATTTTTGAGATTTATTTAAAAAATTTTGAAAATTTATTTTTATTTTATTTTAATTAATTATCATACATTAACTTTGATTTGAGAATAGTGGTATCACGCCCCAAAATCCGGGTTCCTGAATAGGGTTATTCAGGACCCGAATTCCGAGCTCATGAGTTTTAATAGATTGATAATAATTGCAATCATCAAGATTTACTAGATATTCAGAGTTATTTAAAATGAAAATACTATTAAAATAATTTTCATGAATGTAATATTCGCTTGCTTGACTCTCTTAATAGTTTTATTACATCGGGATTTGAAACACAAACTAAATTATATCTAAATTCAAATTCGAATTAAACTTAAATTGCTGGAAATGAAAAATTAGTAGTAGAGGCCCGCTTGCTCGTAATATTCCAGCTCTGCACTTGTGGATGGTTGTAATTGTATGAGCATAATAGCCCAGTGGGATCATTTCTTATCCAAAATTTGAAATATGCAGATTATATACAAATTGATAAATAAAATAGATAATTGAATTACAATATAAAGAATAAAGAAATATGCAGTACTGAAATTGTAAATATGCCATGAATGTCATACCTTTCATGAATTTTTATAAACAATCAATTAAATATAAATCATCTTTTATAACACCATACCCAAGTGGATGGTTATGTTGCATTAACGCCCACGCACTGGTACCTAGAGGTAAGGGACCTATTCATACGTTAGCTGGTCAGACTACTGCTCCAGTTGTACATCTGACGTATGTCCGCGCACACAATTGTACTCATACGCCGTATACAAAGGAGACTCCAAATGATCCAATGGGTTCTAGGGTCTTTTACCCAAGGGTCACGATCGCCTTACTTACTTACTTTAGGATCTTCCACCCAAGGGACACAATCGTCCTACTTACTGGCTTTAGGGTCTTTCACCCAAAGGACACAATCGCCTTACTTGCTTAAATATTTTTCTTTCCTTTTTTTTTTAACAATTCAATAACTAATAAAGATGCATGTCATATCATGAATGATTCAAAATTAACAATAAAATAATAGATCGAATTTTCATACAATGTTGCATAATTAACAAATATTATTAAAGTTAACGAGATATATAATTAATTTATATAATTTATTATTATTATTATTATTATTTAATTTTCTAAATTTTAAAACAGAATAGGAAAATATAATTTTATGATAATTAGGGATTAGAAATGAATAAATAAATAAAATAACGCTAGAATTACAAGTTTTACATTAATTATAGTCCAAGAGTTTTTGAAACAAGTACAAAATAGTGCCTATAATTTCTGAAAATTACATAGAAGTCCTTAGAATTGTAGAAAATTACAAAATACTTTAGGAAGTACGAATTTTATAAAATAAACATGTAATAACTCTAAAAAAAATTTAAGAATTAAATAAAAGATGAATTAAAAAATTTTCAATTCAATTAAATGAAACTTTTAAATTAAAAATTAATTTTTAATTTAATTTCATAAATAAAATCATAAAAAGTGAATCTTTATAGATCATGTTTGAAAAAAATTAAAATATTAAATATTTTATATTAGACTTTAGATTAATTTAATTAGTTAATAAATAAATACTATTATTTCAATTTATTGAAAACAAGAATTTTAACAATAATTAAATCAACATAAATAATAAATAAATAGTTAAGCAGAAAATACACAATTTCAATAATCTAAAAATTTCAGTAGGGATAAAATCACCCACCTTGCAAAAGCTTTAGGAAGCTTCTTCCTCTCTTTTTTTTCACTCTTTTTTTAATAAGTATTCTTTTTCTCTCTTTTTTTTTTTTTTTTTTTCTATTCTCACGCTCTCTCCTTCATTCCCACACCCTGGGCCCTATTTATAATAGGGATGTCTCACCGCATGCTAAAAAGAATTAAATAAATAAAACTCACCTCTTTAATGCACTGTTAACACATCTTCTTTCGTAACCAACACACACATATATGGGTCTTATTTATGATGTTAAAACCTCACGTGCGTGTATAAAGTGAGGTTGTGGTGCATGGTAGTGCGGTGCATGGTGCTCGTATGGGGGCAACGTGTACATGGATGTGCATGCGATCATGGATGACGATGGACGGTTGATCGGTGAGTGGATTGATTGATCAAATAGATGGATGGATTTGAGTGACAGTTGGATTTTAATGCAAGTTGGAGACAGCTTGTTGTATGAATCTAACGGTTTCCTGTTGTTGGTCTAAGTTAATAAACGAGTGGTCGGTTGATCTTGTAATTTGGATATTTTGTAGTATTTGAGCTGTTAATTATAATAGACGGTTTAGATCACTGACCCTCCGATCATAACTACGTGCTTTTTGTTTTCTAAAATCTCATACTCACGTAAAACTAATTTTACTAATTAATAATATTTAAAACATGTCATTAATTCTTTAACATGTTGAAACTTAAATCGTCATGCAACACATGTTTGAACTTAAATCATCATGCAACACATGTTTAAGACGTGCTGCATGATGAGTTATATCGTACATGGATGGATGGTCAAGTGGATTGACGGATAAGATTATAGTGATCAGGTAGAGATGAAATGGATGGATGAATGGATGATCACATACTTGATCATATGACATATGATCAAGTGGGAGAAATGAGCGAGCGAACAGTCAAATGGTCACACGTGTACAAAAAATTTGGGTTATTACAAGTGGGGCATCTGTAAGAGATCCGATAGAGAACCCTTTACAAAAGTTGCTTAGAATGATTCCATAAACATCGTAGAAAGATCAGATAATTACGAAAATGCCATTAGTTAAACTTAAGTTAAGATGCCATTTTTAAGTATTATAGTTTCTGACGATCACTTTTACGCAAAATCCTGGATTTTACCTTTTGGGCACATATTAACTATACACGCCAAATTTCAGCCCTTAAATCATAGTAGAAGTGATCCAATTGTCAAATCAGAACCTTAACCCTTGATTTTCATGTCTATCAGTAAAGAAAGTGGATGGTTAGTCGTAGTCGAATATTTTTCTTCATATGAGTAATTTGGATCGTCTTTATCATGGACCAATAGTGTTATTTGAGTGCCTCACCTTGAAAAGCATCTTTCTTAAGCGCGAAGTTATCCCGTTTTAGGAATTAACGAGTTACCAACTCTTTTTAAATCTGAACCTTTCAATTTACCAACTTCTCACCATCGATTGCTTCTCAAATTTGGACCACCCATTATACTCATATGACTACGAGCTTATACAAAATTTGAACCTCGATCTATAATCCTACACCATTGAACCACAAAGCTAGCCTCTTCCTTTTTCCGCCAAAAGTGAGAATTTCATATCTACCCATTTCTCATCATCAATCAACCACTAAACTTTGTACAATTGTTTGCCTATCATGACTACATATTTTTTTAAAATTTGGGCCCTGATCATCAAGCGTAGACCGTTAATTGAGATCAAGCCCATTTTAGCACTCGTCAGGCCATTTTCAAGGATCAACTAATCTAGAATGTGGATCATCAAGAAATTTACGTATTCTAACTCCACTCTTCGAGCTTGATAAGATGAATTGATTGGAATTGATTAAAGATCACCCGCATATTGAGATTTGAGAAACCCACCTCGAGAGGTTGTTACACAAGACCTCACACGCACGCCCTTCTTTTCTCTCCCCATGTACGCACATCCCTCTCCATATTCCTACTACTCACCTCCAAGCCTTTCTCCTAACCCTAGCCTCCATGCCCTAGATAATGAGAAAAGAGAGAGAGAAAGAAGAGAAGGGAGTTCTTTCTTATATTTTTCTGGCAGCTAGAATCTTCTAAAACCCTCTTTTAAGTCCATCATAAGGTGATGATTTTTCTTGAAGCCTTTCATTAATAATATCACGATTATCATAAATTCTTTTGTGGCATATGAAATTATTTTATTTTAAGTTATTGATCCATATAACATGAAGTTTAACGTAGGATTTACAATGAATATCATTACATAATGATGTGATTCCTTGTTTAGATCTTTGACTAAGAAGCATGTGTATTTGTGTTATTTATCTTTGTGAAATATGTGCCCTTATTTCCTTAATCTATGTTTTACAAATAACATTGGTTTTCATATTGTGATATGAAATATGTGTATAAGATCATCATATGGACATTCCATTATTGTATACTCTTTGTCCCTAAGTTGGTAAAATTATTCGATGTAGAAAGATGGAACCCATGAGAGATGTCTATGATGGAAGAATATATCTTAACTTAACTGAAAGAATGAAGTGATTATTTGTTAATGGATCTTTACATGTACATGATGCTTGATTGGACCTATTTACATTACATGAGTATTTTAATAAATTTAGCCATAACGTACAACATTAGTTTCTTGGAACATGATGGAATCATAAAATGGGACAATGAGTGGACACTAATGGTATATAAATTCTCATGAGCCGGGGTTGGTGCCGTGGACACTAAGCCCGAGCTGTCGGCCTATGCTGGGTTGTTTACAACTCCCCATAGTGACCATTAAGTTCTTTTAATACGGCTGGATGTGAAATTACTTAAATAAAGGTGAAACTAAAGTTATGCATTCACTTGGCTCCATGTGTGTGTACGGAATTGAGAATAGGCTAGAGTGTCCTACTTCTCCTGTACACTGTCACGTGTAGATTTGAGCTATGAGCGTCCCGTTTCTCATGTGGTCAGGCAAAACTATGGGCTTGTGCATCCCAGGAACTTCTGGTGACTAGTGGCTAGCGTGAAGTCGTAACATGGAGTCTCCCACTTCATGTATTGTGATTCTAGCCAATGTGCCTTAGCCAGAGCATGCATTCCATGCATCGCATTAACAAATATTTTTACTTGATTGTTTTGTTTGAATAAAGATATCATTGTATTGTGTTACTCTGAGTTATATACATTATTATTCTTGATTGTCCTTGAGGGAATATTCTCCACTATGACAGCGTTTAACGCTATCCCAATCGCAATTTAGATGATGCAGGTGAAGATCGATGTTTCGAACTCGACTTTCAAGGTGAAGAGTTCGATGGTTCGTACGATCACATGGCGGATGAAGACGTTAAAGGAATTTAGTTGATATTTTCATTTATTAGACATTTCTTTTAATTGGTGGTTACATTTATGAAAATTGTAATAAGTCTTCTAGAGAAGACATGGTTTGATATTTTGATTGATTAATATGAATATTGGTTGGTTCCTTTATTTAAACATAGATGATGAAGTAGTAAGTTTGATAGAATAAGATGAACATTTGTTTCCACCATTGTGCTTGAATGCTATATTTCATTATTTAACAAATCAATTAGTCCATGATTTACTTGGAAATTCAGCCATCGTGTTATACATGAGAGTCGAAAATCTCGGGTCGTTATACGGGGGCACAAAGATAGAGATGTACACACTTCATCTTTGTGGGCCCCACCTAAATCCCATACGACTAATCCATTCTGACTAATCTAGTGCCCAGCTAAGTAATGTCATGGGTGGCCCACAATTCCAACATTCTCCTACTTGGTCACTCGTGGCATTATTTAATATGCAATGGATTATGTGTATCTGGTACATACCTTAACTCGAAACCTTACCAGATATCTCTAATGGATTATGGGCAGTACCCTGTGTAATCCAATCCATTGAAAGTATTGACATTGGACTACGACATTCATCACCTCATTTATCGAAGTGGGACCAGGGGTGATCACAGACACCAACACTCTCAATGACATGAATTTTGACAACATGGGCACATGGTTTGGAGATCTCATGATAAAAATAACCTGCATGTAGTCTTTCAAGCAATCCGATCATCACTACTAAGAGATGCCTTATAACTCTATAATAGCCAAATTTAATGAACAAAAATAAAAGCCTGAATCGATAATTAAACCTTTAACTAGAAATGCATATGCAACTATAATATATGTACTCTCATTAACCTTGAGCATCTTATAAGACAAGATGCAATTATCAGCTGTTGTTTACAAATATTTGACGATTATAGATCCCCTCCCTTTTAAGAAACCTTAGCATGTGCTCTTTTGTCTCTATCTTACTTCAGAAGAGTACAATACTACAACATCTAACACTTGGCTTTATGATAGTCATTAAAATTCTATTCCAATGCACGATATCATAAGTATTTGCATTGCACTCCATTACACAACGACACTTATGCCATAAAAAAATTCGAAAATAGACTTCCCACTAATGAGGCATTTAGTATAATAAAAACTTAATCATCTTAATAGTCCTATTTGACTGATGTTATTGTACATGAGCAGAAAACCTTATCACATTTTCTATGTCACATTTTAATGAATCCTCACTTAGATTCATAATTTCTCCCATATAATCAATTTTTAAAAGGCCGAGTATAGACCTTAAACTATCACAACACTCGAGATCGACTCCCACTGCTCCCTCACTAATCAACTTATTAGATGACATGTAATTTTGAGATAAGGTTTCAGGTTGCGTATATCATAA
This sequence comes from Liriodendron chinense, assembly GCA_003013855.2. NCBI lineage: Eukaryota > Viridiplantae > Streptophyta > Magnoliopsida > Magnoliales > Magnoliaceae > Liriodendron > Liriodendron chinense. The sequence continues at coordinate 1,871,955 of ML058343.1, read as the reverse complement.
CTTTATGAGATTTGGGGCAAATGCCTATAATTCTTTTAAGAGTCAAACTTTTATATGTATATTTAATACCTTTAATGTCACAACATGTACAACAAACCTTAAAAGTAATGTCCCTTCTATCCAAACTAGAATTCTTTGTATGTCACCTTTTTAGAGCCCGAACCTTTATTAAAATTTGCTTATTTTCATTAGTCTTTTATTTTCGGGTAAAAATCCCTGACTTGTTTTTTTTTACCAAGCTAATCTTCATTAACAGGATAGAATCTATACATTCAGGTAGGCCCGCCTATCATAAACCCCCCAGCCTAGCCTCCACATAGAGGACCCAACCCCACCCTTATCTCCCCAAGAGAGGAGATGCAACCGGGAGGCCCAGCCTCACCAAAACAGACGGGCACCCTGTCTTGACTCTACAACCTATTTGTATTTCCCACCACATTCCTCAAGCCCACTCGATCAAGGACCACCGCACCTCGAGCCTCTTTAGGGAGCCCCACCACATCCCTAAAATCCAACGCGATTGCAATCCACTAGCTTGCCTAGCTAGGGTGTCCGCAACTGAATTGACTTCCTTACGAGTAAAGTTGATTTTAACCTCGGCCACATTTTTCAGATGATTAGCGCTAGCCCACTAGTACCAAACAGACCAAGAGGGCCTGCGCATATTCACATCCACCAGTACTAAACGAACCAGGAGGACCACATTTTTCCATATTCACATCCACATTTTCAACCCTTTATGTAGTACTGAGGCTTAAACTAAAATTTGAATTTAAAATCAAAACATCTATTTTGATTTTCAAAACCAATATAACAAGCGTCCCAAACTTGGATTTGCTAACCGCATATAGTTGGGCCCCGCAATCTCAACCCTATGTCAGAAAGCATGTATCCCCTCTTCAATGTTTGATTGTTTTTGCATGTATCCCCTCTTCAATGTTTGATTGTTTTTTTATTTTTTATTTTTTATTTTATTATGTTTTTTAATAATTCATCAGCCCATCACTATTTCTTATTCCAACATCTAAAGTACTCATACACATACTATAAAACCTAACAATCCAGATAACCCCGAAGCATACATGTAGCAAGCATGAACTATATCAAAACAAGTGAGCCTTGTTGAATGAAGCCTTCAACCTGAGTTGTTTTGGGGTTCATCGGTCGACCAACTATTGTGGTAAGTTGATTAAAACTACCTGGATGAGATAGTTGGTTACTAGAGACTTTTGGAGGATTTCGGTCGACCGACGAGCTACAGATTTGTTGTTTGCTCGCTGGACATATTTGGCCGAGTTCGGTCGACCAAACTCTTGGGCGGTCGACTGGTGACCGCATGCTGTTTAGTATGGTTTTGCACGTTTTGTTTCTATTTCCGATTTAATGCTATAAAAGCAGGTGTAATCGGAATTAGGGTTTAACACTTGGTTTCTAATGTGCTTAAAGGGTTTGGGAGAAGAAAAGGTTAGGATTTTATCTTGGGAGTTCATAGTGATTCACTTTGTACCTTGGTCTTTTACCACAAGGGTTTTTCGGAGTTGCTTCCACAGTCCCAACAGGCCTAAGCATGGTGATGCCACACCTGAGAGAGAGAGAGAGAGAGAGAGAGAGAGAGAAAAGAATAGGAAAGAAACGGGATGGGCTGGGTCCTCCTAGAGTTGAAGTGAAGTGACATGAATTCGATTTACCCAAGTCAATGGAGCGGATCTGGTTCAGTATAGACCTAGCCCATTCAACATCGGGTCCACACATTATACTTATATTGGCATAAGATTCCAGACCTTGACAGAGGGAACGGCCGCATCTCATCAACCCTATGGGCCTGCTACTCACTATCATTTCCCCACCTACCTTCTTCACAACATCTCAAATTAGCCTTCGAGCATATCACAGCAATGGCAGTCGGTTAATCTTCTTAAGTAGGGGTGTCAATGGGCCTTCGGGCCGGGCCTGTGTAAAATTCTGATTTTTCAGGCCCGAGCCTGACCCATTGACACCCCTATTCTTAAGGTGTATGCTTCGTGGTGATGGCAAAGGAGCCGACGCCGCGACTGTTGGTTGGCCCTTGCTTTCACCACTGATTCAGATAGAGGAGGAGAGAAGTGAGGGAAGAGGGCTTGGGTTGTGTCAACTTCGATTAGAACGGCCGTGTCAGCAATACAACAACATAAGATGCCGAATCCGCCATTATCAATTGAAAGAGCACAACGAATGGAACACTAGCTCTTTGGATTTTCCATTTTCTGTACAAGATATCCATACCTGATTCCGCCATTATTTTGGCTGTAGAACTCGCCGAAGAAGATGATACACACACCTCTGCCTTCCGCCCACGGCTGTACAATGGGAGGAGCTTCCGGAAAACACGGTGAGGGGACCGAGGTTACTCTTGTTGGGGTTAGGAGCCCCGCAGCGGAAGCAATCAAAGCAGGCGAGGAACACATCACAATGGCAATCAACAAGCAAATCATCACACACAAGAAGGCAAACCGATTTTTACGTGGAAAAACCCCTCACGGGTAAAAAACCACGGCACAAAGCGACACCAATCCACTATGAATCAGAAGTTACAAGAGATTACAGAAGAAAACCATAGATCACAGCCCACAAGAGAAATCCCAAGCCACCCGAAGCTAATTCTCACATGAGGAGAACAAACCCATCCCTTTCCCTCAACCCAGAGAACTCCAAGCTTCCTCCATAGCTCTTTCTCTCCCCTAGAACCCTCTCAATCCCTCGGCTCATTGGCGGCCCTTAGTGGCAACCCTAATCTCGGATTACATCTCCTTAAATAGGAGAAAAACCGAAATTAGAAACTCCTTGCGCAAAACCGCGCAAGAAACCCAAACTAAAAAGGAAACTGCGTACAAGCAGTTCGCGTAGGGTCGGGCGCCCGGTCACCAGACCGTCGGGCGCCCGGCCAACCAAAAAACAGTCCAGCGAGAAACTATTGAATTTCGGGCGCCCGGACCAACATGGTCGGGCGCCCGGCAGGGTCATGGGGCGCCCGGTCACCAACACCGTGGGGCGCCCGGCTGTCGCAAAAAATGTCCAGCAGCCTGCTGCCTTTTTCTGGGATCCAGCGTGACCGACCGGTCGGTGGTCTTCATGCTTGAATATTTGAGGCGTCCAATCCCAACAACTCTCTTATCGCCAAAACGATTGCCGCCTCTACGGCTCTCTCCGTCGAGAGAGAAACCCATTCAAATAATAAAATCTTCACCATAAAAAAAGAAGAAGATATGGTACACTGTGGCACAACAACAGAGATGTACACACTCTATATCTGTGAGCCCCACCTAAAGCCCAAACGGCTAGTCCATTCCACCTAATCCAATGCACCGGGAAGCAATGCCATGGGTGGCCCACAATTCCAACATTATTGTTCAGGAGGGGCATATTATCATCCAAGCGGGGCAAGATGCAGTCGGCTAGCTCCCTCCTATGCTAAAAGGCTTGGATAATCACAATAGCTTGTCCACCAGTAACACTGCACAGGCCCACTTCACTAACGGCCAGCATGTCCGACCGGTGAGAGAGAGAGAGAGAATGGACGTGTATTTTATGCATAGTTTGAGAGCCCGAAGTTCGAAATAGATTGAAAATATGTTAAAAACGGTCTATTAAAATACCAACTACCTTCTCTATATATTTTATGCTTAGTTTGGTAGCCTGAAATTATTATTAGATTGACAATAGCTTAGACGGCTTTATTAAAATGGAAGCGGATTGCGTCCGACTCCTGCTAGGTCCTGCCAGATCTATGTGGGCCCACCGTGGTGTATTTGTCTAAAAAAAAAAAAAAGAGATGAATGGCAAACAGGTACATCACGTCGTATTGCTTGCGAAAGCCTTTCGCAGGCATCTCCTGCGCTCCGAATTTAAGTGGGCCTACCGTGATGTTTGTGAGAAATCTACACCGTCCAACCGTTTTGTGAGATCAATTTAGGCATTGCAACAAAAACTGAACGGAATCCAAGACTCAAGTAGGCCGAAATAAAGCAAAAGGTGGGTAGGGAAATTCCTACCGTTGAAACCTCTATGGGGTTGACAGTGATATTTATATGCCATCCATACCGTTCATGATGTCATTTTTACTGAGATGAACTGAAAACACAAATATTATCTTGATGCGAAACTTCTATGGCCTCAGGAATGTTTCATCTGTGGAAGTTCAATCGTCACGTTTTCGGCCCACTTGAGTCTTGGATCCTGTTCATTTTTTTTGTCGCAACTCCTAAAATGATCTCGCAAAACCGTTGGACGCCATAGATTTCTCAAAAACATCACGATGGGCCCCACCTAGATTCCGAGTGCAGGAGATGCGTCCACTAAGAGCTTGCTAGTTCCTAACGCAGTTGGACGACATACGCTTCTTATTAAAATTAGGGCCAAAAGTCGGGTGAGTTCAACCCGACCGACCTGTTACCGACCCGACATTGGGTTGGGCTTGGGTAGGAAATATCAAACCCGATCTCAAGCTTGAGCTATGAAAACTCCAACCCGATGAAGTTTGGGTTGGGTTTGGGTTAAGGTCTCGGGTTGCCCGGCCCAACCCGAACCCGATCTATATACAAGTTAACTTATAATTTTGTTATACTTTAGTTAAGTAAAGTTATAATGTTTGAAATTTGATATGTTTGAATTTAAAATACTTAAATGTTAAAAGAATAATTATCATGTATTTTAGCTTATTTGTTCATTTAGAAAAAATGCAGTTCTTTACAAAATATATATATATATATATATATATATATATATATATATATATATATATATATATATATATATATATATATATGGGAAATGGTACTATGAGGTCGACCTCATGGGAACTTCCCATGAGGTCGAGCTGTGTGGGCCCCACCGTGATGTGTACCAGACATCAACACGGTCCATTTGATAGGGCTCCTTTAGTTTATGGGATATCCCGAAAATCAGCCGTATATGGAACTAAGGTGGGTCATACCATCTAAAATTATGTTAATACATGCTTAAAACATCTAAAATCACTTGGTGGGGCCCACATAAGTAAACTTGTTCTAACCCCTCATCCAAGTGGGACACACACAATGAATAGGCTGGATTTATGAACCACATCTCATTGCGCCCAATAAACAATCATGAGGATTTTAATGGGTGGGTAACCCCTCTCAACTTTTATATGTAGTGTGGCCCACCTAATTCATGTATTGACTAGATTTTTAAGCCTGTGGCCCACCATGAAATGTTGCATCTGATTGACGTTGTTGATGTCTGGTACACATCACAGTGGGGCCCACACAGCTCGACCTCATGAGAACTTCCCATGAGGTCGACCTCATAGTACCATTTCCCTCTCTCTCTCTCTCTCTCTCTCTCTCTCTCTCTCTCTCTCTATATATATATATATATATATATATATATATATATATATATATATATATAAAATTAATAAAGCCATAGGTACAAAAAATAAGATGTGTATTGAAACATAATAACGAAAATATAACCCGGTCAACCCGACCGAGCCCGCTTGGGTTGGGCTTGGGTTGAGAATTCCCAATTCGAGGTTGGGTTGGGTTGGGTTAAGGTTGAGGTATAGGAACCTTGGGTTGGGTTAGGGTTGAGCACAAACCCGGCCCAACCCGCCCGACTTTAAGCCCTAATTAAAATAGGAGAAAAATTTTGCTACACCCATGAGTTAGCTACACCGGGTGTAGCAATGACCCCACCTTGATGCATGTGTTGGATCCACATTGTCCATCCATTTGGCGACATCATTTTAGGGCATGACACTAAAAATGAGGTAAATCAAAATCTCAAGTGGACCCTTATAAGTTTTGAATGGTTGGTTTTCAATCCCCACTATTTTCTTTGCTAGGTCCGCTTGAGCTTTTGATTTGCCTCGTTTTTTGTTTCATGCCCTAAAATGATCTCACAAAATGGACGGACGGAGTGGATACAACACATACATCATGGTGGGTCATTGCCACACCCGGTGTAGCTAGCGTAGCTAACTCGTGAGTGTAGCAGAATTTTTCTCTTAAAGTACCGACGACCTTGTTCTGCCACATTCTTCCTGCGTAATAATTGCGCGAGTCCCGAGTCAGGGGAGTTCTCAGACATCACATCTTTTATGGGGCACACTGTGATTTTACATGTGGAATCCAAACTGTGCATGAGGTTTGTTGCCTCATGATCACCGTACGTTGATCTAATACTCAGGTGGGTCACACCATAGGGTAACGATATGAAATAACCCACGAATACCTCTAAATTAATGTGCAGTGGCGTACCTGAGTAAAGGAATGGCCTGATATTTCGGTTGTCCCAGCATAGTGGTGGCCGATGACCGGATTGGATGGCATATACACCGCACGAATCCAGAATCTTTCAATGGTGCGCGTCGCCCTCTCGCGTGCTCCCGGTTGTCTAGTGTGGTGTGGTCCACTTTTGTTTTGGAAAACGCTGATTTTGTGGTGTGGAAAGATCAAGGGTCATCGTGCTCTACATAAAATCTAGAAACTTTCAATGGTGTCCGTCGTCATCACTGTTGCTCCCCACTGCCTCCGGTGATGTAGCCCACTTTTGTTTTGGATATGGCTGATTTTGTGGTGTGGGAAGATCAAGGGCATGTGAAGCACTAACACCGAGTGTTAGTGCTCCATGTGCCATATATGGACAAGATAGATACCGTTGATTTTGGTATGCTCAGTGCTGAATGGGCCATAGGCACTTCACTCGCACATACACGGACGTGGATTGCGTCCGACGAGATCAGTGTGGGGTCCCACTGTGATGTATCTGTTTTGGATAAACGTCCATCCCTTTTGTAGGATAATGTTAAGGCATTGTGTCTGCTATCCCAGCTATAAGATGCCTAGGCGTTTCAATAGTAGGTCTCAGTTTCTGAATGCTAAGGAGACACACTAATCCCACCGGGGGTAGGTGCATAATGTGACTAACCGTGTGGGTGGGTTGTGCAGCTAACAGAGTGAGTGTATTGCATGACTAGCAAAACAAAAAATCTCTGGTTTGAAATGCTAGAGGGCCTTTTAAGAATTCAGTGTGGGCCTAAAAAAATCGACTATTGGAGTTATCCTTCGGTTGATATGATCTGTTCATTTTAATCAGATATCTGTAAACTTATAGGAGAGTCATTTAAAAAAAAAGGACCTTTTTGTGACCCACACCTATGTTAACGCTGAGAATTAATTTCAAACTGTTTTCTCCGAAGTAAACAGTTTGGAATTAACTCACAGTGTTAACGTAAGCGTGGGCCATAGAAAGATCTAATTTTTTTTAAAATGACCCTCCCATGAGTTCATATATGTTTGATTAAAATAAATGTATCAAATCAGCTAAGGGATAACTCTAATAGTCGATTTTGTGGGACCCAAACTCAATTCTCAAAAGGCCCTCTTGATTTTTGTAAAAATTTGCTGCTATACGAGAGGAGGTGTGCAGGGTGTGTCAAAGTGAATGTGCTACATAAATAAATAAGTATGACAAGGGATCAATGTTACAAATGACTTCATAAATCAAGGCTTTTTCAACTATTATCCCAAAATGTTAAGAAGACACACGCTAACCCGTTGGTGGGTGGGTGCATCATGTGACTAACCATATGGGTGCATTGCACAGCTAACCGGGTGGATGCGTTACATGACTAACAAAATAAAGGGTCCATAAAGATAATTTTATAATTTACACAATATGTAATAATTTTCATTTACTCGCCTATGCAACTTATTTTCATTTTCTAGCCTATGATCCAACTTTAAAAAAAAATTAGGTTTGGGCTTAGCCTCATATAAACATTTATGGCATTGCTTGGGCTGAGCTATTTTAGCTTACTATGAGCGGGCTAATTTGGAGCTGATTGTTTACCAAGCGTTCGGCTTGGGTTCAACTATTTTGGCTCGGCATGAGTCAATTGAATTCAGGCATATGTGTTAAACAATAAAAGGTCTGCTTGGATCATTAATGTGGTAGAAAACTAACATCATAACATGTCATCATTGATTGGATATATAAGGTGAGATGTCAAATCATGGTCACGGAGGAGGTGCCTAACTTTTGTACGCGCAACCATGATGTAGGTGGTATATCTACACTGCCCATCCATCTTGCAAGATCTTTGAATGGAATGAGCCCAAAAATGAAGTAGATCCATAGCTCTAGTGGACCAGATCATGAAAAGTAATGAGGATTGAACCCCTACCATTGAAAGTTTGTTGGGGTTCACAAAAGTGTTAGGTCAAGCCGATATTTGTGTTTTTCCTTCTTTCAGGTTTGTGTGACCTTATAAATAGTTTGGATGGCAAATAAACATAATGGCAGGCCCTAGAAGTTTTCAATGACATTTGTCAATATCTCCATTGCTTTTTTTGGCATAGCCCACTTGAGCTTTGGATATGCTTCTTTTTGAGGTCATGTACTGAAATGATATTGCAGAAAGATTGGACACGTAGATATAACACATATCGGAGAATTTACATGTGCATACGACCACATACTATTAGTTGCCAATCACGTTATAGCTGTTTACATGCTTGTCCATAAGTGAACAGAGAGATCGTGTTAGTAACATACTGTTGAATACCCTGCTACTTTACTTCCAACTGCTGTAACCGCATATCTAAACAGACCCTTAATATTGAGCTTAGATAGGGCATGGTCAGGGCCTAACCGCATATCGAACTCCAGCACCAATAATGAAGAAGAAAAAGTTTTCATTACTTTAGCTGGGTGTTTGGGTAGAGGATATCTAGTAGTTCCAGATGAATGGTGTGGAGATGGCCACATGGCACCAATGATTTCCATGTTATGGGCGACATATTCGGAGGACAGCTTACTATCGAGCAAATCTCCGAAGATGCGTGTGGGGCATGTGATTTCAAGATAAGGTTATAATCATAACTATTCGAAAAAGATATTCGACAAAGGGCAACTATGATCTAAAGAAGGTAACTACTACTTTATAGCTAGAAGCAATGAAATCACCACGTGGGTAATGATTATTCTTACAATTGCATCATGAATTCTATAAATAACAGAAGAAGCCATGGAGACAAGGATTCATGATGGATCAATCGAACACAATCAATCCATGTCATGCTACTTATCCTTAGATTCTAGGAATAGAGCTTGACACGAACCGAGCTAGCTCGGTTAACCTGCTTGACTCAACTTAGCTTGAAACTAGGTTCAAGCCGAGCCAGGTTGTTTTATTGAGCTCGAAAATAATTTTGAGCCGAGTCTAAGTTGGCCAAAGCTCAACTCAACTCCTCAAAGCTCGTGCCAAATCAACTCAGTTCGGTTTGGCTCGACTCGGCTCGAAATATAGCTTAATTATATTTATTTATATTTATATTATATATATATTAAAAAAATAAAAATAAAAACGCCTGACCCTTTAGATTATTTTTGCCTAATTGACCCGTCTCAAAAGCTCGAACTCAGCTTAAGCTAGCTCGAGCTGCTGATCGAACTGAACAGAGCTGGCCAATCAGGCTCGAGGACCAAGTTGAGGTAGGCTTTTGGCCGAATTGAGCCGAGTTGGACCAAGCTCAACTCAATTTGGCCTTGTGTCCAGCACTATCCCAGAGTAGTCTAGTCCGTTCTACGATCCAATTGAACCAACTTAGCTGAACCTGTAATTCCATTCCGCTTGCGCCCTATGTATTGAACTTGAAAGCAGACCTTAGTTTCTGGACTCCTCCACCTAAGTTCATACACTAAGTTGATAGTAGCTTGTATTCCTTGGCACTAGTTGATCCTTGCTTATTAGTGCGTTGCTCCACAAAGCACCCCGCTGCTTTCAGCTAGGTCAGTGATTCCAACATTAGCAATAAGTTTTTGCCTTTATATCTTTATTTTTCTTACTTATTTCTATTGAACTACACGATTCTTACACCTTCAAAAGTTCTTGATTTCTTTTGGACAAAAAAAAAAAAAAAAAAAAAAAACAAAGAAAAAACCACTCAAAGAGTGTCCCTATCATCCACAAATCATCTAATATCGCACTCAAGGTTCGCTCAAATAAACTTTATGTCCCTTCCTGAGCAAGCACCTCTCTATCTCAATGCCAGGGTCAATGGTTTCGATTTGCATCCACTGAATTACAAACCATCCGATGATACGCACGTTCTTACAAAATTCCTTGGAAACTCTACGTGTAGAAGAAAATGAGCTGTCCAAATTATCGATCCTAGTTTAGATGGTGGATAATACGTACGTTCTTACAAAATTCCTTAAACAGGTGGACATCTATCTGACAGTGGACATTTAAATGAAGTGAAAAAAATTCGACGGTCATATTTCAGCAAAAGAAGGTCCACGAATCGTCGGCTGCGATTGATCAACAAACCTGATTTTTGGCCCCTGACTTAGATACAGTGGGTTTCACAATTTATTGATGAACCGATCTGATTTGAGTTATTGTTGGCATCGTGTGCAATATCTGTGTGCCTGCGTATAAAGCGTCATACACAGCCGGAGTATCAAATACCTCCCCATAATGAAACGAGAGCGGATTACCTGTGACCCCGGGCACAGAGATATCTCTGTGCCCGTGCCTGTGTGGGGTCTAAAAAAATGTTCTTGAAAAATCCACTCTGTCCATCTGTTTTTAAAGATCACAATAGGACAGGAATGAAAAGATCAGGCAGATCCAAAACTCATGTGGGCCATACAGCACGAAACAGTAGGGATTGAACGCCTGACGGTCACAGAAGTTTTGTATCCGGATGATATTTGTTCCTAGAGTTTATCTTATTGGTGATAATTCTATGAACGGTTTGGATGGAATATAAACATCATGGTAAGCTTCAGGAAGGTTTCAATGGTGGACGTTGATGTTCCCACTGTTTTATTAGTATGGCCCACCTGAGTTTTGGATCTGCTTGATTTTTATAATACTGACCTATTGTGATCTTTAAAAACAGATGGACGAATTGGATTTTTCAATAACATCTCTGTGGACCCCACACAGGCACGGGCACAGAGATATCTCTGTGCCCGGGGTCACAGGCAATCCGCTCTCTAATGAAACGTGGAAAACTGGAAATCGGATTGCGTCGTGGGTGAGTATGCTTTTATCGTACTGAGTAAACTTAGTTGGTACCACTGTGAATGTATGTGGTTTATCCACACCGCCCATCCGTTTTCTCAGCTCATTTTAGTGGTTGAGGCCAAAATAGAAGCGTATAAAAATCTCAAATGGACCATACTACAGGAAACAGTGGGAGAAATGATTTTCACCGTCGAAACCTTTTTATGGCCCACGATGATGTTTATTTGTCATCTAAACTGTTCATACGATCACACAGACGTGGATGAAGGGTAAACGAAAATATCATCTTGATCTAGAGCTTCTGTAGCTCCTAAGAAGTTTTCAACGGTAGATTTTCAATTCACTTTGTTTCCTATGGTGTGGTCCACTTAAGCTTTGGATATACTTCATTTTTCGGATAAAGCCATGAAATTCTATGGTACAATGGATGGGAAGAGTGGATAAAATAAATAAGGCAAGGTGGATCCCGCGAAGTTTACTCAGTACGCTTCCGGAAAACTGACCGTGGCGTTTGATATTCACGAGACCCACCGAGGAGCATAGGATCTGGATTCCTTAATCTTATCCCACCAAAAAGGAAGCGCGCACAGTACTCGAGCGCGTAAATTGCTTTTCTACTCGCCTCTAACACGTGGAAGCTTTGCACACGTGAAAGAGATCCTAGTCGTTCATCAAGTGCCTCCGAATTTTCATGTTCCTTGTGTCTGCTCATCTTTTAGGCTAAACGAGTAAAAAATTGTTGTTTGTCATCACAATCTACGAATGGTCCATCTTCAATAGCCATTTGAAGATGGATAATAAGTAAATGGATACTGATTTTCGTCCTCAGAAGATTCGTAATGGATCTTCCATGATGAATGGTCCTGATTCCAAACATGCATGCGGTGTTAGAAAATCTTCCGCAATGCCTTCAGCAGATCTCAGGCGAGCGAGTACAGTTATTATGCACCTAACGCCACAATGTAAAAGGCAAATAAAATCAACGGCCCCAATGAAAGGTAAGAATTTAAAAATAAAGCTACTTTGTCTTCCACAGGACAGGAGTTACGTAAACCTCGAGCGGACGATTCGAACAGTATGCGCGGCTTGTCAATTGTGTCAAGTGGGCCAGATAAATCAATAATCTAGACCATTGATCTGTTGCATCCCACCGTGGAAGGACTACTCCCATAAAAATCCTCCATAGATAAGCTGTATCCTTCTTATTTTTGGAGAAAAAATAAATGGTTAGAAGCAGAAATAAACGATATATCTTCTAATTTTATAATATTTTGGAGCATAATCTATTCATGGTGGGACACTACATAACAACGGTCTAAAAACCAGCGTACGGAGTACACTGGCCAAAGCCTCGCATCGCGTCTTCAAATCTTCTCCTTTCCATTCTGGCGTGCACCACTGCACCGCCCAAAGCGGGCGACGGGCGTGGATTCGATACTATCCCCGCCACGAGGGAAGCGCTGAGCGTTGCTGGTAAACTCTGTGGAGTACATTTGTCATTAATCTAGTTTATCCATTCTGTCCATCCATTTTACTTTGGGGCTTGAGACAAAAAAAAAAATGAAGCATATTCAAAAGTGGACCACACCACAGGAAATAGTGTGAGTTGAACACTTGCTTACCGTGGAAAAAAATTTGCCAGCAGATATTTGTGCTTTCCCTTCATCCACATCTGTGTGATGTCATGAACTGTTGGATGATAAAAAACATAACCGTGGGCCCTAATAAGGTTTCATCGTTGGAAATGATTATTCCCAATATTTCTTGGAGTATGATTCACTTGAGATTTTGATATCTTTTGATTTTGGCCTCCACCCTTAAAATGAGCTGGAAAAACGTATGGGCTGTGTGGATAAACCTAGGGCTCTCGATGGGTTAGATCTAGATCAGATCCAAAAGGCGATATCCATATCCGATCCATTTATAAATAGCTAGATCAATTTCCAATCTAAAATCCATACAACCATCAGATTCGGGTCAAATCTAGGTTCAAATCCACCCAATTACAAATCTAAAAAAAATATATAATATAATATATTTAATTTAGTAGCAAAATGATGCAAATCCCACTATTTACTGTGATATGGTCTACCTGCCTAAAATAATCTGGAAAACAGATGGCCAGCATGAATATAACATATACAGTAAGGTGACGATGAGTCAGTTTTGGATCAGATTCGGATCGAACTTAGATATGTTTTTATGAATCCAAATCTGGTCCATTTAAGTAATTAGACCTATTTTAAGATCCAAATCCGGTCCATTTAAATAATCAGACCTATTTTAAGATCTAAATCCACATTATATGGATTTGGAGCAAATCCGATCTCGGATATGACCTGCTCCATTGAGAGCCCTAGCTAAGCATAGTGAGTAAACTTTGTGGAGTCCACTCTGATTTATCTACTTTATCCACTCTATCCATCCATTTTACTGGATAATTTTAAGGCTTGAGACAAAAAATGGAGCATGTTCAAAGCTTAAGTGGACCACACCACAGGAAACAATGTGAGTTGAACACTTATCGTAGAAAAATTCTTGCTAGCTGATATTTGTGTTTTCCCTTCATCCATATCTATGTGATATTATGAACAGGTTAGATGACCAAAAAATCATTGTTAACCTTAAGAAGGTTTCAACGTTGGAAATAATTATTCCCACTATTTCTTGTGGTATGATTCACTTGAGATTTGGATATCTTTCAATTTTGGCCTCCACTCCTAAAATGAGCTAGAAAAACGGATGGACAGCGTGGATAAACTACATATATTTACTATGGGCTCAGTGGGTTTTCTCAGTATGCAATCCAATTTCTGCCAAGGCTTAGGTAGAGACTGACTGTCATGTCAGGGCTCTGTAGGGCCACAGTGATGTATATGTTTTATGAGTCTGGATCGTCTACTCGGCCTTAACAGGATTTTCCTATTTGATGACCTCCTGATTGGTCCAACTCAGCACTGCTGCATTTAATGCAATCAGTGCTACATATGCAGAACTGGACCAATCAGCCATCGACAAACAGAAAAATCCTGTTGAATCCAATCAGAATGAGCCCAAAAAATAGGTATATCAAAGTCTCGAGTGGACCGCACCACATGAAGTAGTGGGGATTGAATTGCTACCATTGAAAACTTGTTAGGGGCCCACTGTGATGCTTATTTTCAATCCAACTGTTCATAAGGTTACATCTACCTGTGTGAAGGGAGAACAAAGATCACCTTTCTAGTTCCCAGCGCAGGAACTTTCTGCAAAAAATAGGCTTTCGAAATCGGCGCAGTTTGGGTGGATCCCCAACTGTGGCGCCACTGTGATGTATGTGCCTTACATCTACACCGTCATTGTATTTTGGAAACTAATTTTAGTGCATGATCCAAATCTTAGGTGGACCAAACCACATGAAATAGTAGTGATTGAATCCCCACCATTAAAAACTTCTTGGGGGCACTGGATTGTTTATTTTCCATCCAACCTGTTGAAATGGTCACAAAGACCTAGATGAAGATACCACACAAATATCAACTTGATCCAAAACTATTGTGGCCCACGAGAAGTTTTTAATGGTTGAGTACCACTATTTTTTGTATTATGGTACACTTGAGATTTTTATCTACTTCATGTTTTGGATCATGCTTTAAAATGAGTTTTCAAAATAAATGGACAGCTTGGATGTAACAAACACTCATCACATGGTGGACTCAATGGTTAGGGATCCACCCACCTCGGTGGATCCGAGGATCCACTGAAGCTGCGCCCTTCGAAACCAGTGTCCCGTATCTACTACAATTAGGGTTGTAAATGGTCGGGTTCAAGGCGGGTTTAGCTAAAACCAGACCCGCCCATTTACTAAATGGGTCTGGGTCCAAATTTTAGAACAGACCCTTTTACTAAATGGACGAGTCCGGGTTGAGTTCGAGTCAACCCATCAGACCCATTTATAAATGGGTCCGGGTCTGGTAGAGGGAGATCCACCCAGACCCATTTATAAATGGGTCGGGTCTAATGGGTCCGGGTCTGGATCAAGTATGCAAACATTTTTACAAGGCTTAAAATCGGGTTTGGACGGGTCTAAGTTGGACGAGTCCCTTAAAACATAGACCAAACCCGTCCACTTACTAAATGGGTTCGAGTTGGGTCAGGTCGGATCGGGTCGGGTCGGGTTGGGCCTAATATAAAGGAAACCAAACCCAAACCCATTTAGCAACTGGGTTTGTCTTTGGACCTAGACCCGTACCATTTATCAAATGGGTCGGGTCTGGGCCTGGTCTAAATGGGTTGGGTCCGGGTTCGGGTACCCCATCAGGTCCGCTGACCCATTTACAGCCCTAGCTGTAATAGACTTGAGGTGTGACTAGTTTTACTAAAAGTTCAATTTCTCATCTGATTCATCTTTTTTAGCCTTTTGACGAGAAATTGAAAATTTATGATAAAAAAAATTCCCCTCTGACTAATTCCCCCTGGCACTATGGATCCCCTGGGGCACGGTGGATTCCCCCTACCAATTCTGGACCGTAAAATTTTCAATTTCTCATCGAAAGGCCAAAAAAGATGAGCTGAACGAGAAATTGAACTTCCAGTAAAATAGCCACACACAGGGCTATTGCAGTAAAATCCCCCGTATATTTTGAATTTCTACCGCGAAAATCACATTCGATCTTTTTTTTTTTTTTTTTTTTTTTTGTGGTACACACGCACTCACACCCCAGTCGCTTTTTATACCACAATGGGTACCTTCAGTTCTCTTCAGTGCTCTTCCTTCCTTTTAACTTCAGAACACCGCGCTACCTTCAAAAATCTCTCCATATATTCAGTGCTCTTCCTCCAACTCCATACCATCAGATTCTCTTCAATTCCGCAAACGCCTCTCTTAAAGTCAATCTACTGAGGTCAGATCGTCGTGTAATCCTAACCGTGTAGATCTCTCTTCTTCAAGCAAAGATGGCTCGGATTCTCATGCACGGGACGCTTCACGTGACGATCTTCGAAGCGAATGCACCGTCGCAGAAAACCGGCGGAGGCGGTGTATCGAACTTCTTTCACAAGGTATCCGTTGAAAAACAAAATATGAAAATAAAAGGAGACACCACCCTTTTTGATAGACACACCCCTTTTTTTAAAGTCTGGTATTACAGTACTGCAACGAAGTTCCTCTGGACGGTTATCCATGTGAAATGTGCTGCAAGGTTTTAGTAAAATATAGATATGATCCACGACCCAAGGCTTTTATACACGGGTTTTCTGTATGACAGGTTGGGATCATAGTTCAGTGATCCGGACCGTTGGTCTGTTGATTTGTCTGGCCTACAAATAGATGGTTGAAAGGAGCTGTAGCGGTCCATATCCAACTAAGAAAACGCCCAAGATTGGTGGCTAATGTCTCCAATTCTAGGAGATTTTTGGTTAATGGGTTTTTTCTTTTGTTTTTTTAGGGGGGGTTAGTTCACACACCCCATTGTTAGTACATCCACCCACACCCCTATTAGTCACATCACAATGTTACCCACCTCTGGGAATCGATACCATGACCTCAGTGTTGAAACGAGGCTATCTTCACTCTGCCACTTGAGCTATGGACCTGGGTGTTGGTGCATGGTTAATCCACGGTTGGATGCAACAGACCAACGGTCTGGATTACTAAACCATGAACCTTGGTTGTTAGAACTGAGAATCAAGTACGTTGTGCGGAGCTCGAGCGGTCAGAATTCTGTTCTTTGATGGATTATCGTGATTTTGTTTTCTGGAAATTAGATGAATGAGAGTAGATTTTATTTTTAGAAGATGTGTTGAACTTTCAGTGCCTTGTACTTATGTTGGTGAGGTTAATTGATTTTTGTGAGATAAAAGGGGAAATGGACAGTCTATTTTCCATGAATTGCAGCAGTGTCTTGAAAATGGTAATGGCGTTATAATAGGAATAACCTGAAAGCGTTACCCTTTGTTCGTCGCCTTTTTTCCCCCTTGAAAAACACCTTAACTAGTTTTTAGTAAGTGTAATTAGTGACTAATATAATGGGTGTAATGTGTTTTGGGAAGTTTTCAACTTTTCTTTTGATTTTAATTTTTTTGAAACCGGTATAATACCTGTTACCATTACATAATGGCGACGCCCATTTGTTGTTGAATTTGTGTAACGCAGATATTCGTCAAAGGAAAAAGTATAACCCCAACTTTAAAATGTAAATTTTCGGGCACTGATGGAGATTTCATCTGATCTATCTTAGTATTAAGTGATCCCGGGTCCTTATACTCATGCTTCAGTGGTAGACTCACAAGAGTTTCAACACAAGGCTATGGGTTCGAGTACTCGTTGTGGTATTAAAAAGCTACTGTGGTGTGGGCGTGTGAATGTGTGTGGTAAAAGGGAAAAAGAAAAAAGAAAAAAAAAAAAAAGAAGCCATCCAGAGTGGAACGATCATATCTCTTAGTTGGATGGCTATAGAGTGAAAGATGTTTCATAATATTAGTTCCTTTGCATTACTCTTCTATGGCAGCATGCATGAATTTGCTAATTTCATGAGATATTGATTACTTGGAGTTGAGATGGGGGAATTTTCTTCCTGAATCTTCTACAAAACCACTGTTGTTTTTGTTTTTGTCTTGTGATGGAATTTTTTAGTTGTTTAGAAATAATGTTATGATCAAGAAAAATTGAAATAAGATCTCAAATTGACATCTTGATACACTTGACTTCTTGATACATTGACATCTTGATTCACTGACTTCCCATAATAATGAATAGAGTCTTGAACAGCTGAGATATTGAACAACAAACATTTGATTGAATTCCTTGCCTCGCCCTGAGATGAGAGGAAGGTTGATCTTTTGACTCAAATCCCGAACCTGATCTTTTATCTTACAGTGATGGTACAAGTTTAATCCCTCATGAGAAGAGCCGCTTCTTTCTTGCTTGCTAGGGTGGGCTTCCATTCACCAACGCAGACTACAACTGCCTTCTGAGACACTTTGTTTAGTCATCTTGAACTGGCTTAAAAATGAGTTCCCAAGATTTTAGAATATGAAAATTTTCGTAATAAATGTAAGAGGGACAATTTAGTTTTGAGCTGTGTGGATATAGAGAGATCGATATCTTTGTCTGTGTAGCTTAGCTTAGGTTGATTGTTAGAAGAATTCCTTTGGGGAAGGACGTAGCATGTGCTGTTTCTGATCAGCAACCTGTAAATGCCTGTCAATTTCTTTGTGTCTTGCCAGCCAATATCTTCCAGAAGGTAGAAAGGGGGGGAAATGTTGTAGATCTCCACTATGGGGTAGAAATTGAACCTCAAGAAGTAAGAGTACGCCAATCTCCCGCATCCATGTTCGGTGGGTGGGTATTGTTGGGTGCGTTTCACACAAACCTTAGGATCTCGCCCCTCAAAACACTAAAATTATGGGCCATGATAATGTAATAATCAAAAGCAAATCAACAACCTCACGACACAAGAGATTTTTACGTGGAAAACTCTTGAAGAGGTAAAAATCACAGAACCTAGTCCAGAGCAACAATTCACTATGAAGTAAAGCGTTACAACCGATCACAAGCACACACCGCTTAGATCAAACCTTCTTCACTCTAGCAGGAGTGGATGAACAATAAAAGAATAATAAAAATGGAGAGATCTCACCGATCACGAGGACGTAGAAGTGCTGAGATGACTGTTGCGTCGAAGATCACCTCTTCAAGCAATGTCTCCCTTCTACAATCTTCCTCTCTCTCTTTTCTCTTTCTCTCTTCCTCTTTTTTTCTTTCTCTCTCTCACCTTGAAAGTGAAAACACCTTAATGGGATTACCTAATCCTGATTTGGAACCCCTTAAATAGAGAACCAGAGGAATTATAACCCAAAGAGGAAACTGCACTTAAGCAGTCCCGCGCACGGTCCGTCGCCTAGTCAGTGGACCATCGGGGGCCCCGGTTAAAAATCTGTCCAGCGAGAAAACCAAAAGAACCTGCCGAATATCGGGCGCCCGGACCAACATGGTCGGGCGCCCGCCTAGGGCACCGGGTGCCCTATCACAAGACCATCAGGCGCCTGACTGCTGTCAAAACAGTCCAACGACATGCATTTCATCTGGGTGAATTCTGGTCGTCCGACCAGACTGGTCCAAGCGCCTGACCACACCCAGGCTGCACCATATCTCTCCTCTGTCTTGAGGAGGAAAACCCCATCAAATCTCTCCCTTTCCGACTCAAGAGAAATTCGTCTTCTTCAAGCTAGCTAGGTTTCTACAAACCTCAAACTTGCCATTGAGCAAAGCATTAATCATCATGTCTGACCCGTTATCGTCTGTGTGGACCTTCTCAAGCTGTAACACCTTCTGTTCTAAAGTATCCCTGATCCAGTGATACCGAATCTCTATGTGTTTCGACTTGCAGTGCTGACTTGGATTCTTGCTCAAGTGAATAACATTTTAGCTATCACAATAGACCGTGCTCCTCCTGCTTCAGGCTGAGTTCATGTAGGAACATCTTCATCCAAAGCATTTCTTTTCATGCTTCTGTGACCGCGATGTGCTCGGCCTCTGTCGTCGACAATGCTATGACTTTCTGTAGCTTGCTCTACCAAGAGACCGCTTCTCCTACAAATGTGAACATGAACTGTAGATTTCCTAGAGTCTATGTCACCTGCCATATCTGCATCTGTGTAACCTTCTAACACAGGTTTTCCGTCACCATAGCATAAGCTCAACCTGGATGAGCCTCTCAGATATCGTAGTATCCACTTCACCACTGCCCAATGTTCTTTGCAAGGATTGGCAAGATACCGACTAACAATACCAACCACATATGTTATGTCTAGGCGTGTACACACCATATGTCACCCCCTGAAATTCGGAACCCGAGTACAATAACCCAAAGCCCGAGTTCCAGGGTGTGAATTTAAAATTCGAGCATAGATTCCTTGAAGTTCCATTCCACACATCGCATAACTAAAATAAATCTTAAGTATAACGTTTCTTTTCCACTAATATCTTATTACATTGAATTTTACAAGATAAAATAGATCAAATACAATTAGCGTTTGAGTAACACGTGACCATCTGAATACTCTGCTCTGTCTACGTCTTTTCCTTCCTGAAAACCTGCAAGAACTGTGGTGATTTTGGTGAGCTACAAGCCCAGTGAGGTCATTTCCATCACAGGTAATATTCCAGTTAATAAGAGATAGGGTGTGAATCATCAATGGATAGAATTATGTGAAACATACGAGGATAATGTTATGGTGGATACACTTTATGATTTATTATAAATGAAACATGATTATCATGATGTCATGTATGTCATGATACGTGTAAGAGCAATAAACGTCTAGGAACTCGCTGCCACTGAACATTAGGAACCTGTCGCAAATCAACCATGCTCACCTAACCGGTACAGCGAGGCGACAAATCAACCATGCACGCCAGTGGGCAAATCAACCATGCACCACTGATCCAACCGAGCAAATCAACCATGCTCAATAAGTGAAACGACCAGAACTCGCTGCCACTGAACATTAGGAACCTGACGCAAATCAACCATGCTCACCTAATCGGTATAGCGAGGCGGCAAATCAACCATGCACGCCAGGAGTCAAATCAACCATGCTCCTGTTCTGTCGCAGTGTATAATGAACGCGTATGTCATGAGTTATGGAAGCACTCTTCAAGCATACAATGCATATCACAATTCAATCAATTCACACCATGCATGCATTAACTTTGTTAAGGATCTCTTTATTCAAACTCTAGGTGAGTGTCTATTAGGAAGTATAATGTCAATACTTCATAGAATTTGGATAATACTTCAACTATCTAGGATTATATGTCGTTGTCGTCGTAAGTATGTAGTCTAAGTCAATCGTATTCTTAAAATTTCGACTTACGCAAAGAGAACAAGAATGTTTAGAGAAGAAACCAAATAGGAAACAAATATTGTAAGAAGATTCTCAAGAATAGAAACTAAAATCTGAATCCCTTACCTAGGATCAAATATATGATTCTCAGTTTAATTTAGAAAGAGATTAATGAAGGGATCTTTACCAAAGATTCATTACATGAAATAATAAAGAGAATTGGAACTTGAACGTAGAGAATAACACATATATAAAAAGAGAAATCAACTAGAAGTTTCTGAGATGAATCACTCACTCATATGACGACGTGTGTCACGCTTTGAAAAATAATCCTGGTTCAAGTCTGAGTTGACCCAACGGCCCGGATCGGCTCTCTCTCTCTCCTCCTTCCTTCTTCTTCTTCCTTTCTTTTTCTTCTTTTCTTCTCCTTCTTCTTCTTTTCTTTTCTTTCTCCTTTCTTCTTCTCTTTTTCTTCTTCTCTTTTTCTCCTTCTTTCTTCTTTTCTACTTCTTCTCTTCTTCTCTTTCTTCCTTTCTTCTTCTTCCTTTCTCTTTCTTCTGTTCTTCTTCTTCTTCTCCTTCTTCTTCTTCTTCTTCTTTTCTTTCTATTCTTCTCCCTTGCTGTGACTGGGATGCTGCCCCAGCAACAGCAGCAACAGTAGTTGTGTGGAAGCTGCTCTCCCTCTCTCTCACGCATGTTTTCTCTCTCCCTCTCTCTCTCTCTCTTTCTTTCTTTCTTCTTTCTCTCTTGCTGGAGAAGAGTCCAGCAGTGCTGTGGCGCAGCAACAGCAAGGCCACAGCACCCCCACCTCCTTCTCTCACTCTCTCTCTCTCTCTCCGTCTCTCTCTCTCTAACGTCCCACTCTTCTCTCTCCCTTTCCTACTGCTTCTCTCTCTCTCTCGTGAGTATCTTCGAAGATAGAAGTGAGCGGATGGGGACCTTATATAGCTACCAGGAGTGTGGAGAGGCATTGAAGGTGCGAACGTACAAGGAAAATTTCGGTTCGAGTTGGAGAAGGACACCGACCGAGTTCCGAAGTTTCTTTGCACAAGTAATCCGTTGGAAACCTAGGTGGGGTCCACACGAAGATTTGGAAGAGGTCTGGCCCATCCATGCATGGCAGATCTGTCGATCTTGGAGTTTCTTGAATCTTAGGGTCGGGTTTGGAAGGCTGTGGTGGACCGTACGATCGCCCGAAAAAAATGAGGCCACCTACCTCCTAAGTCTGTGCGAAGAGTGCTTCCGATGGACCGCTTGGATCAACAGATGGGGTCCACGGTGATGGACGGTGTGGGCCACAATCAGCGACAGCGGTAACGCTGCCGCTGAAACAGCGTCCGAAGAAGAGTTTTCGTCCGCGTGCGCGTGAAACGCGGTCAACGCGGGTTGACCGCGAGTCGACCGTGTGCACTGCACATGGGGGTCCCACCTTGATGTATTTAATGAATCCACTCCGACCATCAGCTAGGCCACCCAATTTTGAGGTGTGACACAAAAAATGAGGCAGATCCGAGTTCATATGGCCCACTTATGGCCCGTTTATTGATTAGGACATTTGTAGAATGATCGGAGGTTTGAAATTCCATGTGTATGGTTAGATCGTGTCCTAGAACTAATATATAGAGTTTTGTACGAAAATAATCGCCAGAAATCATGATACTTGCAGTTGATCCTTTAACTTAAGTTTAACTAATGGTACTTTCCTAATACTTATAGATTTATGAGTTTTGCGAAGTCTGACACTTCCATGCCATTCTAGGGTTCATGTTGAGCAATTTTAATGAAGGAGCCATACTATAATTTCTTACGGATTATTTAATATTAATTTATCAATATTAAAGTTATTTAATTTCTTAAATAATTAACTAATTTATAATTTAGATTAATCTAAAATCCTAGGGTGTTACAAACACACCCAAGCAGGTTCATAGGGCTAAGAAATCACTGGTCTAAGGATATGCCTTGTGATGGACACGATGTACGGGTCTTATTTATGGACAGACATGTGTACAGGATAATGTACGGCGGTTTACATTGCTCGCGTAATTCGAAATCGGAGTGGACGGTTAAATCTTCTGGTCTAGCAACGATAGATCATTCTAACGGTCAGTTTATTGATTTAGCTAAGTATACTGAGTTTTCAAAGGCTTTAAAAAGTGTTAGAATGCATACAAAAGTATATACGTGTGTGTATGCGTGTGGACAACACAGCCTAGAATTTAAATTTTTCACGTGTGAACATGCACTTGTGTACTTACTCGTGCGTCCAAATTTTTGGGGTATTACATTCTACTACCCTTACATAGAATTTCGTCCTCGAAATTCAAGCAAACCCACTAAGCTAAGAGATGAATACTACGGTGTGTCTATGCCCTACAAGTCATGGGTTTTTCTGCTCACAAGTGTATGTAATGACTTATATGACTTCGGGTTCTTACAATCTACCCCCCTTATGAGAATCTCGTCCTCGAGATTCAACCATACCCGCAACCAAGCTTTCGCTATGCACTCCGATGTGCCTAAGCGAACACTATAACTAAGAGAAGAAAGTCAATAACATCCCAACAAAAGCAATGTCACAAACAAGACAATCAATCACAGTACAAACAATGAAACAAGGAAAACAAAAGGTCCAAATAAAAGAAACATCACAGATAAAACCTACAGACACCCTAACCTCAACATTACAGACTCGATCCTACCAGCAACGTTACTAGTAAAACAAAGGTCACAACACAACAACACCCTTATGTAAGAGCAAGCAATTGACAACCTTACAACTAAAACAATCATCAATAAAAACGAAACAGACATCAAGTACAATCGAAACAAAATCACACATAGCGCACCCATTCTTGTGTGTCTATACGCTGTCCTATTTTTAGGTTCTCTACAACCATTTCCTATGTTCAACTATGGAACCTATTCGAATTTCATTAGATTCCACGGGGCAGAACGAAATTTCAGTTCTCTGAGCTCCGTACCTAAGATCTCATGTAAAATATACCTAAGATCCTCTATGGAATCTAAAACCTAGGCCCCGACACCCTAAATAGTCTTTCATGTCTAACTTAAATATAACCCTCGTCAATTAAACAACCATCTGAGTTCATAAAAGATCATACCTGAGACTTTACTAGTGATCATAACCCTAACTCCAAGTTCATTAGGTGCTAGCCCTAACCCTAGGCACTTTGGAATTCTCGAAATCTCTCTCTGATGCCAAACTGTCACGCCCTGAAATTCGGAACCCGAGTATAATAACCCAAAGCCCGAGTTCCAGGGTGTAAATTTAAAATTTGAACATAGATTCCTTGAAGTTCCATTCCACACATCGCATAACTAAAATAAATCTCAATTATAACGTTTCTTTTCCACTAATATCTTATTACATTGAATTTTACAAGATAAAATAGATCAAATACAATTGGCGTTTGAGTAGCACGTGACCATCTGAATACTCTGCTCTGTCTACGTCTTTTCCTTCCTGAAAACCTGCAAAAACTGTGGTGATTTTGGTGAGCTACAAGCCCAGTGAGGTCATTTCCATCACAGGTAATATTCCAGTTAATAAGAGATAGGGTGTGAATCATCAATGGATAGAATTGTGTGAAATATACGAGGATAATGTTATGGTGGATACACTTTATGATTTATTATAAATGAAACATGATTATCATGATGTCATGTATGTCATGATACGTGTAAGAGCAATAAACGTCTAGGAACTCGCTGCCACTGAACATTAGGAACCGGTCGCAAATCAACCATGCTTACCTAACCGGTACAGCGAGGCGGCAAATCAACCATGCACGCCAGTGGGCAAATCAACCATGCACCACTGATCCAATCGAGCAAATCAACCATGCTCAATAAGTGAAACGACCAGAACTCGCTGCCACTGAACATTAGAAACCTGACGCAAATCAACCATGCTCACCTAACCGATACAGCGAGGCGGCAAATCAACCATGCACGCCAGAAGTCAAATCAACCATGTTCCTGTTCTGTCGCAGTGTATAATGAACACGTATGTCATGAGTTATGGAAGCACTCTTCAAGCATACAATGAATATCACAATTCAATCAATTCACACCATGCATGCATTAACTTTGTTAGGGATCTCTTTATTCAAACTCTAGGTGAGTGTCTATTAGGAAGTATAATGTCAATACTTCATAGAATTTGGATAATACTTCAACTATCTAGGATTATATGTCGTTGTCGTCGTAAGTATGTAGTCTAAGTCAATCGTATTCTTAAAATTTTGACTTACGCAAAGAGAACAAGAATGTTTAGAGAAGAAACCAAATAGGAAACAAATATTGTAAGAAGATTCTCAAGAATAGAAACTAAAATCTGAATCCCTTACCTAGGATCAAATATACGATTCTCAGTTTAATTTAGAAAGAGATTGATGAAGGGATCTTTACCAAAGATTCATTACATGAAATAATAAAGAGAATTGGAACTTGAACGTAGAGAATAACACATATATGAAAAGAGAAATCAACTAGAAGTTTCTGAGATGAATCACTCACTTATATGACAACGTGTGTCACGCTTTGAAAAATAATCCTGATTCAAGTCTGAGTTGACCCAATGGCCCGGATCGGCTCTCTCTCTCTCTCTCTCTCTCTCTCTCTCTCCTTCCTTCGTCTTCTTCCTTTCTTTTTCTTCTTTTCTTCTCCTTCTTCTTCTTTTCTTTTCTTTCTCCTTTCTTCTTCTATTTTTCTTCTTCTCTTTTTCTCCTTCTTTCTTCTTTTCTACTTCTTCTCTTCTTCTCTTTCTTCCTTTCTTCTTCTTCCTTTCTCTTTCTTCTTTTCTTCTTCTTCTCCTCCTTCTTCTTCTTCTTCTTCTTTTCTTTCTATTCTTCTCCCTTGCTGTGACTGGGATGCTGCCCCAGCAACAGCAGCAACAGTAGCTGCGTGGAAGTTGCTCTCCCTCTCTCTCACGCATGTTTTCTCTCTCCCTCTCTCTCTCTTTCTTTCTTTCTTTCTTCTTTCTCTCTTGCTGGAGAAAAGTCCAGCAGTGCTGTGGCGCAGCAATAGCAAGGCCACAGCACCCCCACCTCCTTCTCTCACTCTCTCTCTCTCTCCGTCTCTCTCTCTAACGTCCCACTCTTCTCTCTCCCTTTCCTACCGCTTCTCTCTCTCTCGTGAGTATCTTCGAAGATAGAAGTGAGCGGATGGGGACCTTATATAGCTACCAGGAGGGTGGAGAGGCATTGAAGGTGCGAACGTACATGGAAAATCCCGGTTCGAGTTGGAGAAGGACACCGACCGAGTTCCGAAGTTTCTTTGCACAAGTAATCCGTTAGAAACCTAGGTGGGGTCCACACGAAGATTTGGAAGAGGTCTGGCCCATCCATGCATGGCAGATCTGTCGATCTTGGAGTTTCTTGAATCTTAGGGTCGGGTTTGGAAGGCTGTGGTGGACCGTACGATCGCCCGAAAACAATGAGGTCACCTACCTCCTAAGTCCGTGTGAAGAGTGCTTCCGATGGACGGCTTGGATCAACAGATGGGGTCCACGGTGATGGACAGTGTGGGCCACAATCGGCGACAGCGGTAACGCTGCCGCTGAAACAGCGTCCGAAGAAGAGTTTTCGTCCGCGTGCGCGTGAAACGCGGTCAACGCAAGTTGACCGCGAGTCGACCGTGTGCACTGCACATGGGGGTCCCACCTTGATGTATTTAATGAATCCACTCCGACCATTAGCCAGGCCACCCAATTTTGAGGTGTGACACAAAAAATGAGGCAGATCCGAGTTCAGATGGCCCACTTATGGCCCGTTTCTTGATTAGGACATTTGTAGAATGATCGGAGGTTTGAAATTCCATGTGTATGGTTAGATCGTGTCCTAGAACTAATATATAGAGTTTTGTACGAAAATGATCGCCAGAAATCGTGATACTTGCAATTGGTCCTATAACTTAAGTGTAACTAATGGTACTTTCCTAATACTTATAGATTTATGAGTTTTGCGAAGTCTGACACTTCCATGCCATTTTAGGGTTCATGTTGAGCAATTTTAATGAAGGAGCCATACTATAATTTTTTACGAATTATTTAATATTAATTTATCAATATTAAAGTTATTTAATTTCTTAAATAATTAACTAATTTATAATTTAGATTAATCTAAAATCCTAGGGTGTTACAAACACACCCGAGCAAGTTCATAGGGCTAAGAAATCACTGGTTTAAGGATATGCCTTGTGATGGACACGATGTACGGGTCTTATTTATGGACAGACATGTGTACAGGATAATGTACGGCGGTTTACATTGCTCGCGTAATTCGAAATCGGAGTGGACGGTTAAATCTTCTGGTCTAGCAACGATAGATCATTCTAACGGTCAGTTTATTGATTTAGTTAAGTATATAAGTTTTTAAAGGCTTTAAAAAATGTTAGAATGCGTACAAAAGTATATACGTGTGTGTATGCGTGTGAACAACACAGCCTAGAATTTAAATTTTTCACGTGTGAACATGCACTCGTGTACTTACTCGTGCGTCCAAATTTTCGGGGTATTACATTCTACCACCCTTACACAGAATTTCGTCCTCGAAATTCAAGCAAACCCACTAAGCTAAAAGACGATTACTACGGTGTGTCTATGCCCTACAAGTCATGGGTTTATCTGCTCACAAGTTTATGTAATGACTTATATGACTTCGGGTTCTTACACCATAGCATACATCAAACTTCTTACCGATTACGCATAGGGTATCTTCCGCATATCTTCCACTTCTGCCTTCGTTTTGGGACACTACTTGTCGTTCAATTTAAAGTGACCATCCAATGGAGTACTGACCGGCTTCGTTGCATTCATATTGAACCGCTCTAAGACTTTCCCAATATACCGCTCTTGTGACAACCAAAGCTTCCTGATGCTTCTGTCATGGGTTATCTTCATTCATAGGATCTGTTTTGCTGGGCCCAAGTCTTTCATCGCAAACGACTTGCCCAACCCCTGTTTCAGCCTGTCAATCTTCTTCATGTCTTTTCCCATGATGAACATGTCATCGACATATAATAGCAGAACAAGAAGTCATCATCTGAGAACTTGCGCATGAACACGCAGTGGTCCAACTCCATTCTGTCATATCCATGCTTTAACATGAATGAGTCGAACTTCTTGTACCATTGCCTAGGAGCCTGTTTCAGCCTATATATACAAGCTCTTTCTAAGCTTACACATCATATGCTCTTTTCCCTTGACTTCGAACCCCTCTAGTTGGTGCATGTAAATCTCTTCTTTCAAGTCACTATGTAGAAAGGCAGTTTTAACATCTAACTGCTCTATCTCCAAATCCATGCTAGCCTTTTTTAGCCTCTACAGGCATGCTGAAGTAATTTCAGACAGATTCCAGATGTTTATTCGCGACTTAACTCTTTTTCGACGATTTGAGCTAAGGTCTTTAATCCCACCCGATGGAATCCGATGTCGGGCATATTGAGTCTGATTGGGATCGAAACGGACGTGGATCCATTTTTAGTCTCTACAGTTATGCCGGAGAAATTTCAGACAAGTTCCAGATGTTTATTTGCGTCTTTACTCTTTGTCTGCGATTGGACCTAAAATCTCTGATCCCACCCGATGGCATTCGTTGCCGAGTATACTGAGTACGATTGGGATAGAAATGGATAGGGACCCTTTTTTAGCCTCAACAAGTATGCTGGAAAAATTTTGAACGGATTCCAGATGTTTATTCGAGCCTAACATATAGTATATCATACAGTCACCGTACAAGGGAGATGACTAAGTTCTACGCGTGTAACACCCAAGTGGGTAACCTTGGTGACTATGACCCACCTTGATGATTGTCTCTACATCCAACTCGTCCATCAGTTTCTTCTGTCCATTTAAGAATGGGTATCAAAAAAAATTTACATACAATTTTTAGGTGGACCACACAACAGCAGACATTGGATTAATGAGTGCCTCACCATTAAAATACGATTGGGCCCATATTAAGGTTTCAATGAGGTCAATTTGAAATCGAAGCTGTTAATATTGTTGAGAATATCTTGATGAGGTGAAAATACAAAGATCATATTATCCCAAATCCATTGTGGCCCATAAGAAGTTATTAATCATCATACAACACTGTTTGAAGTGATGTGGTCCACATGATATTTGGATCTTCATAAGGTTCGAGATTGCATCCTAAAGTGACATCGAAAAACATATGGACGGATTGGATATTCCAAACAAATACATCAAGATGGGCCCACACGGTAAAGGTATCTACCCACTAAGGTTCATTCCGTGTTACAAGTTTTCCTTTCAAACTTTAGAAAGGTTGGGAAAATGTCAATTGATGGGCGGGTAAAGGTTTGTGGTGCCCAAGGTGATTTACTTATGGGGGCCCTTATTTATGTTATCCACTCCATCCAAATACCTTTACACATCATTTTATGGCTCGAACTCAAAATTAAAGCATATCAAATTTCCGAGTAGACCACACCACAGGAAAAGTGAAATTAAATGGAAACATCAAATGTCTTTATTTTTATGTGTTTTGGTTCCACATAAATTTTGGATTATCATTTTGCTGGCTCTTGTTATAATAATGCCCTATAATGGTGATACAAAACAAATGGACAGATTTGATATGTCATGGACGTACCACAACACTGTAACCATTGGAATGGTCACACCAAATATGTGGTCATCCGTGAAACACCAAAAAATATAGATTAATTGCTATAGAAGGAACATAGAGTATAAGGATCATGTGTTACGTGAGTAACACCTTGAAGCGTGCTACCCTCGACATGTGGGGCTGACTATGATCAGTGTGTTGTCTATATGCACCATCTATTTGACTTTGTAGCTCATTTTATTAGTTATCTTAAAATTGAAGCGTATCCAAAGTTCAAATGGACCCCACGCAATAATTTCTTATGGTGTGGTTCACTAATCATTACCCATTTACAAGGTAATTACAGTTGAGGCAAAAAATCAAACAGGCCCTAAAGCTTTTGATATGCTAGACCTATCAACATTAATTTTTCTCCTGTGACAAAAGGTAAGAAAAAATAGATGAACAGTATAGATTGATGAGTTTGATGATGATGGTCCAATTAAGGTTGGATGAAAACGGATGAACTGTCTAGTTTAGTAGGTAATTCGCCTTGATCGGGATACCCATGCCCAACAACAATATGGCGGATATCCATATGCACGAGGATTGGTGCATCCCTACCTATGGGGCTAACTATGATGTAAGTTGCATACTTCAATACCGTTCATCCACTTTCACACTTCATTTTAGAGCATTATCCAAAAAATTATTACGGACCATGGATACAATGAAATGTTTTAAATGAATTCCACACATAAAAAACTTCACCTGGGCCACCACAAAATTTATTTTCCAGCAAAAATGACATGAATAAATGGAAGGCCGGCTTAGATTTACAAAATCTAAATCAAGAATGAACATACACTGTAAGTGTCACAGCAACTATGATTTTACCCAATTGACACTGGACCCAAAACCTATTAATCCACTGTGTCGAAGGTATGTATGGCCCACAAATTTTGTTTATGTGATCTTTCCCGGAGCTAATACTTAATATAAAATTTTTGCGTATTTGTATTTGATGATTGTAGTTGGCAAGTATTTCTTGCTCTTCTTTCTTTTTAACTCTTTTTGTCATTCCAGTTGTTGTTTTCTTTTGTTTTTTCTCTTCTGTTGTTTTTTTTTTTTCCTGAACTACATTTTATTTACTACAAGCAGATGCCTACCGTACACGATTCTACGGTTCTTTAAAAAAATAATCTTTGCTGTATCTGCTGTACTTGGTTTCTTGATTTTGTTTACTCACTGCAAATTTTGGAGACCCAAACAAACAGAAGAGAAGTTTCATGGATCAAGATTCAAGAGAGTGTAACTTTCCCGCCTGAAGGTCTTTTTTATCTTGGCTTACAACATCAAGTTCCTTCATTGCTTCTTAATAAGTCTTCTTTGTTTGCTATTTTTCTTTTTTCTTTTCTTTCACATTTAGTTTACACCTGTAAATCCTTTTTATAGATCGTGGAAAACATTGAGGAGACTATTGGCATTAACAAAGGGACTTCCAAAGTGTATGCAACTGTTGATCTAGAAAAAGCTAGAGTTGGGCGAACCCGAATCATCGAAAATGAACCTTCTAACCCTCGATGGTACGAAATTTTTCACATCTATTGTGCCCATATGGCCACTGATGTTATCTTCACCGTCAAAGATGTTAATCCAATTGGAGCAACACTGCTCGGAAGAGCTTATTTTCCTGTCAAAGAACTCCTAAATGGTGAGGAAATCGATCAATGGCTGGAGATCTTGAATGGAGAACGCAAGCCTACGGGTGCTAAGATCCATGTGAAACTACAATATTTTGATATTTCATGTGACCGCAACTGGGCACGGGGGATCAGAAGTCTGAAATTCCCTGGCGTCCCTTATACGTACTTCTCTCAGAGGCAGGGATGCAAAGTCACTCTATACCAAGATGCCCATGTCCCCGACAACTTCATACCAAAAATCCCTCTTGCTGATGGAAAGTATTACGAGCCTCACAGATGCTGGGAGGATGTTTTCGATGCGATTACAAATGCGAAACACTTGATTTACATCACAGGATGGTCTGTGTACACCAAGATCACCTTGATAAGGGACGCTCGAAGGCAGAAGCCGGGAGGAGATGTGACACTTGGGGAGCTCCTCAAGAAGAAAGCCAACGAAGGTGTTAGAGTTCTTATGCTTATTTGGAATGAGAGAACCTCTGTGCCTATACTAAAGGAGGATGGATTTATGAACACCCATGATGAAGAAACTGCAGATTACTTTGAAGGGACGGAAGTTCACTGTGTTCTCTGCCCACGAAATCCCGACAATGGAGGAAGCATAATTCAGGACCTGGAGACGTATACCTTGTTCACTCATCATCAAAAGATTATAGTGGTAGACAGTGAGATGCCTAACAAAAGGTCGCAGGAGAGGAGGATTGTGAGTTATGTCGGGGGTATTGATCTCTGCGGTGGGAGATATGATACACAGTTTCATTCTCTTTTCAGGACCTTGGACACAGCCCACCATGATGATTTCTATCAAGGCAATTTCACTGGTGCATCAATCACAAAAGGTGGTCCAAGACAGCCCTGGCATGACATTCATTGCCGGCTCGAAGGACCCATTGCTTGGGACGTCTTGTTCAATTTTGAGCAGAGATGGAGGAAGCAAGGTGTGAAGGATCTGCTTCTCGAGCTCAGAGATCTTTCTAATATCATCATCGCCCCATCTCCTGTAATGTTCCCTGAAGACAGAGAAACATGGAATGTGCAGTTATTCCGTTCTATTGATGGAGGATCTGCTTTTGGCTTCCCTGAGACACCAGAGGATGCAGGTAGAGTTGGGCTTGTTAGTGGGAAGGATAACATCATTGACCGGAGCATTCAAGATGCTTATATACATGCCATTCGCCGAGCTAAGGATTTTATCTACATTGAAAACCAGTATTTCCTTGGCAGTTCCTATGGGTGGAAAGCGGATGGCATCAAGGTAGAAGATATTGGTGCATTGCATCTCATTCCAAAGGAGCTATCACTAAAGATTGTCAGTAAAATTGAAGCCGGAGAGCGGTTTGCTGTCTATGTTGTGATTCCAATGTGGCCTGAGGGGAGGCCAGAGTCTGGTACTATGCAACAGATATTATATTGGCAGAGGAAGACGATGGAGATGATGTATACCGACATCGCTGAGGCCCTACGTGCGAAAGGGCTCAAGGAAAACCCCAAGGATTATTTGACGTTCTTTTGTCTTGCAAACCGAGAGGTGAAGAAAGATGGAGAGTATATTCCTCAGGAGGAACCAGAGGCAGATTCTGATTATAGTAGAGCTCAGCATTCCAGGCGATTCATGATCTATGTTCATGCCAAGATGATGATAGGTATGCAATTTCCCTGCCACTGAACTTTAATAATATATCATGTCTCGAGTCTGATGAGTTATGGTTTCATATTTTATTCGAGTCAATGAAAAACCTGTGGATTTTATACAGACTGTTAGCTGTTTTCACCTTGGTTTTCTTTCTTTAATTTGGATTTGAACTTGGAACTCAGAGCGTGTCCAAATCAAGTCGACATGGCTGAATTCCCGGAGTAGTTGAACATGACTACAAATTGATAATTTTCTCTTTGAATCTCATGGAAGA
Organism: Liriodendron chinense; assembly: GCA_003013855.2. Lineage (NCBI taxonomy): Eukaryota > Viridiplantae > Streptophyta > Magnoliopsida > Magnoliales > Magnoliaceae > Liriodendron > Liriodendron chinense. The sequence goes on along the minus strand of ML058343.1, from coordinate 1,838,858 downwards.
CATTTAACTTCTACTGTTTGGATTGCCTTTCATTTGGGAATAAATTGCCATTGTTGGAGCTGAAAATTCGACCACACTGTATTTTCTCACTTCACTACTCCACAAGGTCATATATTGATACAGGCCTGATTTTTCAGGGATTGAATGGAATTGATTCTCGTCCAACAATGATTGAAATCACTCTCAATTTATTATCAATATCCAAAACTGCCACCGACTCAGAACTGAGCCGAGTTGACTCAATCTGGCCAGGTGCCGGTATCAAGTCCAGACTTTGGTGTCCATAAAATGAGTGGGTGTGTCATTGATTTTGTTGAAATGAACATGAAAATCAAAAGATTTTTTTCTAGGTTAAGACCCAACTTTTGCAAATTGGTTTATGATCAGATTCTAAATAAACCACATTCTGCTCAAAATGTACTGAGTTGCTCCTGATAATGTCTAGTGGAGGTTTGCTATTCCTGCATGCTTTGTGCATCACAGCCCATCCACTGGCACTTGTAGTGAACATCCAATCATACCACCTGATTGGCCCTTCCATCTAGATTCCCTAGCATCAAAATCAATCTGGTCTGCTCATCAGGTGGCTACATTGTATGAAACAAATGGACATTTGAAAAGGCTTGTTTTAGCCATATGTTCGTTTCATAAGTGGAACAGCCTGATTTTTGTGCAGAGGCATCTAAATACTAATGGGGGCCCTATCATGGACAGTTTGGATATTGCACATTTCAAAGTAGCCATATTTCTTTTCTTTTCTTTTTATCCTTTTCTTCTTTTTGAAAATCGGGTTTCCATTTCGTTGGACTAGATTGAACTCTGAACTAAACAGGAACTTCATGGCATTGAATCCGAGTCAAATCTGAACTCTGTTGCTCAATCAAGTGTTTTTAGTTTAAAGAGTTCAAGCTGTATTTTTGGATTAGAGTCATTGTTTTCCAGTTTTGAAAGCAATCAAGTTACTGTTGATTAACAATTCGTTCAACTCGGCCAGATTGGAATTCTTAAACATCACTACCTGTGTATTTGATTACAGGTGGTTGTATCTTGACTTCCATATTTGTTGGTTGCAGTTGATGATGAATACATAATCATTGGGTCAGCAAACATCAATCAGAGGTCGATGGATGGCGCGAGGGACACCGAGATAGCCATGGGAGCATACCAGCCATACCATCTGGCGACCAGGGAGCCCGCCCGTGGACAGATACACGGGTTCCGGATGGCGTTGTGGTACGAGCACCTTGGCATGCTCGACGACACTTTTCTCCTGCCACAGAGCATGGAGTGCATTCAGAAGGTGAACAGCATCGCAGAGAAGTACTGGGATCTCTATACGAGCGAGAGTCTCGATAACGATCTCCCGGGTCACCTGCTCAACTACCCAATCGGGGTCACAAGTTCAGGAGACGTCACAGAGCTGCCGGGGACAGAGTTCTTCCCTGATACCAAGGCCCGCATTCTCGGCACCAATACAGATTACATGCCTCCGATCCTCACCACATAAGAATGGGCAGTGAGTAATTTCTTCTTCTTGTCATTCTCAGTACCTCTTCATTTCTTTTCTTATTTCTCTTCCACCCAAGAAAGAAAAAACCGTTCCGCTCCATCGATGATGTTGGCTTCATCAGAAAACGCTATGTTGTTGCTGTTCTCAGAGTTTATTGCTAAATGAGAGAAGTCTACCTGCTTAAGTAGATTCGATAGCGTATGTGAGCTGGCCCAAAAATCAAGCTGGTCTGATCATCAGCTGGGCCAGACTTGTATGTTGATGTGGACAGTTCGTTGATTGTCATAGCCATCTGTTATCATACAGCCTGGCCCATTTCGTTCCTGCTCATTGGGTAGAAATGGCACAGCTCAAAAGGACACATATGCTAGTTTTGCATACTATGGTTTCTTTTTATCTATTCCTTCCACAACTATAGGGTGATTCACCCATGATCAGAACTGTTAATCTGATGGGCCCCTATTTTTATGGATTACATTCCAAAGGCTTCTTATCTGAAAATAGTAGTCACAGAGTTGTTGGATTGTTGACTGTTGAGGGTGGGCTAATGGCTTAGAACTGTCCATTTACAGAGCATATATAAGGCAGTCTAAATAGTCGACACCGAGGAGAATTTTTGGATATGGCCCATCTAACAGTGGGCGTCACCAGATGAACTGGTTGGGACAATCGAGCTGATTGGAACATCTAATGTGCCCAGGCTATGATTCTTCTTTCATTTTCGCCTGATTTCATCTCCACCTTTGACTATGAAGGTGAAGATGTGCTGATTGAAACGGTCATGAGTTTGAGATCAGGCTGATTTTCGCCTCAGGGAAGGGGCTACCTCATAGATGGGTTAGATCTGGTGCACACATCACCGTGGGTCACTTACAGTAATTTGACAAGCCATGTAATTTGACAAGCCATTGACAGGGTTAAGGCTGGGGTTCAAGTGATTCCAAGCAATGTTGTCAAAATCCCTATTGTATCTCAAATCGTATCCGGGGTTGAAACGTATCATATCGCAAATTCGTAAATTTTTTTAAAAGGTCCTTAAAATTTTGAAAACATATGAAACATATATATAAATTAGTTTTTTTTAAACTCATCTATCTTCATTTTGCCATCAATATACACCAAGTAATAATATGTCATATTAGTGTTAAAGGATTCTTATTCCTTTATTTTTTGTCTTTCATGAAATTTTTCTTTAAAAAATATACCAGGGTTATTTAATAATTTATATTCTTGTTACCTTTCTTGAATGTAGAATCGCGGTGGAAAAGTGGCCTTTGATATTGTAAATTGATTAAAAAAATAATAAATACATAAATAAATATTTTGATTTCTAAACATCATTCCATAATACATATAAGCTATTCTGATCGTAACCATCGATAAAACATCACAGGCAGGTCATACATCAAATTGGTGTTTCAACCAATTGAGAAGTTGGGAATCATTAAAAAAAAAAAAAAAATTTAAAAAGGCTACATGATTTAATATCGAAGAGAATATATATCATTTAATTTCTTATAAAGAACAAATAAAAATAATTTACTTTTTTTAAACAATTCTTAAAGCTCTACCAATTTTAAAACATAAAATGAAAGCCAAATGAAGCTTAAAGTAGAAGAGAACGAATATAATTTGAATCATAAATCGAGATTTGAACCTTAAATCATAAGATTCCAATCATAGAATCATAGGACTGATATAAAAAGGGATTCAAGGTTGGGATTCAAATCGTCCAGTTTAAAATTCGACTAAAATAAATTGAATCATAGGATTTTGACAACATTGATTGTAAGAATAAAAAATGTTTAAAAGCTCGCCACGCAATTGTGTAAACATGGGGTGGCAGCAGGCCCAATTCAAGCTAGGCTCGGGCCTGCAATAGAGGCCCATGTGTAATGTATGGTCATGATTTTGAATCCTGATTTGTAAAAAGGCTCTGTTCCGAGCCTTAGAAGAGGTCCATTTCTGGTGTTAATTGGCAGGTTGGGCCTGGCCCAGATACTAATGCTCAGTATAACTTTTAGCTGATCCTCAACCCGGTCTGGGCCCACATGGGTGGCAAAACCGGACTCAAGACTGCCCAAAACTCAGATATGCAGTGGCATTCTTCACATGTACATGGGATTTCAAGGACATCTTTGTCATATATCATGTATGATGTATAGCACTTAATGAACGGTCCAGATCTTGAACAACAGTAGGCGGTTGGGCTCATTCTCGGGGCTCTCAATATTCATCACCGGTAGAACTTGGGCCCATTTGTTTTGGCCAGTCATGGGCCTGGACCGAGCGGGGCCTAGGGTTTACTTTGCAGGTCGGCTTCGATGGACCTTGGCCCAGCCCGTTGGCAGCCTTATTCACATCCATCTCCACGCTGTTACCTGGGGAACAGATTAGTGGGTGTTACCCTAACCGTGTGGCCCATCTTGATGTATTTGTTGTATATCCACAATGTTTTAAATATCATTTTAGGACGTGATCCCAAACCTTAAGAAGATTCAAATCTCAGGTGGACTATACCATTAGAAACCATGATGAATGACCACTAAAAACTTTTTTGTGGGTCAAAAAAGTTTTGGATCATGCTGATATTTATATTTTCCCTTCATCCATATCTTCTTGACATTATCAACGGGTTGGATTTCAAATAAAAATTACTAAAACTTTACAATGGGCTTTTTGGAATTTTTAATGGTGAGGCACTCAATAACCACTGTTTGCTGTGGTATGGTCCACCTGAGATTTGGATCAGCATAATTTTTGGAACCCCATCCTAAATTTTCTGGAGAAATTGATGGACGGCGTGGATATACAAAAACTAATCCATGTGGGCCCCACAGTATGGGTAACACCCACTAAGCTGTTCCCCTGGTAACACCTAATTCTCGCCCAGGGAGCTAAGCAAAGCGCTTCTTGTGGCATTAGCAAAACAATCTTTCCTTGCGCGAATATTCAAGGCATGTCTATTTTTTTAATGATAAAATAATCCGGGCCAAGAAAATCTAAGACGGTGACCTAATCCTTGCCACTTGTGTTTAGATATCGTTGCGTTCTAGAAGACCTGGACCCAGATTTGATCGAATCTTGACTCCACCCTACAAATAAGAGCATTTATATGATCAGGCCCACCTGATGGAGGGAGCGGATTAGGTGTGCTGCCTTTACCATGGGGCCCACCTTGATGAGGCTTTTACCATGGGATCCACCTTGATTTATGTATTCTATATTCACGCCTGACGTTCATTCGTTTAGCCAGGTCATTTTTGGGAAGCAAATCCAATTCTAAGGTAGACCAAATCGCAGGAAATAATGGTGATTGGCCATTAGAGGCACATGACATGAGTTTTGTGTCAAGCTAATATTCTTTTTTTCCTTTATTTAAATTTATGTGACCTTACCAATAGGTTGGATGGTAAACAAACATGATGGAAACATTACAATAGGCCCTGGGAAGTTTTTTATGGTAGGGTGTTCGGTCACACTATTTTTTATAAGAGAAGTGCGTTGATCTGCCTCATCTATACAAATATTCACGGTCAAATCCATTCACTACTATAATCATTCACTAATAATCATATCCTATGACAACTAGAAGTAGACCATCAAGCTATCATCAAGTGCGATCAAAACAGTTTTAACAGTTACAACAAAATTTTAACAGTTAAAATTTTTTGAAAAGTCGATTAAAATAATTAGAGTGCTAATCCCAATGGACAAATCACTTGATAAGTTCCTAATCTATCCTGATCAAAGCCATAAACATGTTTCTAGGTAAAATTAGTGAATCCTTTATTGGATTGTATAAGAATCAACACCTCGTGATGGGTACACAACTACATCCATTTTATTGGCTTTTGCATGGACCTCGTAAGAAGAGCCAAAGTCAACCAATGGAGATTGCTACTCTTAAACATTCTCAGGTCTAAGAATTAATCATCTTTCATGCATCATGAAGTCCTAATCTCATTATTACAATCCAAATTAATGAGCCCTCAAATTGTTGACTTGATCTCGATTCACCAATGTCAATGACCAAAGGTATGAACATGAATCATTTATTCATGGTCCACTCACATTCCTGTGCAAGGTGAGGACAAGGCATAAACCGACACTAAGTTAGCTCCCAATAGTGAAGATCATCGATCAATTCTAAACCAAGTCAGTCTACTTACACAAGATTATCGTACATCTTATGAACTGATGTCCATAAGTGTGTTTTATACACCTTCAACGATAATGGTCTAACAAAGTACTGAGATTTATAGACTACGATTCTCTTAAGTCAATGAACATCATGTTTAATATCAAGTTCGCAAAGACTAATGGAGTAATGACTCTTCAATAAATGCATAATAAAGATTTAAGGTAACACAATACACTAAGGATTAATGGATTGTCCACAAAAAAACTTATGGTTATTATGATTTATAAGTGAGATCTCTTTAATCACATCCACACAAGTAATGAATTAAAGCTGCCATTGGATTTTCATGGCACTGCCTCCAACGATGAATGAAATCGAACAGCCATTTGGAGTTTAGAAATGCTCGTCGACAATGGGAGCATAATCTGAATGGCTTGGATTGATGCAAAATGGGCCAAGTGTGTAGTATATGATGAGTCGCCACTTAAATAAATTCTAGTCAACGCACACGGTATGCATAGGCCATGAAAAGGCAAGAGGCTCTCTCAACACGAAGGTGCTAATTTGCAAAGACTAAAATCCCTTTTCCCAATGCAATTTTGAAAATGAAGAGAAAAACAAAACAAAGGTAAAGAAAATAGAGTTGTAGCCGATTTTCATTCATTAACAAAAACAATGCTGATTCTCAACTCAAAAATGGATTGAACTGTCCATAAAGAAAATGTGATAGCCCCGCTTGGTGGACACTTAAAAAATGAGTTCATCGCATTTCAATTAATTTAAATTAGAGTCTAGTTCCTCAGCCCAATGGTAGACAGTCTCTGTTTCAGCACTTCGACATGGGATCAAGTGCCAATGTAGCGTGGGTGTGTGGGTGTGTGGGGGTGTGTAAAATAAAAAAAATAATACAAATTATGGATTAGAGATCTTTATCTCTAATATATATATATATATATATATATATATATATATATATATATATATATATATATATATATATATATATTCAAGATCAAAATCTCTAATACATAATTATTATTAACTAAAGTTCAATGAACTCATTTTGTATTATTTTTAGACGAGTGATTTTTAGGGTACAACTTCTACGAGGTGGGAGGGATCCTAGTAAGGCCCACTGTGACGCATATGGCTTATATCCACGTTGCCCATCTGTTTTGAAAACTCTCTAGAGGGCATCATAAAAAAAAAATAAAGCAGATGTAAGTGGACCATAAAACAAGAAACATTGCTAATTGACCATTAAAAATTTCTCAGAGGCCACAAAAGTTATGGATCAAGTTGATATTTATGCAGTCTCTTCATCCATGTCTTAGTGACCTTATCAACAGGTTAGATGGAAAATAAACATTCTGGTGCCCCCCTTGGAAGTTTTTAATGGTGGGGATTTGATTACTAATGCTTCCTGTGGTATGGTCCACCTAAAATTTGGATCTACTTCAATTTTGGGTTCATGCCCTAAAATGAGCTTTCAAAAAATGGATGGACAGTGTGTATATAAGCATATACATCAAAGTGGGCCCCACAGTTAGGGATCCACCAAACCGCGCCCAGTCTTTTCTGTCAAAGAGAAGAGAACCTACTTCAATAATTTCAAACCCATTTGTGTAATGTTCACCCATTTTCTATGTAACCAACTAGGCCAGTTCCTCTACTAGCCTGTGGGGCCCACCGGTGTGTTTATTTATGCTCACAAAATCTGGCTAATCAACAATCATATCAGCCACCACGTCAATTTGGATTATTGTTTACATTTTTCAATGGTGTGGCCCACCTAATGATTTTATAGACTTACCGCTCGGATGCCATAATGGCGGGGCTCACATAATGCACGAGTTAAATGATAATATGGTATATACAGGACCAGCTAAAAACCTTGAAATTTCTGTGGTTGCTCACATGATTGATGGATCGGCCTAATTTTTCAGAGGCGGGTTGTGGGGGCCACCTTGATCTATGTGGATTACATCCACTCCGTCCATCCGTTTTGAAAGCTCATTTTAGGAATTGATACAAAAAAAAATGAAGCAGATGTTAACTCTTAGGTGGAGCACACCACATGAAATAGTGGTGATTGATTCTCCACCATTAAAAACATCTTGGGGTCCACCGGAAAGTTTATTTTCCATCCAACCTGTTGATAAAGTCACAAAGACTTGGATCAACGTACCACTCAAATATCAGCTTGATCCAAAACTGTTGTGGCCCACAATAAGTTTTTAAATGTAAATCACCACTGTTTCCTGTGGTGTGGTCAACCTGAGACTTGGATCTACTTTATTTTTGGGATCATTCCATGAAATGATCTCTAAACAAAGATGGACGGCGTGGATGTAAGGAAAATACATCAAGGTGGGCCCCACAGTCAGATATCTACTGAAGCCGTGCCTAATTTTTTAAGCGTCCAGCTTTCATGACAGTGCTCACGCAATCCATGTATCAGATGCCATACATGCCCCCTGGGCCACGCCCCAAATCCCAAAATCTACTTTCAATCTCAGACTCTGGATCAACCACTAGATCACGTCCCAACATGAGCAAATTTGGACCACTCATCAGGTGGGGGCAACCGTAAAAATGCCCCGTTCCATAGTTCAGGCCAACACACCTATTAGGTTGGTCAGACTCTTGTGAGGAAAATGAACGGTTAACAAATTAAATAACCACTGGTCCACATGAATGGATCAACCTGGACGGCATATTCAATAGAGGTCCAGCGGGTTTACGGCCAGGACCTTTCACATTGGTTGGGCGTTGCCACGTGTGCTGCCACTTATCTCTTGAAAGAAGGGGAAAAAAAGTGAATGATCATGGTCCAGATGAACAAAGAAGCCTTCTTCTAATGAACGGTTGGTGAGAATTCTTCTTGAGATCTCAGCCGTTCATAAATAAAATAGAAATGGTAAGGTAAATCCGCTATGAGGTAAGCAAAGGGACGTGACTAGGGTGTGTGTTTTGCACCATCTACCAAATGGGAGAGCGGATTAGGTGAGACCCCGGCCTCATCCAAGAGACGGTGCCGCCCTTACAGTGGGGCCCACCTTGATGTATATATTATGTATCTAGTCCGTCCATACGTTTTTCCAGATCATTTTATGGCATTATCCAAAAACGTTGGCAAATCCAATTATCAGGTGAACCATACCATAAGAAACGGTGGTGTTTGATTGTCCTACAATTGAAAAATTCTTATGGCATACGTTAATGTTTATGTAGTGTTTATTTACCATCCAATCTGTTGATAAGGTGACATAAGCCTGGATGGATGAAGGGAAAAAAACAAATATCAATCAGCTTGATCCAAAACTTTTGTGGCCCATTAATGGTCAATCAACAGTTTTTCCTATGGTATGGTCCACCTGATAATTCCATCTGTTTTGTTCTTTTTCTAGTTAATGTCATAAAATGATCTCTAAAAACGGATGGACGGTATGGATACATGATTCATCCATCAAGGTGGGCCCCACGGTACGTCTTGGGTGAGGCCGGGGTCTCATCTAACCCGCTCTCACCAAATGGTGACAAATAACTAACCGTACAGTGGCATACATACGTGTCAATTTGGACGGTTCCAAACCATGGTTCCACTGTGAAAGGGGGTGCGGCCCAAAAACCACACTGACAGGAAAATTCTACCATCCAGTCCAAGGCCATCAAATGAAAGACTAGAAAAGATATGGATGGATGAAATTGAACGGTCATCCAAGCTTTGGACTGGATTGATGCAAAGTGAGCCAAGTGAGCAGTGAGGAATCCACTGAAACCAATTATCAATCATGTGAGCTACCATGTTAATTTCGAAGATTGTTTACAATTTTCAATGGTGTGGCCCACCTAATGATTATATAGGCTTTACTTTGGGATGCGATCATAGCTCATGTAATGCACGAGTTAAACGGTATAAACAGAACACGGTTGCCAATCCGAAAAGACAATGAACAACCAGCCAGAAATCTTGAAATTTCAACGATAGATCACATGATTGATGGACAGCCTAATTTGTTAGGCGACCAACTTTCATGATATGGCCCATGAAATTCACGTGTGGGATGTCATACAGACCTCCAGGCCGCCACGGCCAACAATTATATCAACTAGGACTATAAATGGGTTAGCGGCCCAAACCCAACCCATTTGTTAAATCGTACAAGTTTGGGTCCAAAAAACAGACCCGGTTGCTAAATAGGTCTAGATCTGATTTCCTTTATATTAAGCTTGACCCAACCTGACCCGACCTGGACCCATTTAGTGAATGGGCAGGTTTGGTCTATATTGCAAGGGACCCATGTATGCTTGGACCCGTCCAAACTCAATTTTAAACCTGCTAAAAAATGCTTGCATGCCAAATTTAAACTTAGACCCATTAGACCCAACCCATTTATAAATGGATCTAGTGGAGTTGACTCAAACCTGACTCAGACCTGCCCATTTAGTAAAAAGGCCTGTATCTAAAATTTAAACTTAGACCGATTCAATAAATGTGTGGGTCAGGTTTTGGCTAAACCTGCCCCAAACCTGACCATTTACAGCCCAAGTATCGACAGGCTGTTAATGGGCCAGACGTGGGGTTGGCCCACGGAGAAAGTTCATCTTGATCATAACTGTACACGTGGTGCATGTGAACGGCCTTCTAAACAGTTGATCACGAGGGTCATACCTTCGGGATTATATACTTCTAAACATCTGATCATAGTTCCTTTGAGCATTGAAAGTGGACCGTTACTTATTTCAGTCATTTAGCAGTAATTTATAGGCCAGCACTTCAGATAGGGACCGTTGGGCAAAAACCCAAATCCCAAAATCTACTTTCAATCTCAGACTCTGGTTCAACCACTAGAGCATACGTGCCAACATGAGCGCATGTACGAAATTTGGACCAATTATCAGGTGGGGGCAACCGTAAACATGCCTAGTTCCATAATTCAGGCCAACACACACATTAGGTGGGCCAGACTCGCCAGACTCTTGTGAGGAAAATGAACGGTTAACAAATTAAATAACCACTGGTGTGATGAGTGGATCAACCTGGATTTAGGAGACCTTTCACATTGGTTGGGCCTTGGCAGGTGCATGTGCCGCCACTCATCTCTTTAAAGAAAGGGAAATAAGGGAATGATCATGGTCCAGATGAACAGAAAAGCCTTCTTCTAATGAACGGAGTGATCAGTATTCTTCTAGAGATCTCAGCCGTTTATAAATAAAATAGAAGGGTAAAGTTAACGAGCTATGACGTAAGCAAAGGGCCTAACTAGGGTGTGCGTTATGCACCATCTACCAAATGATGACAAATAATTCACTATTCAGTGGCATGGGTTTTGCTTTTCAATCCTACACTAATCACACGTATTAACGAACGGCTTATATTTAGTCAAACATGTACTAATAGGATTAGTATTAGGATAATCCTGAACACGTTAGAATTATACTCAGACTCAAATTCGATTGGACGCTGGCAACCCTAAACATCTAATAAGCCATAGGATCAAATCTACGAAGGTTAACTTAATTGTCCAACCACCAATGTGCAACAATGGCAATTTAGAAGGATGTCCTTTGGGTTGAGCTAATCATTTATTTTTTCGGGTTAGTTCTTCAATGACGTCCTTTTGCCTTGAGCTAATCATTTATTTTTTCAACGGTAATTGTGGTTTTTAGATTTCTTAATAATACAATAATGGATGAATAAAATTAAAATCTAATTGTTGATTTTATTTATTTAAAATTAAGAATAGTACAATCAGCAACAATAAATTAAAATAAGTAGAGAAAATAGAAGATAAATTATCTACGACCATCCGTGTGAATAAAGAATCAAGGTGTGTGACCAGCAAGATGTCACTAGTGTGATCTTCTAAATATGAATTCAGACGATTGGGGATCCGATGATGAAGATCGTGGATTTTACATTACTACTTAGAAATACTGCCACCATGGTACTAGACAATAACAAATCTAAGCTATGCTAAACTCTAAATTTATTATGGCAATTGCTTGATAAAAGTGGAGAAATTAAAGTTAAAACTAAGACAGACATCGATGTGGTGTGAAAGTGATTATGTATGTTGGGTTTGTTGTTGCATCGAGATCTTTATTGAGTGTTGTTTATAAAGACTGAAAAGGATGATGGTTGTATCAAGGTTTCCTTGTCAGACTACATTTCATTCCCAAAGATTACGGGACCTTATACCCATTAGACGTGGTTTCCTCATCGTATCTCTTAATTTCCTTTTAATTTCAGAAGAATTTGATACTCTATGGTCTTCACAAAAGCATCAATCATTCCTGAAAAAAATTATTTTTCAGCATAATTAAGCGAGACAACTTTGCCATATGTATCTTGTATCTCAAAATTTTCAATCTTAATAGGACTTTAAATGCTTACTGAGGATACTACTCGACCACAAGTGCCACTCGTATGAAGACCATGTATCCCTTCCGAAGTTTCATACTTTTGTCGACCATAGGCATACATATAACGTTGAGTTGTTACGATTTTGGCAACTTAAGCATTGCCAAAAGAAGTGGGGTTTGAAGATATCCCTAAGGCACAAGTAAGATTTCGTCGCCATTCCTTCGTAATGCTAAGATATGACGGCATTCTATTCCATCGTGTAGGCTGCACCAAGACAGGTGTAACAAGGTTCCACTATGAATGGGGTGCGACCCAAAAACCACACTGACGTGAAAATGCTACCATCCAGTCCAAGGCTATCCATTGTAAGGCTAGAAACGTTCATGCTCATCGACAACGGGAACATGACCTGGATGGCCTAGATTTAAGGAGTCATCATTTAAATAAATGCTGGTTAATGCGCACGGTACGCTTAGTCCATGTGAAAAGGCAACAGCCTGGAGGCGTTGTGGAAGCCCGAGAAAATTTTTGCTACACCCACGACTTACATACGCTAGCTACATTGGGTGTAGCAATGACCCCATCATGATGTATGTGTTGTATCCACACAGTCCATTCATTTGGAAAGATCATTTTATGGTATGATACCAAAACTGAAACGGATCAGAATCTCAAGTGTCCCCCAAAAAGTTTTGAATGGTTTGCATTAAATTCCTACTATTTTCTGTTATAGATCCAATTAACCTTTGGATCTGCTTAATTTTTTGTGTCATGACATAAAATGATCTCGCAAAATGGATGGACGGCGTGGATAGAACAAATACATTATGGTGGGTCATTGTTACACCCGGTGTAGCTAGCGTAGCTAACTCGTTGGTGTAGCAAGTTTTTTTCTCTGGAAGCCGGAAGGCACTAATTTGCAATGACTAAAATACCCTTTTCCAATTTAGTTTGGGAAATGACAACAAAAACAAAACAAAGACGAAGAAAATGGAATTTAGCTTATTTTCATTCAATAACGAAAAACTGAAGACGATTATCAACTCTAGAATGGATTGTAATACCAATAAAGAAAAGGTGTTATTACCAATGTTTCCTGTGGTGTGGTCCACTTAAGATTTGAACGTGCTTCATTTTGCGCCCATGCCCTAAAATGAGCTGGCAAAATGGATGAATGGCCTGGATATACAACAAATGCATCAAGGTGGCTCTACAGTCAAGGATCCACTAAAGCAGCGTAAATTTATTGATGCCCTGAAAATCAGGCCAATCAACAATCATGTGGGCCACCAGGTCAATTTGGAGGTTACTTCAATTCTTTACATTTTTTTAATAATATGGTCTACCTAATAATTATATGGCTTCACCTTGGGGGAATGCAATCATGGGAATGCACGGGTTAAAGGGTACATACAGAACATGGTGGCCCACTTAAAAAGAAAACAAACCAACCATCCAAAAACCTTGAAATTACAGTAATTGTCCACATGCTTGATGGATCAGCCAAAATTTTAAGGCGCCCCCAACTTTCATGATGGAGTTCACGGGATTCACGCCCAGCAATTGTATCAACAGGCTCTTAACTGAAAGTAGGGCTGTGAATGGCCTGGGCCGGGGTTGGCTTGGGTTCGAATTTTGAACCGTTGAGGTCTGAGTCTATTCAACAGCCATAACTGAAAAGGACAACCGCCGATTTGCAGACCCGCACAGAAAAGTTCGTCTTGATCATAACAGTACACGTGGTGCAAATGGACGGCTTCTAGACTGTTGATCACGAGGGTCTTAACTCTTACCTTCCTGGGTTAGATATTTCCAAATTGACAATCGTCACCGGATTCTGAACATCTTATCAGAGTAGTTTTGTGCATTGAATGTGGACCGTTACTTATTTCAGTCATTGAGCAGCAATTTATAGTCAAGCGTTCTGACAGTTTTGAGCATTCAAATGGTACGCGGATTGGGTGCTATCTGGACGCATTTTTACTGGGGAAGCATTTCACAGGAAATTCCTGTGCTGAGAAACTAGGTGGGGACCATTATGATGTTTGTGAGAAATTCGCTTTGTTCTAGTAACTAGCTAGAGACGGACTGTCCTGGCAGGGCTCTGTGGGCCCACCATGATGTATGTGTTTTATCTACCCTGTCAGTACATTTTGAAAGACCATTTTAGGTGATGAGCCCAAAATAGGAGCAGATGAAGGCTTAAGTGGACAACACAACGGGGGAAAATTGGGGATTGAACCCTTACAGTTGAAAACTTCTTAGGAGCCTTGACGCATGGTGAGCGTTAGGAAGGTTTGAACTATAGGCGTCATTGTTACAGCTGCTTACTATGGTAGTGGTCCACTTGAGCCTTTTAATCTTACTCTTTTTTGGGCTCATGTCTTAAAATGATTTTTCTAAATGGATGGACAGCTTGGATGGCCCGACAGAGAACCTGCCAGGACTGTCCGTCTCTAGCTAGGTGCTGGTGGGGTAGTACCCAATCCACGTCCCATTCAATGTCTTTTAATACAGGAAACGTCCATGGTAGGGCTCATATGATGAATGGTACCGATGTTATCAATACGCTACGCTTAGATGTGATTTCGTGTCCTTGAAGGACGGATGACATTATCTCCTCTGGAATTTGAACAAGAATGAGGTGATAGTTCACCACCACTTCAAAAAACAATATTACCCATTGTGGATATAGCATAGGATAAATCGCCCATCCAATTTTAATAAATCCCCTTTTGATCATAAGCTTCCAACGTCACCCATCCAATTTTAATAAATCACCTTTTGATCTCAACCGTCCATTCACTAGACCCGGTTACATGTTCAGAACTGTTTTACGAGTGCAATCTTCACAATTCATCATCCATAGACAATGCTCCATTTAATTTGGATGGTTCTGATGAACACTCACATGGTCCACACACACAGTGAATAATTCACACTCGGTCAGTCAACACAGTGCCCAGGTCTGTCCAAAGTAAAACCTAGGCCCCAGCCTGTGACGGGCTAAGAGAAACTGGCCCAAACCAAACCCATTGTAATTATACATGGGCCGCCCACTTTTTTGCAAGATCTGAACCGTTCACCGTTCATGCAATATGACAAACGTGCCCTTGACACATTAAGGGCCCCATTTGGATTGTAAGTTAATTTAGATAAGCTACTTATCAAATAAGCAACTTTTTTTTGTTCCTACTTAATCAGCAGATAAGTATATTTGGTAAACAACATACTTATCATTTAAAAGTAGAAAAGCATGTTTGGTTTCCAACATCATTAAGTAATCATCCCTCAGGTGTATTTGGTCTCCCTCACATCCATTGTCCATCATGTGGGGCCAACCTTCGATGTGGATAGTTCATTGTGTGGCTCCAGTTAATGTGGGTCATCCATCATGTGGGCCCACCTTGGATGTAGGCCATTTAACATTAGGGACCAATCTTTAATGTGCACTATTCATTAGGTAGGTCCCACCTTTTATGTTGGTCATCCATCATGTGGGGCCCACCATCAATGTTGTTGTCCACCATGTGGGGCCCATCTTCAATATCCACTGCCCCATCATGTGGTGCCCACCTTTGATGTAGACCACCCATCATGTGGGCCGTCCATCATGCGGGCCCTATAAGGGCCATTCTCATTAGCCCAACCATTGATGTGGATCATCCATCATGTGAGGCCCACCTTGATGTGGACCATCCATCATGTGGAGCAGACCATTATTAATTGCCCATCATGCGGACACCACCTTTGATGTTGACTATCTATCATGTGGACCCCACCTTCAATGTGGAGCCAACATTTGATGTGGACCATTCATTGTATGGGTCATCCATCATATAGGGCCCACCTTTAATGTTGGTCATCTATCAAGTAGGGCCCACCATCAATATTATTATCCATCATGTGGGGCTCACCTTCAATATACATTACCCATCATGTGGACCCACCCGTGCACACCTACACTGTCCATTCATGTGGGTCTCGCCTTGATATTTACCTGCCATACAACTTATTCATGTGATCGTATAGACTAAGATAAAAGTAAAACGTAAATATTAGCTTGATCCAACCATTGTGGACCATATTGTTTGGATAGCGAATGTTAACCACTGTTGAACCAGATCAAGTGGCCCACCGCGATGTTTAATTGCCTCCTCCTTGTTGATTACGTAAACAAGACCTGGATGTAAAAAAAGTACAAATATTAGCTTGGTCTTAAATTGATGTGGCCCTACCACAAAAAACGTTGGGGACATGCACTTGGAAACTTCCCTGGGACCCGCGATGGTATATGTCTTAGACCTATGTTGTCCATCCAATGGGTGAGACCCACTGTGATGTATGTACCTTACATCCATGCCACTCATCCAGTGGGTGGGACCCACTGATGTACATAATCTATCCACCCGTCCATCTATTTTGCCAACCCTATTAAAGCATGAATAAAAAAATTGGGGCAAAACCAAATCTCTAATGGAACCCGCTATTGCGAGCCTCTTGGAGTCTAGGCAACTGGACTCCACTCTAGGAATCAATGAAGATAATGACTCTCATAGTTGAACCTTTCCAAGTAACCATTGTACCGTGGAAATGAATGGTGCACAACACACTTATCATCTTCTCTTCTCCTTGGAGTACTCTCTTGATTCCACTCTTTTGCAACTTAATGAAAGGTAGAAAAGCCTGCTCTTTTCTTTTGACTCTCTTGATCCCACTCTTTCACAACTTAATAATGAAAAGTAATAAAGCTATATTAAAAAAAAAAGTGAAAAAATTACTTATAATTAATCATAAACTAAATTTACTTATCTGAATATCAATAACTTATCTATTGCTATAAGTAGAAAAGTAACTTTTTTGGTAGTATCAAACGAGTCCTAAGGCTAACAGGCCATTGAAAATGGACTGAGCCTAGCCTGCTAATAAATAGGCTATTTCACCAAGCAGGCTAGCCCGGTCCATCAAAAGTCCAACGCCAGACACGACTTGCCCGTAATCAGGTATTAAAGAATCCCTTGTGACCTTAAGCTCTGTGGGGGCACTGTGATATATGTGGCCGAACATGAGAAATATCTAAAGCTTAAGTAGACCACATCATAAAAAATCGTCCGAATAGAAATACTCACCAGTGAAACCTCCCTTGGGCCCACCGCAAGCCACAAATATCAGCCTAACCCAAAATTTTCTATGGCTCCATAGAATGTTTGGAGGGTATGGGTTCTTAACCCCCACTATTTCCTGTGGTGGGGGTACACCTGAGTTTTGGATCTAAATCATGTATTGGATCATGACCTAAAATGGCCTAAAATAATCCGACAAATGGATGGATGGATGGAGTGTGTTGATGCTGGAAATTCGGCAACAGATGAAGATGAAGATTCCCTCGTATTGATGGATGAATGACGTTGATCTCCTTCCTTGAAAGAAAGGTGGACCCTGTAGAAGACAAAGGAAAGCAAAGAGGGGTGGCTGGGGTCCAGCTGTTAGCCCTCCGATGCCTAAATGAGATTTTGAAGGATTGAATCTATACCTTTTGATCAGTATTTGTATCGTACCTTGATAATGAAGGAGACGCGTCAATTTATAGACTTAGATTACAGAGTTGTATTCCCTCTTGAAGCCGTGATTTCAAGGGAGGGATTCTCGGGTCTTTCGGATTTCCGGAGCTGTCCCGTGATCTTTGAGGATCTTTCGGTGAGTTGGTTAGAGATCTCCCGGTTTTCCTTCCCCTTATCGCGCACAAACTTAGAGAATTACGAAAACAGAATCAGGTCGCAAAGAGGTCGACCTGACGAGGTCATTCTCGAGGACTACCTTTCTACTTTAGTCTCGGGTCGGTCAGATCTGACGACCTGTATTTGAGTTACTCCGTTTGTCATCAGGTCGGCTCCGAGCTGAGCGAGCTGAATCGGATCCGACCTCAGGTCAGCTCGTCTCTCCGTGACGGTGTCGAGGTCAGCTCGTATTTTTCTCACAACAGAACTCCCCCCACTCCCGAGTCTAGCTCGTCTATCTCGGGAGTAGCTTGATGAAAAAGATACGTCGATCTGACTACCCTTAGTGTTTTACAGCTGTCGCGCTGTCGCGCCGTCATCTCAATGGGCGGGAAAGCGGCATTTAATGCGTCGTTCAAAAAACCGAGGCGTCATCATTCGTTCGTACGGCGTATCAGCGCCCAACAGACTAGTATCGAACGGGGTGGCGCCACGTGTCTGGAGTGGTGCGTTACCTTTCGTACGCTTCAACCGAGAGCTGCCACGCGGAATCATTGCATTAAATGCCAAAGGATCCTTCGGGTATAAAACTCGAGAGTTAGCGGATTTCGAAAAAAAATCTTCTCTTCTCCGATTCTGTTTCCCTCTCTCTTTTTCCTGTAGAGTTCTCCTCCTCCATTCTTTGTCATTTCTCGTCCGGCCGGCGTACCAATCACTTAGGGTACGCTCTTCTCACCCTTTAGAAGACCTTCTTCCTTTTTCGTATTTTTCACAATGTCGGAGACCTCCTACTCTGATGCCATTCCGATGGTGAGGTTTGGGGATTCCGAATCGGACCCACCTCTATTAGGGCATCAGGAAATGGACCCCAGAGAATCCCATTCCAGGACAGCCGATCCTGTGAATGAAGAGGAATCTGACGTTCCTGAGCCAGGAGTTGGGGATGAGACGGCTCAGAGAGATTCCTTCGAGCTGGACGGCGTGGTCTCGCAAATTACCCAGAGAGAGCTGGATAATGCGAGGAGGATTTATGGGATCCCGGAATCCGTTGATCTTAGGATTCCGGACCGAACTGATAGACCGAGCCGACCTTGCCGGGGAGAAACCGTTATCTCCCTGATGCATCTAGAGGCCGGGCTTAGGTTACCCCTGCACCCCTTTGTGCGAGAGGTCCTTAACACCCTAGGCCTCGTACCAAGCCAGCTCCAACCTAATGGCTGGAGGTGTATGGTGGGATGTTACATTTTGTGGCAGAGAGTAGGAAATAAGGACCTGACCTCGAACGAGCAGTTCTCTATGTACAGTCTCAAGTCTCTAGGAGGTCATGGTCTTTATTACCTCTCTTCTCACCCGGGCCATGGGAGCTCGATAGTGACCGGTCCTACCCTCCTCGACAAGAGTCTGGAAGAGGAAATGGTTTTTCGCGTCGGGGGATTGGGAGGCTTCGTCGGACGAGCTTCGCCCTATAGAGCATAGGGTCCGAGCTGATTTTGCTCTGCCAGGTCGAGCTGTACTTAGAAAATTTTTTGAATTTCTAATGCTCTTCATTTATCCCTCCTTTTTCTTATTTTGACGCGTATTTCCTTGTCTATGCAGCCTCGGTGGCCATCAGAGTAGCGCTATCTGCAATCCAAGAGAGGCAGATCCGAGCTGCACGGGAGTACCCGCTTGTAGAAAGGAACTTCCGCAGCTTAATCACCGTAGAATCCGTCCTCGAATCAGGTCGGTAATGTAGATATTTATATTTTACTTGTCAATTTTTTCCAAGTATGGTGTCCTGACACCTTCCTCTGTGTTTTGGACAGGAATGGCCCCGAAGGCGGTTTCTAAGTCCCGCAGAATCCCTGCTTGGCTCATTGAGCGCGGGGAGAGCTCGGTGGAACCTCCGAGCAAGAGGGTGGCCACGGAGGCTCAGAGGCAACAAAGGTTGCCTCAGTCCTTCGTATGCGGGTCTGGTCAGCCTAAGGGTTCATCCCCCGTAGGGGGTGAGCCTCTGGCTGCCCAGTCCCCCGCTCCCAAGGTTCCGGTTGTCAACGTTCCGGACACCTCGAATTCCCGGGGAGAGCCGTCGTCGGGCCGACCCGCAACTCGTGCCAGCTCGTCTGGTACTCCGACAGCATCGACTTTAGCAGGGCCCGCTCGCACCCCTGCTGAGGTCGGGTCGTCGCACCCCCCTCCGGCTCCCCGGGCCACTCGCCCTGCGGCTGCTTCTGGGGCCGAGCAGCGTGAGGACCAGGTTGACATGCCTCCGGTAACAGGAGCAGTTTGCGACCTGGAAAGAGGGGGTTAACGCCTACATGGACGTTAACCAGAGCATACCTCAGGATCTGAACTCGCTCCCGTCGTCAGATCCTGATCAGATGGTCGGAGTCGCCATTGAGAGCAGTCTCAGGGTAAGTTGACTGCCTCTTTCTCTTCCTCTTTTTCTTTATTCATGCCACTGTCGCATCACTAATTGTCGTAATTTGTTTGTTGTAGGACTCGGCCTTGCTGATCATGATTCGCCAGAAGATGGCTGAACGGACTCACCAGATGCAAAAAGCTCTGGTTGCCGCCTCTTCTTGGAAGAACAAGACTGAGGCGATGAAGGCTGAGCTGAAGGAGAAGCTGTCTGAGCTGGCAACGGCCCAGACGGAGCTGCAGACGGCCCAAGATGAACTGCGGATAGCACAGTTCGAGCTGAAGGTGGCTCAGTCCGAGCTGGAAGTGTCTCAAGTACAAGTCCAGTCTCTGGAGGAGGCGATGAGGGAGACCTCAGCCAAGGCCCAGTCTGAGGGTAACAAGGTCGAGTCGCTCGAGGCCGCTCTCAAGACAGCTGAGGAGGAGAAGGTGGACCTAGCCCGGCTCTTGAAGGAGGTCCAGATGAAGGCTCTGGCCGATGCAAAAGATGCAGAAGCCAAGTATGAGAGGCTGAATGCAATCTCTGAGGAGCTGTACAACCATGGTTTCCAGGATTGCAGACGGCTCGTTCTCAAACACTTCCCCGACCTCGACCTGACTCCTGTCGACAATGATGAAGATGAGGACGAAGTTGCGAGGGAGGGACCTTCAAAAGGGGCTGCGGCCGGGCCATCTAATGCTGCCTGAAAGCTGAAATACTCTGAATGTATTTTTTTTTTGTATCAATGTAAAAACTTTTTACTTCAATGCAAGCCCTTCAGAGGCATCTTTATTCAAACTGCGTGCACAGCATTTCTTCTCTTTTACGCATACATGAGTCTTGAAATGACTAAGGAATTCCTTGTAATCAGCGAAGTACATTGACATAAGCTCGACCATTATATTGGAGTAGTTGACCTAGCCGTAGGGCTTCGGTAGTATGGAAGTTAGCTCAGAACGTTAATATCGCTAGGCTGAGCTGCTGTTCACAACACTTAGGAAATTTCGAAGCAATTTTATTGAATCATCACCTTAAAACACCTATTTCATACGAGATCCCGCTTGCTCATGGATAGTAGATCTTCAAATGGTCAGCGTTCCATGGATGGAAAAGGGGTCTGCCGTCCATGTCTTCGAGCCAATAAGTACCAGGACGACGTGAGCTGAGCACCCTGTACGGCCCTTCCCAGTTGGGACTGAAGGCAGTGATTTTGTCTTTAGTACTGACCTTTTTTAAAACCATGTCGCTAGCTCGAAACCGCCGCTCTTTTACCCGGGAATTATAGTATCAGCCTAACCCGCTGCTGGTAGGCTGCTACTCGTATTTGGGATGCTTCGCGTACTTCATCGAGTAGGTCCAAGTTTGTCCGTAGTTGTTCTTCGTTTTTGTCAGGTCGGTGTTGGCTTGTCCTGCTCGTGGGCATCACGACCTCTACTGGGACAACGGCTTCTGCTCCAAAAGCCAAGGAGAAAGGCGTTTCCCCGGTTGTGGACCGAGCCGTGGTCCGATAGGCCCAAAGTACTTCGGGAAGTTCGTCAGCCCAAGCGCCTTTCTTCTCTCCGAGTTTTGTTTTGAGGTGATTTTTGATAATCTTGTTAACTGCCTCGACCTGACCGTTGGCTTGCGGGTGGTAGGAAGAAGAATACACGTTCTTGATACCCAGACCTTTACAGAAATTTCGAAACCTTTCGTTGTCGAACTGCCGCCCATTATCAGTCACAATTGTATTCGGGATCCCAAATCGGCACACGATTGTTTTCCAAATGAAGTCTGTTGTTCTCTTCTCGGTAATGGTGGCTAGTAGTTCTGCTTCTGCCCACTTCGTGAAGTAGTCGACAGCGACGATTGCGTATTTCACCTGTCCCTTTTCCGTCGGAAGGGGGCCAATGATGTCGATTCCCCATTGAGCAAATGGCCATGGTCCAGACATGGGAGTGAGCTCCTCGGGTGGTAAGTGAGGAATTGGGGCAAATCGTTGGCATCCATCGCATCTTTTAACAACTTCCCGGGCGTCGTGCTGGATGGTAGGCCAATAATATCCTTGCCTGATCACCTTTTGCGCTAGTGCTCTGGCACCAGAATGATTCCTGCAACAGCCAAAATGGATTTCGCGCAGCACGTAATCAGCTTCCTCGGTTCCCAAACAACGCAGACATGGAAAAGAAAACCCTCTCTTGTAGAGGATCCCATCAATCAGAGTATACCAAGCCGATCTATATCGAATACGCCGAGCTTCTTTTTGGTCGTTGGGTAATTCGCCCGTCAGTAAGAACCGGACGATAGGGTTCCTCCAATCTGGGGGAGCTGCCACTGGAAAAACCTCTGTTGACTCGTTTGTTGATATGCTTCGTTGAGGGAGGAACTCGATGGGAACCATCCTACCGAGCTCGTCGTTGTCTGATGAGGCGAGTTTTGCGAGAGAATCCGCATTCATATTTCTACTCCTTAGGATCTGGACAATTTCATATTGATCAAATCGTGACAGCAGCTCTTGAGTTCTTATTAGATACGCGGACATTTTCCCTCCTTTCGCCTGGTATTCTGCGGTCACTTGCCCGACCACCAATTGAGAGTCACTATGTATCTTTATAGATCGAATCCCTATTTCAGAAGCGAGGCGGAGACCGGCTAGAAGGGCTTCATACTCAGCCTCGTTGTTCGAAGCTCGGAATCCGAACCGGAGAGCGTATTGAACTTGGATCCCGTCCGGCGCTGTCAAGATGAGGCCAGCTCCGCAGCCTTGTGAATTGGAAGATCCATCAACGTGCAATAACCAGGTTGGTGCGCCATAGTTATTTCCTGGTGACGGGTCGGATTTGGTGTTATCTTCAATTTCGAGAGGTTCAGTCAACTCGACGATGAAATCAGTGACCGCCTGACCTTTGATCGCCGCTCGAGGTCGATACTTTATGTCGAATTCACCGAGCTCGACGGTCCATTTAACGAGACGACCTGAGGTTTCAGGGTTCTGTAACACCTGTCGCAATGGTTGATCGGTCAGCACAGCTATCGGATGTGCCTAGAAGTATGGCCTCAATTTCCGGGCTGAGGTGATTAGAGCCAAGGCTAGCTTCTCTATTGTCGGATATCGGGTTTCGGAATCGAGCAAGGCTTTGCTGACGTAGTAAACAGGCCTTTGGATCCCCTCGTCGTCCCAGACTAGTGCCGAGCTGACCGCCGCAGGTGAGACTGCTAAGTATAGGAGCAGTTCTTCTTTATGCGCTGGTTTAGACAACAACGGTGGAGAGCCGAGGTACGTTTTTAATTCGCAGAAAGCTTGCTCACAGTCTGAGGTCCAAACCATCTCATTACATTTACGCAGCTGCTTGAAGAAGGGGAGGCATCGATCTGTAGCTTTCGAGACAAATCTGTTGAGTGCCGCAATCCTTCCTGTGAGCCGCTGGATATCCTTTATCGTGCAAGGCGAATTCATGTTGAGAAGTGCCTGAATTTTTTCGGGGTTGGCTTCGATTCCTCGCTGGTTTACTATGAAGCTAAGGAACTTTCCCGAGCTTACTCCGAAAGCACATTTGCTCGGGTTGAGCTTCATTTGATACTTCCGTAATATTTTGAACGCAGTGCGGAGGTCGCAGACATGATCCTCTGATCGTTTGCTTTTTACGAGCATATCATCTACGTACACTTCCATTGTCCTACCGAGTTGATCTGCGAACATCTTGTTTACTAGTCGTTGGTAGGTTGCTCCGGCGTTTTTTAGCCCGAAGGGCATGACTTTATAACAGTAGAGCCCCCGATCTGTAATGAATGCTGTCTTTTGCCTGTCGGGAGCATGCATTTGGATCTGATTTTATCCAGAATAAGCATCCATGAAGCTGAGGAGCTCGTGCCCGGCGGTCGCATCAACGAGCTGGTCTATCCGTGGTAGAGGGAAGCTGTCTTTAGGACAGGCCTTGTTCAGATCAGTGTAGTCCACACAGACCCTCCATTTCCCATTGTTCTTTTTGACGAGGACAACGTTTGCAAGCCATTCTGGATAGCATATTTCTTGGACGAATCCTGCCTTGCGCAATTTCTGCACTTCCTCTTCGATGATCATGTACCTTTCTGTATTGAAAGAGCGCCTTTTTTGACGGATCGGTTTGACAGTTGGATCAACGTTTAACCGGTGGACCATCACCTCTGGGCAGATTCCGGGCATCTCTTCATGGGACCACGCAAAAACTGTCAATATGCTCTTTCAGGAAGGCGATTAGACTTCCTCGCACCTTGCCCTCCAAACATGACCCGATCTTGATAACTCTGGTCGGGTCGGTATCTGTTAAGGGAATGTCGGTTAGCTCGTCGGCGGGCGACCCGAGCTCTTTCTCTTCTTCCCTTGGGTCGAGAGAGGTCGTATGCGAAACGGTTGATACCGTGCTCCTATTCTTCCCACGCAGGGAAAGTTCGTAGCAACGACGGGCTTCCTGTTGATCTCCCCTGACTATGCCGATTCCTTCGTCGGTTTCGAACTTCATTGCAAGATGATAGATGGAAATGGCGGCTTTGAGAGCTCGCAGGATAGGGCGGCCGATAATGGCATTATAGGCAGAGGGGGTGTTTACGACAAGGAAGTCAACCATGATTATTCTCTGGCTTGGTTCTTCCCCAGCGGTAACTGGCAGAGTTATCTCTCCTTCAGGCATGATGCTGTCTCCTGTGAACCCGGTCAACGCTGTCTTGACCGGTCTCAGTCGGGATCGGTCGATCCTCATTTTTTCAAACGCCGAAGCGTACAGGATATCTGCCGAACTACCCGTGTCGACCATCATCCTATGGAGTTTTTTGTTGGCGACGACCATCGCAACGACAAGGGAGTCGTCATGAATATGTACGACCCCTCGAGCGTCCTCTTCGGTAAAAGTTATCGTTTGTGAGGTTACCTTTGCGACCTTTGCAGGTCGGCTGGTGATGTTAACAGAAGGTGTCGGTAAGGGTGTCCTTCCTTGTCGCACGTAGTTTTTGCGGGAGTTCCCGGTGTCTCCGGTGGTCGGCCCTCCGAAAATCATGTGGATTTCTTCCACAGGGTTGTTGCTTTGTTCCTCTGTTAGGTCAGTGACCCGACCTTCATCTCTTCGCCCGTCCGAACGTTGAGCAATGTAGTCTTTCAAGAAGCCTTGCTGGATGAGGGCCTCTATCTGTCGCTTCAAGTCAAAGCAATCCACGGTATTGTGACCGTGGTCTTTGTGATACAAACAGTACTTCGATTTCGACCTTCTATTAGGGTCGGTTTTTATCTTCGCAGGTCATTCAAAATTGTATCTCCCTTTTTCTGCTAAATACACTTGCTCGATGGTTTTATTGAGCGGCGTATACTTTTCGAACCGCGGAGCAGGTGGTTTCGCTCCGTGGCCAGTTCCACCCCTAGCCGGTGACCTCCTCTCTGACTTCCGCTCCGACCTGCGTTTCTTCGAGCCGCTGCTATCCTGACGATCTTTAATCCTGGTCGTTGGTCAGTGAGCATTTACCAGCTCTTCGGCGTTGATGTGTTTAGCAGCTCGATCCAACAACTCGGCCACTGACGGCGCCAATCTGTTGATGCTGGAAATTCGGCAACAGATGAAGATGAAGATTCCCTCGTATTGATAGATGAATGACGTTGATCTCCTTCGTTGAAAGAAAGGTGGACCCTGTAGAAGACAAAGGAAAGCAAAGAGGGGTGGACTGGGGTCCGGCCGTTAGCCCTTCGATGCCTAAATGAGATTTTGAAGGATTGAATCTATACCTTTTGATCAGTATTTGTATCGTACCTTGATAATGAAGGAGACGCGTCAATTTATAGACTTAGATTACTGAGTTGTATTCCCTCTTGAAGCCGTGATTTCAAGGGAGGGATTCTCGGGTCTTTGGGATTTCCGGAGCTGTCCCGTGATCTTTGAGGATCTTTCGGTGAGTTGGTTAGAGATCTCCCGATTTTCCTTCCCCTTATCGCGCACAAACTTAGAGAATTACGGAAACAGAATCAGGTCGCAAAGAGGTCGACCTGACGAGGTCATTCTCGAGGACTACCTTTCTTCTTTAGTCTCGGGTCGGTCAGATCTGACGACTTGTATTTGAGTTACTCCGTTTGTCATCAGGTCGGCTCCGAGCTGAGCGAGCTGAATCGGATCCGACCTCAGGTCAGCTCGTCTCTCCGTGACGGTGTCGAGGTCAGCTCGTATTTTTCTCACAACAGAGTGGGTATTATACAAACATCACGGTGGGCCCCACAGAACTTGGGGGTTCCTACAGCTGGCACCAGAAAGCTGAAAGTGGTGGCAAACTATCAGCCAAGTACAGATAAACGTTTTATTTTCTTAGTATTCCCTTTCAAGATGCTGATGTCAAGGAAACACCTTGAGTTTCCGTTCGGTACACGAGCAAAAGCGGACCTATTTAGAAAAAGCAAAGAGAAATCCAGATGCTTACGACAATACAATAATCCCTCACTCCTCCTTATAATATATGATAAATGCTACAATGGAATTGCCAATAACCTCCATTTCATGCCATTCTACTCTATTTATCTCCCCATACCTGCCTGAAAAACAACTGGGCTCTTCTTAGACTCCCTCTGTCTCTCTCCATGTCTTCTCTTCTCAATTCTCAAGGGATGGTCTTAGCCACCGCGATGGCCGTCTCCGGCACGGTAATTCTCTTCACCTTCTGCCGACAGAAGCCGTTCTCCGCCCCCCACTTTGCCACAGATCCCAATTCCACATCCAATCCTCGCAATCTACGGTCTTGCATCTCTTCTCGTAAGTGGGACCCTTATTTTCCTTTGTTTAGTGTATCTCATACGTTTCTCGATTTCGCTCATCTTTTTTCCTTTCTAATTTTTTCTTGTAGATGAGAAGAAAAGAGAGAGAAAGAAGAAAAGGGTGCACTTCGCTGAAGATGTGGTCGAGCCGATTAGAGATAGTAAGGTTTTTAACAGCAAGGATGAAATCCCAGAATTCAACCAAGTTCGGCGATCGGAGGTGGCCCACCATGCCGGAAGAATACCCGCGAATCGGATGGCCTTGTATAATGGAATTCTCCAAGATCGCATGCAACGGATGGCCTGCTCGTATTGATGTACAAATGCAGTTTTTCCTTGATTGCTAATTGTATTCCACTTTGTAGAGAAGAAGAAAAAATGTTTAATACTCTGTTGTAAATACTCCTGGTTTAGTGGTGGGCCATCTAAGGATCCAACGGTTATCGTGGCGTTGCGGCCCATGTGTCTCGACAACTAGGCGACAGACACTTGTGTGGGCCCTAGACATGTTCCATGTGTTGTACCTTAATTTGAGATTGAAATAAGAAATGCATAGCCAATTCCCATAAAATATATAGCAAAAGATGAGGATTATTTTGTAATTGTCTCCTGTATGTTTGTATAAATGTATGTATGTACATATGTACTTACATGTATGTATGTGATCCTGTGTACCAAAAGCTACGGAGGAGGCATGTGCAGACCGAAGCTGTACATGTGCTGCACTTTGGCTGATGTTAGAATGGAATCTATTGAATAAATTAAACTAATATAAAATAATGAATTTTGAATGTATGTATGTATTATCTATGTATGTATGTATGGGGAGCATGTATTTTAAATGAAGGGTCATTAAGGAACTTATGTGAAATGTTATTATGACCCAGGTGTCTTTTGGCGACATGACATACCATGTATGTATGTATGCATGTATATAGTTGGGTTATGGGTCATGCATACATATGGTGATGAATTCTCACATAAAAAAATGGCAGTTGGGTGGGTGTGTTGTGCATTGTACCGAGACTTACATTTCTTGACGGGATGACTCATGACTCATGAGTCAAGCAGCCTCTTTCAGCTACGGAGTCCAATGAACGGCCCGATTATCTTGACCGACTATCATCGGAGGAAGTTTACAATCCTCGACCGAGGATTTGCACAGGTGATGGGGGATTAGGTAGTGTACTAGTAAACTCGTGGGGCCGACCGTGATGTATGTGTCTTATCCATAGGCGCGAATTAGGTGTTGTCCCAGGAACAGCTTAGTGGGTGTTACCCCTACCGTATGGCCCACATGGATGATATTTTGTATATCCATACCAGTACATCCGTCTCTCCAGCCCATTTTAGTATGGATTTCCAAAACTTATGTAGATCTAAATCTCAAGTGGAACATACCATTGGAAACAGTGTGATTCAGTGCCCCCACCATTAAAAATTCCAAAGAGCCCATCGCAAGGTTTTGGTAATGTTTATTTTCCATCCAAGCTGTTGATAATGTCAAGAAGTTCTTGATGAAGGGGTAAAATATAAAGATCAGATTGATCCAAAACGTTTGTCGCCCATAAAAACTTTTAATGGTTATTCATCACTGTTTCTAGTTTTATGGTCCACTTGAGACTTGGATCTTCTTAGGGCTTTGGATCACATCCTAAAATGATATGAAAAAACAGATGGACGGCGTGGATATATAAAAAAATACATCAAGATGGGCCCCACACGATTCGGGTAACACCCACTAAGCTGTTCCCCCGGTAACAGCTAATCCGCTCCATGGCATCTACCTATTTTATTAGTTTATTTTAAGTCATGATCTCATAATTGAAGCATATCCAAAACTCAAGTGTACCACACCACTCTTTCAGCGGAAATAATAACGTCCCCCCATTGAAATCTTCCTATGGCCCACAGTGATGTTTATTTGTCATCCAGCCTGTTTATCAGGTAATACAGATATGGATGCAAAGAAATAACAAATTAATATCGGCTTCATCCAATTTTGGGCTCATAACCTAGAATACGGCATGGGTCATAAAGGGTGGGGCCCAAAAAAGCCAACGGTCAGATTACAGAACCAAAGGCCTCAGCTGTATGACTGAAGCACCAAGCTTTCTCGATTGTTGGAAGTCAGTCGTCTCTTGCTTTCTTCGGCAGTTCTCTTTGAGTACGCGTGGCAGGCGTGTCCTGGACGGAGGGGCGCACGTTAGGGACACTGGGAGGACGTTTTGTCTCTTTTTTAGCACTTTGCTTTTGACCCGAACTAAAGTGCGTGTCGGTGCTCAATACGCACTCCCGTATTCTATTTTGCTAATTCAAAGGGGACCGTTGCTTTGCCGCTTTTGCAAGGAAAGAGCTATGAGGGGTGGAGACAAAAGTATCATTATCTTCTTTCAACATTTCTGTGCTATCATTGGTTCAGATCGGCTACGCTCTGTCCAATCCTCGGGTGCCACGTCAACAGACAGTCCTACGCGTCCGTCAGATGGATGGTGCACAACTCATGGATCTCGAAGCTCCACGTCATCGTGCACTCGCTACCCACCATGGAGAGCAGGTGGAGATAATTTAGTAGAGCCATCTATGCACCATACACGTGGCAGAATGATATATCAATCTGGACCATCCATCTAGTGGACAGGCATGCCATCTAATGGCCCACGTTAAAAAATACAGTTATCCGACCATCGTAGCAATCATTCTCCTTCGCCTTTCCTGCGTATAAAAATTGTTTCCAACGTATCTGTTTGAAGGACCTTGATCAGACGGTTAGGATCATCTAATCTATATGTTTTTTGAACCGCCTACCATCCACTGTAAACACAACCATATGGACGACTCCAATTGAAAATTCACGCTACAACTAACGGCGAGGGAGGTGGGCTCTACCATATTTCGGTTCCACCAAGTATACCTCAAGGAGACGCAAATTTCCTGCGAAAGCCTAGCGCAGAGAAGTCCTGCCAGGGAACATAGGTGGGGCGTACCGTGATTTGTCTGAAACATCCACCCCGTCCATCCGTTTTTTGAGCTCAGGGGACGCGGATTAGCTACTGACAGGTTGAGTAGCTATCTAGCTACTGAAGTGACGTCACCAACTTCTGTAGGTCCCACTGTTATGTATGTATTGTATCCACGCTGTCCATCCATTTGGAGAGATAATTTTAGATAATGAACCAAATAATGAGACAGATAAAAAGCTCAAGTGGACCCCACCAAACAAAACAGTAGGGATTGATCTCTTACCATTAAAAACTACTTGGGGCAACGAAAGTTTTGGATCAAGGTGATATTTGATTTCTTCCATGTATGTGTGAACTTAAGAGCAGGTTAGATATCAAAAAAACATTATAGGCACTAGGAAGGTTTCAACGGCCCCGTCATCCCCACTGTTCTCTTTGGTGGAGTCCACTTGAGCTTTGGATCTGTACTTATTCTTTGGATCATGCCTCTCTCCAAATGGATGGACAGTGTGGATACAACACATACATCATGGTGGGGTCCATAGAAGTTGGTGATGTCACTGCAAGATAGCTACTAGCTAATCCGAGATGTGACAAATATGAGCCGGATCCAAGGACTCAAGTGAGCCCTGAAACGTGAGCATTGAACCTATACACTTGAAATATTTGTGGGCCACAGAAGTTTTGAGTCAGGATAATATTTTTTTTTTTTTTTCCGTTCATCCCTGTAGGAATGACGTTATGAACGGTATGGATGTCATATAAATATCACTATGGGCCCATAGATATTTCAACGGTAGGAGTTTCCATACAACCTTTCCCTTTAGTGCGGCGCACTTGAGTCTTATATCTGGCTCATTTTTAGTCTCACAGTTCGAAAAGGATCTAAAAAATCGGATGGACGGGATGGATTTCACACAAACAGCATGGTAGGCCCTACCTAGGCTCCCAGGCAGGAACTTCCTGCGCAAGGCTTTTGCACGGAATCCGCGTCCGCTCGAGCGCCCATACATATGCGGGTGCGATATTATTAAAAAAAAAAAAACTTCGATACTCTGGCAGAGTAGCATGGATGATACTCTGGCAGCTAGAAGTGAGTAGAAAATTGTAGGTACGGGTCAAACTAAGGTGTCCTAATTATTGTTGACAATTTAGATGGAGCATGAACCAAATATTAAGTTTATTTGAGTAGCTGAGTATTAAATTGGTGGACTTTAATTGGACGACTAAAATTGAAAAATATCCGACTGTTCTATTTGGACAAAGGTTTCCTCTGTTTAAATGTAGAACTGTGACTTAGCAACGGTGGGTCCCACTGGTTAATTTGAAGCTAAATGGTGCCACGTGTATAAGTTCTGAGTGCATGCGTATCAAGCGTGGTACGAGTATCGTGTAACTCCCCTGTCAGAAACCTTTCCGTGCATCATTGTTTTCCTTAATAATTTGAGAGATGATACCGTGGAGATGGAAGGACATGCATATCACAGAAGCTCTCTCTACCATACACGTAGCTAGCTGACGTGACAAGTGGGTCAATCGATGGGGACATGCATGAATGACGTGGCAAGTGGGTCCATCGATGGTGACATACATTGATTTTTGGCTACAGGGATAACAGAAACAGTCAACGGTCCAATTAGCTGCCGAACATCAATGTATAAAATAAAGAATAGGATGATTTTATGGGTTTTTTCTATAAAACGTAAGCCATCCATCTTGGTGCACTATTTGAGTGGAACAGGACAATACATCCCTTACCGTGTCCTGTATTTTTTTACCCTTAAACGCTTCCTCAAAGTAAACAATTTTAAGAATCTAATTAAGGTAAAAATTTACTATCTTGATAATCTATTATTTTTATTTTAATTATTTTAGGGTTTGGTGAATCATAAAATTACATAAAGTCTTATTTTGACTTGATTTTTTAGCATCCCATTTTCAAAGTAGGGTAGCTCTACTGGACAGTCGAAATGTCATAAAAATGTCATGATGGACCCCACACACTAACTAGTTGTGTGTAGGCATCTTTTATGTATATCTGTGTGGCATGTGAAGTGTCAAGTCTATCCCATTTAACCATAAATTACATAAATCTTACTTTGGACTTGAATTTTTAGGCTTTCCCTTTTCACAATAGGATAGCTTTATCGGACAGGCGAATCAGTAAAAACATGCCATGATTGCACCACACACTTATGTGTGTGTGCGCGCGCGCGCGTGTGTGAGAGGTGTCAAGTCTAGCCCATTTAACCATTAATTACAGTCCACCTATTGAATAATTTCCATCCTTTCATGTGCATGCGCTATCGACTCCATCCAATATGATGGGCACACTTAAGGATTTGTGCATTAAAAGCTAAGTTTTGACATTTTAAGGATTTTTGTATTAAGCATTAGCTAAATCTAAAGGTGGGTCTAACCAATTGGAAGGGTTATCCTTTGGGCAGATGATTCACTGATGTCGTATTCACTTAATGGGTAGAACTTATCCACTAAGTGGACCAGTAAGTTATTGCTTAACCGATTCTAATTTGACTTTGTCTCTCATATAATAAAGATTATATGGTTTAACAATCTTCCTAAATTTTTTAAATGACATATAGGGATAACTAACCATCAATCTAAACCATTCAATCATACAACCAGAGTGAGTAATCATAGTACAAGAATCATGCTGATCGAATGATCCCAACCCTTTAAATGGGGCCAACTTATTTCAACTGCCTGATGTTTATGATGAAATCAAAATGTTACGTTTAAATCATAAGAAATACAAAGTGGGATATATTAGATGTTGAAGGGTGATGATTGACTTAATTTTGTTTCAACAGTCAATCTTAACCATCCAATTGGAAATATAGGATTTTCTGATTAGCATGATTTTTGCACCATGGTCTCCTCTTGTTACATGAATGAACTAACGGTGAGGATCGACAGTACTGGTCATCCCATGTGCAATTTGGCCTCTGGTCCACTTATATTAGTATTGGCAAGCGACACATCATGATCGGCCCGTATGGTAGAGGCTTGGATGATTGTTTCCTTGAAATAATTGAATTATATTCAAGAGATTCGGACATGAACGATTATACTCGTGCATATCACGTGAATTGAGCCCACTTATGCGACCCAAACTCGGACGATTTGTCAAGCAACGGTTTCCTTTCAATGGACCATGCACTACACGTCGACACGTGGCACTAAGTAGTTGACCACCTACTCTTCCTACTGCCTCCTGAAAGGAAAACGACGCACTGAAGAGATTCCCTCAGGACCGTTGCTTTCGGCACTGATTTTTTTACCAAGATGGTCCAGTTCACTCATCATATTTCAAGCCATTTCAATGCCACCTGTCCCCTTTCAACTATTGAAGTTGGTTTTATAGATGCCACGTGTATAGAGAAATAAGACATAATACGATAGGTGCCGTAGCAGCCTAGCACGTCAATAGTTACGTGTGACGTACTGTTGTGAAGTACCAACAGCTTTTCACTACATGTGGCCATCTGTAGACCATAAAACCGCGTGGTCATCTGTGGACCATCAAACCACGTGGCTCTCGAGATCCCTCATCACGTGAACTGTTGTTAATTTCTGTTCTCAAAAAATAAATTAATTTAAAAAAA
The DNA here is from genome assembly GCA_003013855.2 of Liriodendron chinense. NCBI lineage: Eukaryota > Viridiplantae > Streptophyta > Magnoliopsida > Magnoliales > Magnoliaceae > Liriodendron > Liriodendron chinense. The sequence goes on along the minus strand of ML058343.1, from coordinate 1,805,412 downwards.
TTGAAAATAAAAATAAGTTGAGGCACGTGAAAAATACGTTGTCCTTAAAACATAATTCGCCCCTACTTAAATTACTTTGAGTCTGCTGATATGTTACAGACGGATTGCTCCCAGGATACGACAAGCCTTATGTGGTTCTGCGTTCAACAGGAAACGAATGAACTGCCATGGAACTCAATAACACAATCTAGCAGATAATGAAAAGAAAGAGAGAAAAATGAATGGTGGTCTTCTTTTTGCAGCAGTAAACCACTACGTTGGTCTAAGTAGCTTGGTTTGTATCAACCAAACCGAGAGCCTAATAGACTTAGATGTGTGCCGGTTCAGTGAAGATGATTGTGATTGCAATTATTGTGATAAAATGAACCAGTCATGTCCGGTTTATATAGGCAAGGGTGGCTGGCAGTTTTGGTCCAGAGCCATAATGGCACTAGCTATTTTCTAGCTGTTATGAAAAACTAGCTAATTTTTGCAGTTTCTAACTATTTTGCATGTGAGAGTTATACACCTGCATGCTGGCTGTTTAGACTCAATGGCTAGCCAGTTTTTTACTGTTGGGCTAGCCACATGCAGCTGTTACTGTATGGTCTGGACCATTACTGCATGAGCAATGACACAGGTCCCTCTAAATAGTCCTGCAGTTCTATTATAAAAAGTAGGGAGGTCTCTCTGTCAGACCTCCCACCCACAGCACCTCTTCTATTCCGAGCCCAGCCACCTAACCTATTACCTAGCATCTGTCGTACCACGACTCGCACCAGTCTTGCTCCGGTCCACGAGGTCGTGACCAATCTGCAACACGATGCGCACGTGCGAAGTGCCAAGTGCGCCACTAGCGCCTCTACAACCACACTGTCCTCACATGCCCACGCCCTCGCACCTAGCCTGAGCCTGTGCCGGAGACCGAGCCCGTGCCCTGTGCGCATGCGTATGCGCGTCAGGGAAACCACTATTCTCCTCTCTCTCACCATAAATAAGTAAGGTACACAACACCCTACTTATAAAGAAGAAAAAAATTCTCCCATCCGATATGGGATAAAACCAAAAAAACATCTTTCAACTTTTTCAAAATATTTTAAAACAAAATATTTCAACAATCCCCCACTTGGTTTAAAATAATTTTAAAACAGAAACAATAATATCTACTAGAATATAAAAGATTATATGCATAAAGAAATATATCTTTCGATTTGAATCCTTCCTTAGTGACCTATCGAAATTACTGGTAGCCGCTGCTTTAAACCAGTTATTTTTAGATAACAGGACCGAAAATACCACACACATACTTTATAAGTGATATTGAGTTCCCACAATTCTTACTCAGCACATTTAATGGCCTTATGCTTATCCTGTTTCATGAATGATCCCGAGAAAACTCTCATTTTCATGAGAGGCGGCACCACCTCTACGTTCATATAGGTGAAGTCCTTCCAATGTCTCCGTTACTTTCAGACACATGTCATTAAGACCGACTACATTAAGAGTTTCTAAGACTCAACCCTCTATCTGTAACGGCCAGCACTATAATCTTAGATGAGGTATATATATGATTTAGTGCTGAAACTTTTCACATATCAGTGACTTGTTTTTACCCATTAAACAATTCTTTTAGAGATTTTCTAATTTTAGGTTAGGCTTCCATCACTAGTGAAATCTTTTGAAAATAGTTTCAACCCCATCACTTTGTATGTTGTCCTTACTACCTTTCTTGTTAGAGGTTTAGTAAAAGGATCAACTAAGTTATTACTTGACTTTACATAAGAAATTACAATGATTCCATCTTAAATCAGTTGTCTTACATAGTCATATCTTAGACTTGTATGTCTGGATTTTCCATTATACGTGCTGCTAAAGATTCTAGCTAATGTGACTTCACTATCGCAATGTAGCGAAATAGCCGGTATCGGCTTCGCATAGAAAGGAATTTCTAAAAGAAGATTTTTAAGCCTACTCAGCCTCTTTACTTGTTGCAATAAAGGCTATGAACTCAAACTCCATAGTTGAGTGAGTTATGCAGGTTTGTTTCTTGGATCCCCAAGACACAGCTGCACCTCGTAGAGTGAAAACCCATCCAATAGTGGATTTGTTGTCACCTGCACTCGATATCCAACTTGCATCGGTATATTCTTCCAGTACAACTGAAAATTCTGAGTAAAATAACCCTAAGTCCTTGGTTGCTTTTAAATAACCAAGTACTCTTCTTATTGCCTTCTAGTGTTCTACACTAGGATTTCTAGTAAACTTACTTAGTTTATTTACAGCATATGCGATGTCTAATCTAGTGCATTGCATTGCATACATTAGACTTCCTGTAACACTCGCATACTCTAATTGTGCAATTGTTCTTCCAGTATTTTCATTTAACTTGATACTTGGATCGAATGGGGTTTTCGCTTCTTTAATATTCAAGTGTTTAAACTTGTTTATTATTTTCTCAATATAATAAGATTGGCATGGCGCATAACCCCCACTATGAGTTTTTACTTTAATACCTAGAATAATATCAACTTGTCCAAGATCCTTCATTTTAAATACGGAGATAGAAACTTCTTTGTTTCAGTTACACCTCCCATCTTGTTACTTATTATTAACATGTCATCAACGTATAAGCAAATAACAATTATATAGTTACTACTTGTTTTGGAATATATGTATTTGCCTGCTACATTATATATGAAACCATGAGAAAGTATTTTAGAATTAAACTTCTCATGCCACTGTGTTAGGTACCTGTTTTAGTCCATACAACGATTTAATTAATTTAAAGACTTTCTTCTCATTTCCTGGATAGAACGAACCCTTCAGGTTGTTCCATGTATACCTCCTCGTCGAGGTCTCCATTCAGGAAAGCAGTCTTTACATTCATCTGATGAATATACAGCTGATGTATGAATGCTAAAGTAAACATTATCCTAATAGATGTTATTCTTGCCACAGATGAGTATGTGTCAAAATAATCTATTCTCTTTTTTGTCTGAATCATTTAGGTACTAGTCTAGCTTTAAAGGTTTGAATAGTTCCATCAGTGTGATATTTCTTTCTAAATACCCACTTACACCCCATGAGTTTAAAAGCTAGAGGTAGATCCACCAGTTCCCAGGTTTGGTTTGACATGATTGAGTCAATCTCATCATTAATGGCTTCTTTCCAAAAATTTGAATCTCTAAAAGTTACAACTTTTCTATAGGTTGTTAGATCATCTTCTATAGTCATAACTATAGGAATCTTTATAATGGCATTCTCTTTATCTTCTTCTACAAGATGAAACGAGATACGCTGAGAGTCTATCTATTCAGAATAAAGACTTTTTTTTCTACTCTTATCATCTAACTTTTACGTGGTTCGATTGGAGCTTCAACTTCTTGTTGAGCTTTTACCATAGGTTTCTCTATTTGAGTTTGGATTTCATTACCCTTTGGCTATAAGGATAATGAGTTTTCAAAGAACTCAACATCTCTAGACTCTATAATTGTATTAGACTCTAAGTCTAAGAGTATATAAGCTTTATTATTTTGTGCATACTCTACAAAGGCGCACTTAATAGCTCTGGATCCTAATTTAGTTCTTTTGGGATCAGACTTTTTACAATATGCAAGACACCCCCACACTTTAAGGTATCCCAAATTAGTTTTTCTACCTTTTCATACCTCATATGGTGAAGTGTTAAACTTCCTAGAAGGAATCCTATTTAGGATGTACCATGCTGCTAGAAGTGCTTCTCCCCAAAGTCCTAGTAGCAACTTTGCTTGTATTAGCATTAAGTTGACCATCTCTACTAAAGTTTTATTCTTCCGTTCAGCTATATCGTTCTATTGTGATATGTACAGTTGTAGACACCCCACCTTCGGCTACACTGTTGGTAGAGATAGCTGGTTGAATGGAGGACCATACCCCCAAATCCCAAGTCCAAACTCAGCCAAACTCACCCTTGTAAGCCCCATTCCATAGCCCAGTTCAAGCCTGAACCCAGTCAACCTAGTCCTAAACACCACTCTGAAAAACCCTTCATAAAAAAGGCCAGTCAAAAAATCCTAAAAAAGTCAAACTCACTGAGTTAACCCGCTGAGTCAACCCATCGAGTCAACCCGTCGAGTCAAAACACCGAGTCAACCCGTCGAGTCAACCCGTCGAGTCAAACCACCGAGTCGACCCGCTGAGTCAACTCACTGAGTCGACCAGCGAGTCCAACAGCAGCCCCGAGGGAGCGACCGTACTCGCTGGAAACCGAGGAGCGGCCGTACGGGCAGCCCATAGCAGGCCGCCCGGACAAAATTAAGCAAACTGCCACTCCTCGCTGCTATAAATACCCCCTTCCCCTTCTCATTTCAACATCCCTTCAAGTCCATTTCAGCCCGAGAGCTCTGAGTCCACCTCTCCACCCTTTAGCCCATTTTCCCACCAAGGAGAGCCCGAGTAAGGAGAGCCTAACCCTAGTCCAGCCCAGCCTGACCACTGGTCCAAGCCTCTCAAGCCACCCAAGTCTTGATCCAGCCACTCGAAGCAAACCCTTGCGACACTTCCGTCCATCCAGCTATCATTTTTCCAACATCAACTCATTTGCATCTAGCATAAGTGCAACATTTACTTTTCTTCCAACCCCCCTGCTTCACTACAAGCACCTTAATTATTCAAGCACACCGCATATGTCTTAAATTAAGCACCTGTCAGTTCGAGCGTATGCTCTGGGCTTGCCCGTTGTTGGAACCTGCCCATCAGAAACTCTTACTGTTCAGCCCTGCATTCACGTACATATCACTATAAGCACTTTGAATATTCAAGCACACAGCATGCATCGTCTCGCATAAAGTACCTGTCAGTTCGAGCGTACGCTCTGGGCTTGCCCGTTGTTGGAACCTGCCCATCAGAAACTCTTACTGTTCAGACCCGCATTCACGCATCATGTCATCCATGAGAATATACGAGGATTAAACTAGACTTTCAAGTATTCGATCGATTCTATGAAGTAGAGACCGTACTTCGGTGCGAGCAGTGTGTGGGGTGCTTAACCTCTTCCCACCCTGTAACCGTGATCCCTTACCTCGAATCTCTGACCGCAGATCAACAGGAGTCATTTTAGAGGAAGGAATCCTCGGATTCCCTTCTCTAACGTTTCTACGGGGTCTAGCCGACTGTAGATTCGAAGTAACTGGCTAGTGGCGACTCTAGTCTTATATAAACTCATCCAACTTAACACGATAACCAAACGAAGCCCTCGAGAACGAGGCAAGCCAGTGGCACAAACAGCGATTTCGCACTCACGCATCCTCATCTCCTTCTTTTCCGAAAGGAAAGGGGAAGGGAGAAGAACGTCGTGTGGGGAGCGCGGAAAATCGGCGAGGGTCCACAACAGTGCAGTGCATTGGTGTATTATGCCATGTTCTTCACAGAAGTTGGAGAACTTATTTGAAATAT